>CM067322.1:7340875-7654254 GCA_034231615.1 Meghimatium bilineatum | reverse complement strand
TATCATATTTGTTTAAACAGTTGACAATTTGTTGTGTAATGGTGCGTTGCCTTTTACAATTTTTTCTACCACTTATCCCAAATCAGACTTTTGGCCATTGTTTTACTTTTTGTTCTTTTAGATGCCCGCCTATGTTGAAGCCGTGGCGTCTTAGGCATCACTTCGACTTTCTCTGGAATTTTCTCAGTGGGTTCTTCATCTTTCTGTATTGAGGCACTTGGTACCGAACACTGCGTGCTCTCTAATAGCTTCAGAGGTGTGTTTTTGTATTGACTGAGTCGATTCAAATACTGTTGTAATGTTTTTTGGTATCGTCTAGATTTTTCGTGATTGGTTAAATCACCACGAACTAAAACCGCCCGCATTTCTTGGTCCAACTCACCCATAGAATCAGTTAAAGAATCAGGTGGTTTATAGACTGTTTTATACAGCAAGGCGTCGACCACCTGGGGATCAACTAGTATCATGTTCTTGGTTGGTGTTAAATTACTATGATGCCCCTCGCTAGGGTTAAAAGTTCCATCCGTTGTTACTAATTGGGGCGTATGACACTTTTGCCTGTGCTGTCTTAATGTTGAAGCGTCTGTGTAAACATTAACACAAAAATTACAGTTATGTCTTTTTTTAAGGTGAAGATCTTGTTTATGTCTTTGCAGTGTGTAAAGGCGACTGAATGGTTTCAAGCATTGAACACACCGGTAGGTTTTGGTGGCCGTCTTGGTCTGTGGAGAATAGATGGACTGCGTGAATAATCCAATTACAAAGCAGATACCAAACATAGTTAGCCCTAACTCATATTCAGGGTATACATACACAACTCAAACAATATACATAAACAACGAGCACAACAATAGTAATAAATAATACCCCGATATATCACCGGGATGATAGTGTATTCATCCAAAATATACACACCAAAAATTACACAAATGTATTCACATTTACACCAACTTGTGTCCACGCCCACATGCTGGCAACTACCAAAACGGGCCAACAACCAAGACCCTATAGAATTTCACACATGTCAGACATTAAATTTAACATCACAATACCATAGAAAAGGTAGAGAATGTGCCCGTTAACGCATGTCTGAAGAAGAGACAAAAACAAGACTATGATCGAAAATCCTGTTAGAATAACAAACAACCTATTCAGATATTAACAACATTACTTACATAAGCCATTCTTCAAAATGACAAAGTTCCGGTAGTTTATATTAGTAAGCGCCGATAACGTATGCTTTTTTAAATGGTTGGTAATACAAATATACACACATCACCCAATGGGATGAATGGGTTACTCCGAGTGTGTGCACAGTACCAAACCTGTATTGCCTATTCGGTTGTGCTTCAATAGTGCAATACAGTCGATTGGTGTAGCTGGTTCGTATATAAAACTAGGTGTTTGCTCGTTTGTTAGTATCAGAATCATATGCTTTTGTATTTATAGCCCGTGCTGAGATGTCATTCCCAGAGATGCGCATGTTTAAGACAATGACGAAGGTTAGCCTTTTTTCATCTTTTATGTATAGGTTACACATTAATAAAATTTTCACTACGTATCGCTCAGGTGCTACCCAATAACAAGCTACCCTATATGTTTAGCTATTGTTTATGTGGTGCGGGTGAGTTTAGCTAGTTCGGCAGATTATTACTGGTAGTGGTTAATGTTGAAGGTAGTACACAACCCCTATAATACACTTCACTCTTATAGGCCCTAACATTACCCGTAGGCAGCTGGTAGCTGTGGCTTCTCCATCATTAGTGCCTTTTAAATCCCAACAACAACAAAAAAAACCGATACGACCAACGTCGCCAGTGAAAATGCAGATCGATAGATGTCCACTTGGGGGCCTTTTTTCTTGGTGTTCAGCTTCTGAGGCAACTGAGGGCGTTGGTAGTAATGAAGACAGTGATGGGTGGTCAGACAATGAAGATATATCGATGTCCCCGATAAGCTGCTCTGTCTTTAATTCGTCTTTAACGCTAGCCACGCTCTTTAAACCCAGAAATGAAGCCGTATCAGACCCATCATCAGAGACAAAAACCATTCAGCTAGCCGGCGAGTCAGGGACAAATAGTCTAGAAGCATGTTTACCATCACTTAGTCAGATTAATGCTAAATGGGAGCATGATTATCCTACCACTACCATCGCCCGTTGTCACGCTGTCTCAGGAACTGAAAGCAAACAGGGTCGTAGAAAGGTATTATGTGTATGTATACATATATATTGGTTGGTGTTGTAAGGTGGTAATCGGGGTTTAGTTGATTGTGTTTAAGCTAACCTTTGAAAAAATAATAATAGCATTACCGAACAGAGATTATTTTGTCGTGGTACTTTTTCTTCCTATGATATCACTACACAGGGTAGGATTATATTCGTGGTGGAGTAACTAGTGTATAATAATATGCACGTACAGCTAATGCAAACTTTTTTTTTTCTTAAGTGTGCTAACCTATAAGTACTGTAACCTATAACCTATAACTGTAACAATCCGAGCTAATCTATATTCCTTTTGTTTACTCTACAGGTTCATTTTGCTACAGGGGGTAAATTGATAACTAGTTATATTTTTGTGGTTGAAGCTCATCATGGTACAATGGGTTATTACGCCTTAGACCGGGAACGGTTTCGAACGCGGGTCAAGGGGCTTGAGCCGGTCATTTCACCCGTGCTTGATAGCAGCCATAGGCGTAAGATCATAGATCACTACGACCAGGGAAGAAATAATAGTCAGGCTTACACTTTAGACAGACCTCATCATTTCAAAAAAGCTTTAAGTCAGCCCAATGATTAAGTTGACTAACTCACCATTTTTCCTTGCTCTATTAATGTTAAAAGGGCTTGGTGCGCCGCTGACGCTTATATTTCCACGTTTCACAGTCACACATTGGGAAAATAATAAAATAAAGACTAAAAATGTTATCCTTGTATATACAAACAGCAGGGCTAAGACAACCAAAGATCATGCGTACACCATATGTGACCTAGATACCAAACATAATGTGTTGGGATCATCGTTCCCAAGCCATTTATTATCATCATATATCAAGGCTGGTCGCTTTTGCCCTATTTGCAATGTTAATACCAGCGTGGGGTCATCCTTGGGTCATGTACCAGCTGTGACCAAGAAGAACACCAAAAAGGTCATACTGGCGTGGGGTCAACTATGCGGCATGTACCAGATGTAACCAATCAGATCACCACGGACAACCGTGCACGTGCCCACGCCCCGCGTTGTGTGTGCTCCTGTATATAAATAAGACTCTCACTATCTAATACAGCACAACGCACTACCAGGTTAGAAAAGTACTGTCATTTCAATAATTAGGAATATGAGTTCCTCAACTACCTATTATTCCAGAGCCAATGATATGATAAAACCATTAGGTGATGGTGTTAATGCTGTAGCCGTAACATCATTCAAGAGACCACTTATCCATGTTCGGCGCTACTATGGTGATGCAAATATAAAGTATCCAACTAGAACCGGCATCACAATGAGTCGTCAAGCTTTTGTAGATCTCGTAGACCTTCGAGAGGTCATTCTGAAAGAATTTGATAGAGTGTGTGGTGTTTTTGGCACAAAACCCAATTCAACCTCCCCACCTTCAAACACAATTGCTAATACAGCCAACAAAATGTCTACAACCACAGAGCAGTATTTTGGTAATCTAGAAATGTATCTCACACCCAACTACGAACCCACATATGTACCTGAGACGCCTGTAGCAACCCACAACCAACCAGAACAGAAAAAGAAGAAACCAACCAAGAGACGATTACTACAACCAACTGGGACTCCTTTTTATGGACAGTAAATTATAACATGAACCTTTTTTTTTTTTTCTTAATTATTTTGGAAAATGTACGCGAATCATAAATAAATATGTTTTATATCTCTGAAAAAATATGTCTGTCACGTTTTTCTGGTTCGGGTTTAATCATTGTTATATTTGTATATGTGTATTGTCTGTTTCGTTGTACTATATGCTTTGTCCTGTTACAAAGAACCCTTCTATAAACTACAGAGGTTCAAGTTATCGGCAGGTACAGAACTCCGAGGTTATCCACAGATCAAGAAGAACGGAGCCTTCGATCTCTATAGGTAAAACGTGCTGAGCCCAGAACCGACTTATACAAGGGTTATACACACACCAAGATATCATTAGAAACCCCATCGTGGTTGGGGTCATAAGCTAGTCAAGTTAATTCAGGCACCCAAACCACTTTTCCTCTGTGTTATTTAAAGGTATGGTAACTATTATGGGTATAGTAAATAAGTCCATTTCTATATTGGTTATTAAAAACCGTTGAACCGTATAATAACACCCATGCTACTAACAGAATAACACACCGATGGGTTTACAAACAGTGGAAGGGCCACAGCTGGGTTTACAAACAGTGGAAGGGCATTTTTATTTTTATTTTGTCCCGTTCAGATTTTGTGCCATCTCTGCCAGTTTTTATATAACTTTATACAAAACCCAAAAATATAATGA
The DNA here is from genome assembly GCA_034231615.1 of Meghimatium bilineatum. Lineage (NCBI taxonomy): Eukaryota > Metazoa > Mollusca > Gastropoda > Stylommatophora > Philomycidae > Meghimatium > Meghimatium bilineatum. The sequence goes on along the minus strand of CM067322.1, from coordinate 7,649,751 downwards.
TGTCAACGAAATATATGGAAAAATAATTGTATACTTATTGTAGAAGTCTGGAATGTGGTTGTTAAATATTATTTCCTATTAGTAGTTGTGGCTAAAGGGGCCATGGTTTCACAATATCAGAACCCAGTTGTTAGTTCGAGTAGTTACATACATACTGGCGAAGCGGGTTGTTAGTTTGCATAGTTACTTACATCGGCACAGAGAATATATATATATATATATATATATATATATATATATATATATATATATATATATATATATATATATATATATATACGCGAGTCGTTGGTCATAGGCATAGAAAAAATGTTATGGTAGGTGAGTATTAACATGTTATGACCTTATTTGTTTAGTGGGTATTTTGTGGTTTTTCCACTGAAATTTATTTATGGCACTATCTTTTTATATAAAACGACAGAATTTTAAACTACATGTGAAAGAGCACATGAGTATTATCAATTGTCGTTGTTAAACAAATAACTCAACATAATAGATATAAAACATTAAAAGCCCCCTTCATGTTTTACAATGTGAGACCCCCTTGCATATAAGCATAAAATAATGAGAACCGTTGGCCAGAGGCACAGAAGAATGCTTGCAGAATATTAGCTTTTGTGGTGTCTATATGTCAGGGGTTTTACATTGTATGGTCAAGATTTTACAATTTGAGAACCCCTTGAATATAAGTATGAAATAATGAGAACATACTAAAAAAATATTAAACATGGTAGAATGTGATAGAAGCTAGTGTGAATACACTGTGAACATTTTTGTTATATGAGTTATATTAATCACCCAGCACGATAATTTTCAACACCACAAAAGAGGTCATTCCATAAATTTTAACCCTCTATACTACTTCATATTTCGTGTTAACGAGCAAAAATTTTCCCGTGTTAAACAAATTTGTTATCTCCCCTTCCCGATAAGATGCGTTGCATTCGTGGAATTTAATCACCTCCTTATCACTTGTTAATGGAGGACAGGTGTTATTTCGGCTCAAAGTGTTAGCTCGGGGGAATCTTGTATGGGAATTTCTTAGTGAAAATTATTTAAACTGTATTCTGGTCTAAAACAAACGCAGACATACGAAATATATATATATATAAATATATATATATATACGGTTGAAATATATTCGTTTTGAATTCCTTATTTTAAAATCCTAGTACACCATTAATTCCCACAATCAGATAACAGGTTTATGGTGAGCACCGTTGGCGTGGTTCACACGCACGCGGGTGAAGCGAAAGCTATTAATGCCAGATGTTGCTACCTGTCGTTATCGCGGAAATCTTGTAAGGATTTTCACACGGAAAAGTACGCGTCTGTAGTATTTCATCAATCAAGTGGCCCACCCCTAAGTAACTCAGTGGAAAATTACGGTTCAGCTGACCTTTATGTTATATCTCCGACCTAGTTGAGAATGAGCGACCTTCAACCGGTCAGCCACCGTGGTAGTTTCCGTTTACTTCTAAACCAGAACAAAATAAGACAGTGGAAATTTTTTAATGAAACAGAGCAGTATTTTCTTCAACCGGGTTGAACCAAAGTTAAATAGGGCAGTTCAGTGGAAACTATATAACACACACACACACACACAGCGCACCATAGCCATAGTTTTCAACACAATTTTGCATGGAAAACACCACCCACCCAGCATACAAACACATATATACTACCCACCCCTTTTCCAGTTGTCTGGGTCGGGGACCTCGCCGCCCTACTAGCCGTCTGCCCCCGCCCCGGGCACACACACACCGCGCGATTTCGGCCGGTTTCGACCGTTTTTGGCATGTTTCGCCACCATATTGGATGTGCGAGCACACTCGGGCACATTCGATTGCACATTCGGTTGCACATTCGGTTGCACATTCGGTTGCACACTCGGGCACACTCGGCACACTCGGCACATCCAGCACACTCGCGGCTCGTTCCATCGCTGATACACTACTAGCCTTTCATACTCTACATCACACAGGAAAAAGGCAGGATTGATATATCAGCCTTTCATACTCTACATCATGCAGGAAGAAGGCAGGATTGATATATCAGCCTTTCATACTCTACATAACACAGAATGAACATAGGAAGATGGTCATACATATATTAAATCTCACTATGGATAGTGAATATCAGAAGGCGCATGTGAGTGTAAGGATAATATCTTCGTCTTCTGTGTTCTCACACCCTTATACATTAGCGGAATGCAACCCGGTTTACAGCTTGCCTGTGATATCTGTGCTTCTATGTATCTGTGACTCTCTAAAGGATGACAATCATCTCCATCACGAAGACCTACTTATACGTTTCTAAAGAGAAGTATGTTTTGGTAACAGTGTCAGTATTCTTTTCTTTCCTTTCTGTCCAAGGTAATTCAATTGTATAAGTCGGTCCCAGGCAATTCAATTGTATAAGTCGGTCCCAGGCAATTCAATTGTATAAGTTGGTTCCAGGCAACTCACAAGTTCAACCAACAGAGACTAGAAACCAAGATTGGTCGGTTGGTAAAGCCCCTCTCGTTACGAATTGTCACGAACAGTTCATAAAATATGTCTTTTATTTTTTTTTTAAAAGAGGGGCACACGAAAACGGACGAATTTTTAATTTTTTAATAGATTTTTTTATGGATAACACCACACTCCACCTTACTGAAAACGGACCTGCCCCTTGTATACGACACTTTCAACCACGTACGAGAGCTCGATTTTATTATATCAGAACAATAACCTTATAGAATAATGGAGGTTGTGATTCACGTAGTCCTGCCACCATGCCATCCGATAAATTATGCAATAGTAGCAACTCATTAATTAAAACACTCAAGTCAAGTTTCACTAGCGCTGGCTTGTTTATTCTCTCCTCGACTCACGTGAAACAATAGACCTGACTATTGGCTGGCTATTTGTCACGTGTGGACATAACACCGCCTTGTGGGCGGGGTAACTATTAGTTATTGTTACACTAGTAATCACTTATATCCCATTATTTACAACCAAGGAGAACTCATCATGATGGCTGGTGTACACGGCGCTTTGAGAAATGACATTAGATTTACAAGTAATCAAAGAAGCCAGCATGATTTATCTGCTTCTTCGTCTTCAACGCAACATCAGTTTCCAAATTCCCAGCAGTATTACGCTTACGACGATCTAAGCAGTCAAGGTAATGATGTTATATGCTTCGGATACAATGCTAATATATATAACGAAGTGCATTCATTCGCCGGCTGTCGTAATGTTTCGGTACCCGAAGATGACAAAAATGTATCCGTGTTGTCATCACATATTTCAGAGTCAAGTCACTTCTGGACAAATTTTAGAGATGGGACTACACGGAAAGATTCTGTGATTTGTGGAGCCGAGTCTAAAGTGAATTTATGGAATGGGTACGGCTCACACGATGTTGCCAGCGGTGATCAGTGCTACGAGGATGAAGATGATGCTAACGGAAGTGATAATTTGAATGAAGATGATATAAAAAATGATGAGCGAGAGATGAAACATGATATAGTGAGCAATGAACATCTTATCAATTATCCAACTTCTTATCCACACGACGCTGATCGACAACATCACTCCCCGCAGTCGGACACGTCAGCAGGAAGTTCTTGTCATGGAACAGTTCTAGATCTTACCAGAAGTTTTGTAAATATTGAAACTTTTTCTGGTGAAAGCAACAATAGAAAATGTCATAATCATACTGATGAGAGCAGCTGTTGTGATAGCAACGCCGACACCATTATAATCCCAGCACCTTCTCACATCAACTGCCAGCTTCCGAACGACATTTCGTGCATTCACAGATTAACTGATAAAAGTCACAGCCCAAGCCCAAAGGAAATCCTGACTTCGGAAGCAGGAACTGAAATAACCAAGAAGTCTGAGCATCAGATTCCCCCATATGATGATGTTCAACCAATAAGCTCTTCTGATCATCAGCCTGGTTTTATTTTGTATCACCCGGACTCTCGTGAGATTCAAGAATATCAATTATCTATTGATCCCCACCGTCACATCAAAAACGAGTTTTCTCATTCATCCAGATCTATACACAAGCTACCTTCTATCCACGTCATGAACAGTAGCCACGGCTACTGCACTTTACCAAGTTCCACAACAGCGAGTCACGTCTACCAGCCGGACAGTGCTTTAAGATTGATCCAACATCCAGGAAATAGTCGGTCCTACATTGAAGATTTAATTGATGAAAACATCAAGGAGGAAAATAGAAAAGATTTGATGGAACCTGCGTTCGATTTTCATGAATATAGTAGCAACGTATCTCAGGGTCTGTGTGATAGAAGCAGTCCTCGGATCTATCCATGGATGAAGAAATCGCAGTCTGGTAAAGGTGAGTTGGATTATTTTTAAGATCGATTTAAAAAATCTATTGATTTTAGATCTCGAAATATCTAGATTCATGTATGTGTACCTTCACAGCTACAACACTCGTAAATGTCATCAACGGTCAAATATATATATATCTTAGCCCGTATAGACATATAACACATGAGATCAGGGTACAAAGCCAGGGAAAGACCACGAAAATGATGGATGCGAAAATCAGGGACATTCTGAACAAACACGGTCATAGCACAGTCGTGGCCACACTTCTGGCCTTGAACACAAGTTCGAGCTCAAATCACCATACATAAGCTTCACTATTACAACACTTTACTATATATATATATATATATATATTATTATATATATATATATATATATATATATATATATATATATTAGGAGTTACCGGATTTCGGCTCCGGCAAATCCGGAATCCGACCATTTTTACAAATCCGGCTCCTGTCCAATTTTGCCGGATTTAGGCCATATTTGTGTTGCATAGTCACGTGATTTTTCTGTACATGTTTCATGAGACCAAACCGAATTCTAGGCAATAGCACAGTAGCACTTTCTGGTTTACTATTTCTCGCTGATGTAAATACGAATTTTAGGAAATAAACATTCATTTTGAATTTTAATGGTGCATTACTTCATGAGTTTGTGGGATTTGAATATTTCGTATTTTCGCAAATTTCTTCGGTCTTGCCGATAAAAGAAAATTGCATCAAAATCTTAGTCCTACAGCACCGTTTGGGATTACTTCAAGGTTAATTCAGATTTATGTTGATGACTATGAGTTGGTAGATGACGACACACGCTGGCAAGTGTTGTAATTTAGTAAGGAAGAGTGTGCCGTGATTGGGCTTGAACTACCAGGGAGAATATACAAGAACTCGTAGAACATTACTAATTCTTGAGTCTAACGGGAATTGAACCAGTTCGTTCAAAGGCACCAAATCGCCTAGCAACTCTCGTACACGATATTTTCCGTACTTGACTAACCGCATCTCCCAAAAAAAAAAAAAAGATGCGATTTTGTCAAGACATTCAAACTGTGCACTCAAGTCACTGAGAACGCACCAATCGATACAAGGACTATTACAACAACAACGAACATCCCGTACAGGTATTGAAGTATCCTCAGTAACAACAAACATATAACATCCGTATTAGAAAATTACTCACAGACACAAGATATAAATATTTAAACTGATGGGACAGTAGCAACAGAAACAAACAGATGGGGATGGGACTTCATCGCTTACCAAAATGTGATGCCATTTAAGTCATATAATGTGATGTCATTTAAGTCATATAATGTGATGTCATTTAAGTCATATAATGAGATGTCATTTAAGTCATATAATGAGATGTCATTTAAGTCATATAATGTGATGTCATTTAAGTCATATAATGACACTGAATTAATGTACAAAAAACAGAAGTTATGAAATTTAGCAAGTTTTCAACACCAATGAATATAACAATACATAACACCAAAGTGAAACAAGCCAAAGAATTTAAATATCTAGGCAGCATTTTTTCCGAAGATGGAAGACTTGACAGATAAATAGAAACAATGTGCAAGAAAGCAAGTACAGTGACTTACCAACTTTCACCATTACTTCTTCATCCAAAGATCAAGATGGAAATTAAAAAAAAAAATAATATCCACAATTTTTATACCAACACTGTGCTACCAATGTCAAACATGGTCTTAAACAGCTTCGCAGCAAAGAAAAATCGTCACATGTGAAATGAAGTGTCTGAGGAAAGCTGCAATGGTTACCAAACTAGATAAAATAAGAAATGAAGAAATTAGGAAAAGAGTTGGTATAATATCATGTATCGAACATATTGAGAGACAGCAAGTAAAATGGTTCCGTCACCTTATGAGAATGAAGCCAAACCAAATACGGATAAGAGCATAAAATACAAGAATATCCGGGCGTAAAGCCAAAGGTAGACCAAGAAAACGGTGGATAGAAAACATTAAGATAACCTTGAACAAACATGGACTAAATGCAACCTCGGCGACACATCTGGCCCTGGAACGACAGCTCAAGATACAACCCCAACGCTTAACGGCAAGTGTGAATGCAATCAACAATCATTCACCTGGGGATAGACAACAGACAATAGATACTACCAAATCGATCCAGAAACAGTCGGCAGAGATATTGCCCACAACATGCCTAATATACATTTAAACAGTACAAAGTACCGGTCCTAACACATTATTATCAAGGCCAACTTTAGAGAAAAAATTAAACTTATTACTTTCTATTCAATGGTTAATTAAATATCATGAAAAATGTAGTTAATTATAATATTCACAATATTTTTCAAGAATTAGTTAGTATGTGCATGAGATTTTTCTCGAGTTTAAGTATAATATGCTTGAGATTTTTCAGGAGTTAGTTATAATATTGCATGAGATTTTTCAGGAGTTAGTTATAATATTGCTTGAGATTTTTCAGGAGTTAGTTATAATATTGCATGAGATTTTTCAGGAGTTAGTTAAAATATTGCATGAGATTTTTCAGGAGTTAGTTATAATATTGCATGAGATTTGTCAGGAGTTAGTTATAATATGCTTGAGACTTTTCAGGAGTTAGTTATAATATTGCATGAGATTTTTCAGGAGTTAGTTATAATATTGCTTGAGACATTTCCGGAGTTAGTTATAATATTGCTTGAGACTTTTCAGGAGTTAGTTATAATATTGCTTGAGACTTTTCAGGAGTTAGTTATAATATTGCATGAGATTTTTCAGGAGTTAGTTATAATATTGCATAATATTTTTCAGGAGTTAGTTATAATATTGCTTGAGACTTTTCAGGAGTTAGTTATAATATGCGTGAGACTTTTCAGGAGTTAGTTATAATATTGCATGATATTTTTCATGAGTTAGTTATAATATTGCTTGAGACTTTTCAGGAGTTAGTTATAATATGCGTGAGACTTTTCAGGAGTTAGTTATAATATTGCATGAGATTTTTCAGGAGTTAGTTATAATATTGCTTGAGACTTTTCAGTTGTTAGTTATAATATGCTTGAGACTTTTCAGGAGTTAGTTATAATATGCTTGAGACTTTTCAGGAGTTAGTTATAATATTGCTTGAGACTTTTCAGGAGTTAGTTATAACACATTCATCTGACTAATAATAACATATTCATGAGGGGCATTTCCTGGAGAAGTTGTTAAACAGTTTACTTTGTACGGAAGAATGTGGTTTCGAATCCCACTAACAAATCCCAATGGTTTCCAATTTTTTTTTCGGATGTCCCTGAAGATTATCGCTTGCAGCTCCAGAGTTGTGTGCCGTTTATGATATTCTTCGCAGGCAGCTTCTTGAGCAGGACCAATAGAGTAACGTCAATCATTTATGTCATCTATCTCAGTCTTTGCAATCATATTCACCTTCATCAAAATAACAATCACATAGTTATAAGTGTTACAATTTATAAGTATCACAATAATGAGACTTTGGTATCACATTTCTGAGAATTGTTATAAGTATCACATTTTTGAGAATTGTTACAAGTATCACATTTCTGAGAATTGTTATAAGTATCACATTTCTGAGAATTGTTACAAGTATCAAATTTCTGTGAATTATTATAAATTATTTGCAATGAGGCAGATATGGTGGTCCTGTCTATATGATCTCCCATAAGCCCACAGTATGCACGGGACCGAAGATATGTTAAGAGAGGAGGGATTACCTCACAATGCGGCCATTCGTTCGTTTCTGTCTGCTAAATCTACGCTTTGATAAAAATTTGCTGAACTTGTGAAAAATTGCTACGGGCTTTTAAAAAAAAAATGTGGACAATATCGTAGTACTAATAATGATATTCAACTCTGCTAAGGGGCTGAACACTCCATTCCCCAATCTAGGAACCTGAGTATACTTCTATTTGGTTGGTTGGTTGGTACCTGATTTCGCAATCAATAGGTTCATAGTCTGTGACCCAATGCCATTGTGTGATATATGCATGTGTTTGTGAGCTGTTGTTTCATATATATGCATCTGTTTGTGAACTGTTGTTTAGTTTCATATAAAGTATTCTATGTATTTGACATTGGAGGGAGAAGCATTTTTCTGATGTCATCCAGCGCTGAACATTCAAAAGCTGAACATTGAAAAGCTGAACATTGAAAAGCTGAACATTGAAAAGCTGAACATTGAAAAGCTGAACATTGAAAAGCTGAACATTCAAAAGCTGAACATTCAAAAGCTGAACATTCAAAAGCATGGTGATTGCCAGTTTCATAAAGATAAGTGTACAGACAGCACCATGTAGTGTGTTGTGGTTGTCTTCTGTTCATGTGATTGTTGGTTGCTGATCTAGCGGTCCACGGGCGCATGTCCTTTGAGCCATGGATGTTTGTCTGTCTCTGTATCTCGTTAGGATGTTTAATGTTGTTTTTTTGGTAACAAATCTCCCTATTTTTGTTTATCTTGATATTTGCCCGGTGTTACTCCAGCCAACTACTTCCTGTTTAGGGTTGTTACCCTACACTGGAACATTTATACCTTGGTGTATGTTAAGCTGTACATGGAGGTCGGTGAAGAACAATTCGGTTTTAGGAAAAACAAAGGAACCAGAGAAGCTATACTGAGTATCCGGCTAGTGATAGATAAATATATAGAAGTCCAAAAAAGTATCTATATTTGCTTCATAGACTACAGCAAGGCCTTTGACAGAGTCCAACACGAAAAATTAATCAAATGTCTTCAAGAAATAGGCATAGATGGAAAAGACATCAGGCTGATTAGAAATATATATTGGGAACAAACTGCATCAATAAGGTGTGAAAACAGCTACTCACCATACATAGAAATAAGAAGAGGGGTAAGACAAGGATGCATTTTATCACCAAGCCTATTTAATATCTACACAGAGAATATCTTTAAACATATAGAAGAAATACCAGGACTCAAGATCAATGGGAAAATAATAAACAACATTAGATATGCAGATGACACTGTTCTTTTGGCAGAAAGTGAACATGAACTACAAAGACTAATAGATCAAGTCAATAAATCAAGTAATGAATATGGACTGGATATAAACATTCAAAAAACAAAAACCATGATAATCAGCAAAGACACAGAAGAACAGGAGGTAAATATAAACATACAGGGAGAGAAACTACAACAAGTAAAACAGTATCAATATCAAAAGTTAAAAGGAGAATAGGAATGGCTAAAAGTACCTTCAATGACATGAGGAAATTATTAATATCTAAAATTACAAACAAGTTAAAAATGAGAATTATAAAATGCTACATCTATTCCATATTAATGTATGGCTCAGAAACATGGACACTAAATAAACAATTAGAAGACAAAATTGATGCCTTTGAAATGTGGGTATATAGAAGAATAGGGAGAACATCATGGAAAGAGAAGAAAACAAATAAAGAGGTGCTAAAGACACTTAATATGAAGAAAGAACTACTAAGAGAAATAAAGATCAGGCAAATAAAATACTTTGGACACATTAAACGACATGACACCCTTTTGAAGACCTTACTTGAGGGTAAAGTCAAAGGGAGGCGAGCAAGAGGTAGGCAGAGATACAAGTGGGAGAGTAACATTACACGATGGACAGGTTACAGTCTAGCAGAGTGCACCACCAAGACAAGAGACAGGAGATGTTGGAGATACGTTGCAGCAGACCTTCGTTGCGGAGACGGCACTTGATGATGATGATGTATGTTAAGCTGTACATATTGTGTTCGGAGTTGGAAGATAAAGTTGCTTACCAGGATCGATTGAATTTGTCTTTGGGATTTTTGCTGGTCATATATTTGTAGATTTCTCTCCCAGTGTTTGTCATGTCCAGTGGTGACCTAGTGGTCGTCTTTCATATGCGAAAGGTCTGATGGTCTCACTCTTTGTCTATCTGACCAAACATTAGGCGACATTAAACTCTCAGCAGATGACATACCACCATAGTCAGGTTTCCCTTTTTTTGTTAGAAAGTCGTGTATCAAACCGGTAGCTCAACTGAAGACGGATGTGCTTTTGCTAGAAAGTCAATTAAATTGATTATTTCACCAGCATCACCATCTTCATCATCATCAGCAACAGCAGCAACATCATGTGTTATTTATCGCTAACGAGTCTTCTTCAATATGACGCATCCTTCCCAGAACGCTGTCTTCACTGCCACTCTGTAAGTCTCTCATATTTTTACGTTGCTGTGTAGGCCTTTTCTGATTCTGCCATATATTCAAAAGCTTATCAATATCATACGACATTTGAAAGGATATCTATATCATGTGACAATCGCCGACTTGGGGGCATCATTCTTTCAAATTCATGAAACATTTTCCTCCATGACTAACTGTCTATGACACCATTTAAAGTTTTTCATGATAAAAATATGATTACTGAATATTTAAAGAGTATTAGGTTCAGATATGAAGATTATGTAAACACTTTTATTTGAAACGTTGTATATTTATGTCTCTATGGGTGTGGTACCCTTTTCTCTATAATGTGATTTTTGGAATGAAAGGAGTATATGTTTGCAAAAACTTAATGTAGAAAAATACTCACGTTGTATTAATATTTAATATTTTATTGTAGAAAATTAACGAAAGTGAAATTGAATAAGAAAAATATATCTTGTAATGCACTGAAAAAATCTAGAAAAAAAATTGCAATGGTGAAATTGAAACTTGCCCAAATGAAAAAAATCTTTGGCAAGGTACCAGCAGCATGGCCAAACTATGCATGATCAGAACATGCGTATTTCCAGTGGCAATATACAGTTATGAGGCATGGCCGTTAAATAAAACAATAGAAAAAAGAATCGCCGTTTTCGAAATGAGATGCTACAGAAGAATTTGACGTATACCATGGACAGCTAAAAAGACATATCAAAAAGTGTTAAGATCAATAAACGTCAAAGATGGCTGCCTCCTTAACAAAATCTTAACAAAAATGTTGTGTATTTTTTGGGTCATATAAAGAGACATAGCAGCATGGAAAGATTAATAGCTGAAAACTGAGTTAACGGTAATAGGGGAACAGGTCGCCCAAGACGACGATGGTGCAATGATTATATCAGATTGTTTAAACAGGTCAACTCGACAAGAATCGCGGAGTGTTCAGATAATCGATAAGGAAGGTATCCTGGAAATTGTCTATTATCTCCAGGTGGTGTCGTAGCTTCCACACTTGCCGTTGAGCGTAGGCGTTTGTGAAGGAAATTTAGTCTGCGTTTCAGACCCACATATGGTTCTCTGGTTGAGTGTAGTAATGTTTGTTCAGAATGGTCTTGATGTTGTCTATCCATCTTTTCCTAGGTCTGCCCATGTCTCTGTATCCTGATTCCATCTTATTATAAGCTCTTATGGGAAGTTGATCTTTCATCCTCATATGTTCATTTTCTTCTGTTGTTTCTCTATAGATTCGATGCATGATGTTATACCTATTATCTTTCTGATATTCACACTGCACATTTTCTCGAGTCTGGTGACTCCAAAGAGTCTTCCTTAGACATTTCATTTCGCAAGTTTCGATCTATCTCTTATGTGTAGATGTCATTGTTCTGGAATAACATGTCAAATGATGGTGATGCCTTGTATAATGTCAACCATAAAAATTTTATTTACACAAATTGCGTTGACAAATGTAAATGCATGCAGAATGTCATACACACCATGTACCATCTTGAAATATCAAGCATACATTTAACCCCCCCCCCCTCAAATCTGAATTTCAAGGGAAATAAACGTTAAAATTGTGAACACAAATCTCACAAAGATATAGACTGGATATGGCATGTTGTACAAAATCAAAAATATGTAATATAGGGTTAATAATTCTAATCTATTGCTTATGTGAGCTTACGTTGTTTGATGGTTCTGTGAATCCAGTTTTCTTCTATGTTTAGTACTTTGCCGACTTCAATGTGAGATGATATAATCTAATACATAACAAGAAATATACATGGTGATTTATATAGGACTAGATACATAACTGTAACATTGTTCTACGGGGTGATTTATATAGGACTAGATACATAACTGTAACATTGTTCTACGGGGTGATTTATATAGGACTAGATACATAACTGTAACATTGTTCTACGGGGTAATTCATATAGGACTAAATACATAACTGTAACATTGTTCTACGGGGTGATTCTTATATGACAAGATACATAACATTAACATTATTCTACGGGGTGATTCATATATGACAAGATACATAACATTAACGTTATTCTACGGGGTGATTCATATATGACTAGATAAATAACTGTAACATTATTCTACGGGGTGATTCAAATTGGACTAGATTCATAACTGTAACATTATTCTACGGGTTGATTCATATAAGACTAGATACATAACTGTAACATTATTCTACGGTGTGATTCATATAGGACTCGATACATAACTGTAACATTGTTCTACGGGGTGATTTATATAGGGCTAGATACATAACTGTAACATTGTTCTACAGGGTGATTCATATAGGACTAGATACATAACTGTAACATTGTTCTACAGGGTGATTCATATAGGACTAGATACATAACTGCAACATTGTACGACGCGGTGATTCATAAAGGACTAAATACACAACTGTAACATTATTCTACGGGGTGATTAATATAGGACTAGATACATAACTGTAACATTGTTCTAGAGAGTAATTCATATACTCGTAGGACTAGATTCATAACTGTAACATTGTTCTACGGGGTGATTCATATAGGACTAGATACATAACTGTAACATTGTTCTACGGGGTGATTCATATAGGACTAGATACATAACTGTAACATTGTTTTTCGGGGTGATTTAGGACTAGATGTAACATTGTTCTACTGGGTGCTTCATATGCGACTAGATACATAACTGTAACATTTTTTAGAGTGTGATTCATATAGGACTAGATATATAACTGTAACATTGTTCTACAGGGTGATTCATATAGGACTAGATACATACTTGTAACATTTTTTAGAGTGTGATTCATATAGGACTAGATACATAACTGTAACATTGTTCTACAGGGTGATTCATATAGGACTAGATACTTAACTGTAACATTGTTCTACAGGGTGATTATATAGGACTAGATACATAATTGTAACATTTTTTAGAGTGTGATTCATATAGGACTAGATACATAACTGTAACATTGTTCTACAGGGTGATTCATATAGGACTAGATATATAACTGTAACATTGTTCTACAGGGTGATTCATATAGGACTAGATACATAATTGTAACATTTTTTAGAGTGTGATTCATATAGGACTAGATACATAACTGTAACATTGTTCTACAGGGTGATTCATATAGGACTAGATACATAACTGTAACATTGTTCTACAGGGTGATTCATATAGGACTAGATACTTAACTGTAACATTGTTATACAGGGTGATTATATAGGACTAGATACATAACTTTTAGACAATTTTACTTTTATACCGTGGTTCTTCTGTAACGGTTAAAACTGACAGCGACTTTAATTATGGCTAGGTAGGACTGCGTAAGTATTTTTAGTACATATCACACTAAATTATTGGTACATATCACACTCATTATTTGGTACATATCACACTCAATATTTGGTACATATCACACTCAATATTTGGTACATACCATACTCAATATTTGGTACATATCACACTCAATATTTGGTACATATCACACTCAATATTTGGTACATATCACACTCAATATTTGGTACATACCACACTCAATATTTGGTTCATATCACACTCAATATTTGGTACATACCATACTCAATATTTGGTACATATCACACTCAATATTTGGTACATATCACACTCAATATTTGGTACATATCACACTCAATATTTGGTACATATCACACTCAATATTTGGTACATATCACACTCAATATTTGGTACATATCACACTCAATATTTGGTACATACCACACTCAATATTTGGTACATATCACACTCAATATTTGGTACATATCACACTCAATATTTGGTACATACCACACTCAATATTTGGTACATATCACACTCAATATTTGGTACATACCATACTCAATATTTGGTACATATCACACTCAATATTTGGTACATATCACACTAAATATTTGGTACATATCACACTCAATATTTGGTACATACCACACTCAATATTTGGTACATATCACACTCAATATTTGGTACATATCACACTCAATATTTGGTACATATCACACTCAATATTTGGTACATATCACACTCAATATTTGGTACATATCAAACTAAATTTTGGTCAGATTAAATTCCATACTGTTCCGACTTTGGTCTGTGGCCTCCCAATTTTGATTGTTTTTTTTTCTCAGTTCTCCTTTCTCACGTCAGGTCCCAGTGATCACCAAACGCGCCATGTGTGACCCAGATTGAGAACCACTGATTTAGCATGTATCATCACCACACGTATCCGCACACATGCTCATATTATGCGTATCTTTGTTGGTACACATTTGTGTTTTGGTTTGCGTTCTCTAAGTCAAGAGACAGCTGATCTGATTTATCATCTGCCTAATTCAAGTCACAGATTGTAATGACATTTGACAAGCCAAAACTGGCCTTTTTTCACCCCAATCGTTAGCCTGTATGGACTAGTCTTCCGAGCAGTCGATTATCTGGTATATCGAGAACTGTCTCTTCTACATTTGTGTATTTGTCATCGATTATTTTAATCTGCTTGGAATATCTTTTTCTTCAGCGTTCATTCTCAAATTCCCACTGTGCTTCTCTTGTTGCAGGACAATGATCCTAAATTTTCAGCAGGATGTAATCCAGAGAATGGAATGCGATGTGTTTTGTTCTGTTGCGACAATGAATATTTTCGGCGGGTCTTAGAATATTTATCCCATTCTCACCACACAAGAGGTATGGATTTTCCAGGCAATAATTGCACTCACGGTAATTTAATTGTCTCAGATCATAAGTTCACACATAGATACAAGCCAACATAGCCTGATATAACGCACAAAGATAGAAGCCAACACGGGCTGATATAACACACATAGATACAAGTCAACATGGCCTGATAAAACGCACATAGATACAAGCCAAGATGGTCTGACATAACGCACATAGATACAAGTCAACATGGCCTGATATAACGCACATAGATTCCGGTATTAGGTTGAAAAAAATCATACCTTATCAAGAGTATTTAATCCCACATTAAACAAACAAAGAAACAAACAAAAAGGCTTTCTCCTACAGAAGCACTCTTTACCATTTCATTTTAGCATTCTTCATTTTCTTCTGAGTTCGTTCTCAAACTCACACTAGTAAGCGGGATGTAGTCTAGAGAACGGTTTGTTTTATTGTTCGGATCTTTCACGAAATTCCCACCACTGTAGCAGTAGTTAAACTGTTCGCTTTGTACTAAATGGGTCGCTTGTTTGAACTGTGCTCACGTCACCTTGTTTTTAAAGTTGAATTTCTCGGTGATCACCAGGGATTATCTTTTGAAGTTACGGAGTTACGTGCGCTACAAGTGGAAAATGTCGAGCCGCTTCGTTAAGGAGTACGGGGTACATATGGGGTAACCCAAGTACATGCGACTTTCGGTCTGACAACTACAACATGGCTTTTGGTTCACTTTGACATTGAGGCAGCCAATGCAACCCTGAAATTTCCTAGTCGTCCATAGCAACATGCATGACAGATTACAATTTTCCAATATTTTCCTTACGTCTTAGGTCTCAGAAGTCAAACATTTTCTGTCTGGCAAATAGGAAGATATGAGTTTGCTAAAAGTAAGATATGTGATGGTAAAACAACACGATATGAGATGGATAGTAAAAAGACAAGCAGGATAACATTAAGATATGATCTTGCTGATAGGAAGAAATGAGCAGGCTAGCAGGAAGATTTGAGCTGGCTAATATGACGATTTGAGCTGGCAAATAGGAAGATATTAGCTGGTTAATAGGAAGCTGTGAGCTGGATAATAGGAAGATTAACTCTTTCCGGACCAATCACCACTATACTGGCTCTATAGCATTGGTCTACAGGACCTTTCGCCACTTTACTGGCTTTGATTTGATATTTAATTATTTCACAAGGCTAACTGTAACCATATGAAGCAATCAATGTACTTATATATTCATATTATGTATCCATTCCCCTTTCCAATGATGTATCACACATACACTATTTATCAATATTAGTATGTCAAGTGATACAATAAAAAACACATAAGGAAATTTTATAAAATTAATTTGGTCCAAACCTAAACATAATCAAGTCCTGAAAGAGTTTTAATCTGGCAAATAGGAAAACATTAGCTGGTTAATAGGAAGATATGAGCTGGCTAATAGGAATATATTAGCTGGTTAATAGGAAGATTTGAGCTAGCAAATAGGAACATATGAGCTGGCTAATGGGACGATATGACCTTGCTAATAGGAAGAC
The DNA here is from genome assembly GCA_034231615.1 of Meghimatium bilineatum. NCBI lineage: Eukaryota > Metazoa > Mollusca > Gastropoda > Stylommatophora > Philomycidae > Meghimatium > Meghimatium bilineatum. The sequence continues at coordinate 7,632,951 of CM067322.1, read as the reverse complement.
ATGAGCTGGTTAATGGGATGATATTACCTGGTTAATAGGGAGATATTTCCTGGGTTATGAATCTTATTATAATGTTAACGATATATGTAATTGTTTGAGATACTTATATTTGTAATTGAGATACTTGTATAAATAATCCCTGTGCTCGATCTGCGTCAGCGTAGGGAGAACCAGCTAGAGGTAGTGATCGTACTCATCACTTTGATAGGAACACCTGATGACTTTTTGTCTGTCTTTCTACTTGCCGACAGGTATGTTTCTCGCATACCTGTATGTTTACGTAAGTCTGAGAGACGGAATTTTTCACCGTGAGATTTCACACCACGGCTGGAGGTTAAACAAACATTGTAGGTCTCGGTGTAACTACATGATATTCCCTGAACCGCTTCTACTGTCCATGATGTTATTTGGCATTCCAGGGAGACATATTGTTTGTGTGCTGTGAGTGAAACTGTTGAGAGATATGCATTTAATTGACTATTTCAGTGGGAATATCTTTTCTCTCATATGTTGTTGTGCCCTCGTCGCGTCTTTAACAGATGTAGGTGACAATGTTCTGACTGCCAATGGTTGGAGAAATCGATTATGTGTAAGTTGAGTGTCCCCAGTAGATACTCCACCCCCATTGACAGAGTAGTCCGTCTGGTGTCCATCAGAAAATCGAGTTTTCGAAGGTCAAGACCTATGTACAGAAAGTAAACAAGTCCTCATTCGTGATATTTTCATTATTGTCGTGTTTTCGTTGGTCCCTATTTATATACTTGGATGTCCCCAAAAAATTCATGACTTACCAACGAAATTCATGGAAATAATAAATATTCAGTCCTTCAGGTCATGTTTACTTTCTGTACACAGGACTTTACTGGAGCCTGGTCATGCGAGAATACTACTCGTGATTATGATCAGTGTGTCACATAGTGGCGAAGTTAGATATCTGGTCTCTCACTGTGATTTTCAGGGTTCAATCCTCTATAAGGACTGGTTTTTTTTCCTGTCGTAGTGTAACTTATATTGGGAACAAACTGCATCAATAAGGTGTGAAAACATCTACTCACCATACATAGAAATAAGAAGAGGGGTAAGACAAGGATGCATTTTATCACCAAGTCTATTTAATATCTACACAGAGAATATCTTTAAAAATATATAAGAAATATCAGGACTCAAGATCAATGGGAAAATAATAAACAACCTGAGATACACAAGTGGCAGTGTTCTTTTTGCGGAAAGTGAACAAGAACTACAGAGACTAATATATAAAGTCGCCCGTGTGTTGCCGGGCCCAAAAGTGGAGCAAAGAATAGCAACACTGTTTACCTTCCACGCATGTCGTAAAAGGCGACTAAGGAGGTTATGGGATGGAGTGGCTGTATCATCCCATATAGGGTCAGAGACCCAAAGCCATGCTGAAGTCGGATGTGTCAGGCCAAAATGCGCAGATATCGCAGAAATGCTGTAAACCATGACACAATGCATTCCGTTCTCCGGACTACATCCTGCTTATCTGCAGGAATTTGAGAACGAACGCAGAAGAAGAAGAAGATATATAAAGTCAATAAATCAGGTAATGAATATGGACTGGATATAAATATCTAAAAAACAAAAACTATAATAATCAGCAAAGTCACAAAAGAACAACAGCTAAACATAATCATATATGAAGATAAACTACAACAAGTAAAAAATTATAAATATCTTGGACAGATAGACACAAATGATGGCAGATGTGAAACAGAAGTTAAAAGGAGAGTAGGAATGACTAAAATTACCTTCAATGACATGAGGAAAATATTAACATCTAAACAAATTACAAACAAGATAAAATACGAATTTTAAGATGCTGCATCTATTCTACATGTATGTATGGCTCAGAAACATGGACAATACTCAAACAATTAGAAGACAGAATTGATGCCTTTGAGATGTGGGTATATAGAAGAATAGGGAGAATACTAAGGTATCATGGAAAGATTTTTTTTAAAACAAACAGAAAGGTTCTAACAAAACTTAATATGAAGAAAGAATTATTTAAGGAAATAAAGATCAAGCAGCCAAAATATTTTGGATGTTCAAAGACAAGATACCTTGTTGAAGACCTTACTCCCCATCGAGGCCAGCACCTTAAAGTGGTGATTGGGCTTATTTCAGCCATCAGGGGCTGGAAACTAAGACTGGTCGGACAGTCCTACTCCAGCAGGACCATAGACCTGCCCAAGTAAGCAGGGTGCTGAAGACGGAGGTAACCAGCCAAAAGGCGCACAATTAATCAATATGCCATGCACCAAAAACAATGGGAACATGTCTATATCTAATAATAGTTATGATACCTGCCCTGTGACGGACGTTCAGGCTGGGACGGTACCGGACACTATAGCTCGAAAGGGCTCAACCTCAATTACTAGAGGTCCTTCTCAATTTCCTCCGAGGAGCCATGAGGCAAGGGAATAGAGCTACTGGCAAAACAAACTCAGCAGCGATATAGCATTTAAAATCAGAGGCTACCAGTGCTGCCGATCAGACCGAAAGGACTGACGAAATGGTGGAATTCTGACACAATGTTAGTGATTGTCCAAGATTCATATCCATATATTGCAACTGGGAATATGCAGACTCTAGGGAAAGTTATTTCACACATCCACCATGTAACAGCATCACTTTAGTATATGTTATGTTATGTTATGTTATGTTATGTTATGTTATGTTATGTTATGTTATGTTATGTTCCTCCAGGGACATAGGCGGCGCATAGGGCAGAAACCATAGCTTTCCATTTCTGTCTTTGTGTTGCCAGGTCTTTCAATTGTTGCGTGTTGTTTAGGTTCATTGACATGCCTTCTCTATTAATGGTTCTTCGTAGAGTTTCTCTAGGTCTCCCTCTTCTTCTTACTCCAGGTGGCACCCAATATAGTGATTGCTTTAGTATATAACTTTAGTATATGAGTTATCATAATGTCTGCACAATATCGTAGACAAATATCAATATCGTATACAATATCGTATACAAATTGGTTCAATTCCCGTTAGTCTCAAGAATTTTTAAAAATTGTCCTCTGGCTTCCTACTTAAATTTACTTGTATAAACAATTATTTGAAGCAAAATTGTATTGTCTATATATGTTATCCATGTTTACAAGAAGACCTATCGGCCCTTGTATAACTAATACGGATATTATGTTATGTGTTTGTTGTTACTGAGGATATTTCAATACCTGTACGGGATGTTTGTTGTTGTTGTAATGGTCCTTGTCTCGATTGGTCCGTTCGGGTGACTTTGTGTGCACGATTTGAATGGCTTGATGAAATCGCATCTTTTTTTTGGAGATGCGGTTAGTCAAGTACTGAAAAAACGTGTGTGCAATTGTTGCTAGGCGATTTGGTGCCGTAGAACGGATTGGTTCAATTCCCGTTAGTCTCAAGAATTTATACAAATATCACAGTAGTTCATCTATACAATTACGATGTTACAGGTATTGTTCTAGAACATAGACATGAATCAATGCGGCTGTCTTTGTGAAGGATATATACATAAAGATTCAGTTCAAAACTAGAGACATGTACGGTTGCAATAGACATGAAGGATGAATTTGAAGGATCGAATCACTAATAGAGAGAGACATGTACGGCTGCAATAGACAAGAAGGGTGTATACATGAAGGATTCAGTTCACTACTAGAGACATGTACGGCTGCAATAGACAAGAATGGTGTATACATGAAGGATTCAGTTCACTACTAGAGACATGTACGGCTGCAATAGACAAGAAGGGTGTATACATGAAGGATTCAGTTCACTACTAGAGACATGTACGGTTGCAATAGATATTAAGGATGTGTACCACAGAGTTCCATTGGGCTTCTTAATGTTTAAGCTCCATATTTCTTTACTGTATTCACTAATGATCCATCTGTGAAGACATGGATCCACTGTGAACTCGGTATTTGATGTCTAGGTGATCAAGTGTTTTTGCCTTGAGAGCAGTAGGGGTTTCCATAGTTTTAATTGCAATGCCTGGGATTGTAAGTTTTACAGTAAACATGGGTGAGGTGTTTGCGATGTTGTAGTAAGATTGTAGATGTTCCCATTCATTCGGATTTTTGATGGTTACTTATTCATTTTTTTTCATAAGCTTTTTAAATATGTGATTTAATCTTGATCTTTTGTGTCGATGTTTTGTGTCGATGTTTTGTGTCGATGTTTTGTGTCGATGTTTTGTGTCAATGTTTTGTGTCGATGTTTTGTGTCGATGTTTTGTGAGTTCATTTATATTCTCATGCTTAGGGTAATGTTTCAGACGTATACATTTCTGTCTATATTGTGATTTTCTCATCCCTGCGGTCTGTTAGATTTTATAATCCTGCTTTTGCTTCTATTGTCACTATAGGTGTACACCTTAGAGGTTCTGTAATTGTTTGGAGACCTACCTTGTAAATTGTGTCCAGCTTTTAGAGATTGGTATTTGATGCTTGTGCATATGTGGTCAATGCATAGTCCAGATTTGGACGAATATGATCTACTTAAACATGTCTAACGGTCGTTATATCGGCTCCCCATTATTTCCCAGATATCCGTGGTTGGCTTATTTTGTCGGTTCGATACGTGACCTCTATGTAGGTCTCATGTCAAATTTTAGTCCCAGGTAGACTGGGTTGTTTTCTTATGGTAGTGTGGTATTGACTAGTGTGAGAGTATAGTTTTCAGGTTGAGTGGAAAGGATGAAGAGTGTGGTGACAGACTTATTGTTATTGTGTGAAAACTCCATTTTTTCCCCACTCGTCGACTTTGTTTATTGTCACTAGCGTTCTTACTTTGCTACTCCAATGTATTCTGATTGTTTCCAGATAGCCAGACCATCCGCTTGGAGAAACCTATGTATGTCTGGTGTGGATAGCTGTGACATGTTATATATAAAAATAATGAAGAGTGTGGTGAATAGAACTGATACCTTACCACCTCACCCTAGGCAAGAAAATGCTGCATAGCTACATGCTAGAAAAATCCCATTTGTTAGGCTTTTCCTGAATGTTTTGTTTTGTGCACCATCTGTATTCAACCACATCACCCTGGGCAACACACTGGCCCACAGATATGGATATCCACAGAAATATGTATGGGAGCACTGAGGAGCTTTCAAATACAGCAGCATTTATTATTAAAAAAGGACTTGCTGTGTAGACATGTCCAAAAGCGAACGAGAAGAAGAAGAAGAAGAAGACCATGGGCAAGAAAACACTTCCTAGAACTAAATCGCTGCATCTCAAACATAGACAACAAATAGACACAGCAATATGAAAAGAAACCAAATCTCATATCAAGCAAGTACATTGACCAAAACTTTCTATCATCAATTTGAATACACTGATGGGTTTGCTGGAAATATATACACTGATGGGTTTGCTGGAAATATATACACTGATGGGTTTGCTGGAAATATATAAACTGATGGGTTTGCTGGAAATATATACACTGATGGATTTGCTGGATATATACACTGAACTGATGGGTTTTGAAGAAATGTTGTTGAAAATGAGGACGGTGGTAAAACTGAAATGGGGGATCTCTCACTATCAATTGCAAATAGAAGTAGTGGTAACAGCAGCAACAAAAGTAATAGTAACTGTAGTAGTAGTATTAGCATCAGCAGCGGCATTAGTACAGTAGTAGAAGTAGTAGGAGAAGAAGAAATAGCAGTAGTAGCTGTTGTTGTAGAAATAGTACTGTTAGAATAATGATTAGTATAGTAGTAGAAGAAATAGTTCTGTTAGAATAATGATTATTGTAGTAGTAGAAGAAATAGTACTGTTTTAATAATGATTATTGTAGTAGTAGAAGCAGTAGTTACATCTAAAGTAAAATGTTTACATTGTATTCACTGATCTAGTCACAGGATGTGTTACGGAGTCGAAACGGAACAGAACCTCCTACAGCAGACAACAGATTCTGGAGATGGAAAAGGAATTTCATTATAACAGGTAAGTTTTCCATATAGCAGTAATATAATAATGATAAAGATAAGGGAATCTGAAGAAACTCTACAGGTAAAAGAAAAATTCTGAAAGCGGAAATCCGGTGCGAGATTGTTAGATACAACATCCGGAATTCTATGTTTTATTGTGTGTTGGTTTAGACGTGTCTTCCGTCAATTATACTGTTCTGCGGTATACTATCTGGCGCATACTTCTAAAGTGACGTTTTGACTATTCCCATGATTTTATTTTGGTCCCTGTGTGTATGTGTATACTTTGTGTTGACCACCAATGAAAATCACCGTAAAATCCAAAAGACTCACTTGGTTTTTTTAACCATTAGAAATTATACAGTGTATTGTCAATGGCCACATTTTCGCAAACGAAAATTTCTATTTGAAGATAAAAGTGTACTAGAACAGTTATATGGTATAATTACAAGGGCAACTTTGTGGTTTACTTACAAGGGCAGCTTTGTGGTTTAATTACAAGGGCAGCTGTGTGGTTTACTTACAAGGGCAGCTTTGTGGTTTAATTACAGGGGCAACTTAGTCGTTTACTTACAAGGGCAGCTTGATGGCTTATTTACCAGGGCAGCATAGTGATATATTTACTAGGATAACTTGATGTTTATCTACTGGGGAATCTTAGTGGTTTACTTACCAGGGTAACTTGATTGTATATTTAACAGGGCAGCTTAGTTGTTTTACTCTTCAGGGTTACTTGATGGTTTACTAACCAAGGCAGCTTTGTGGTTTACTTGCCTGAGTAGCTTGGTTGTTTACTTGGCAGAGTAGCTTGTGGTTTACTTGTCATAATAGCTTGGTGGTTTACTTGCCAGAGTATCTTGATGGTTTACTTACTATGGCAGTTTAGTTGCGCACTTACCAGGGTAACTTGATGGCGTACTTATCAGAGTAGCTTAGTTATTTGCTTATCAGAGTAGGTGGATAGCTTACTTACCAGGGTAACATGATGGCGTACTTATCAGAGTAGCTTAGTTATTTGCTTATCAGGGTAGGTGGATAGCTTACTTACCAGGGTAACTTGGTGAATTACTTATCAAAGCAAGTTGATAGTTTACCCATCTGGATATACTGGTGGTTTCTCATTTGGATAGCGCGGTTGTGTATCCATCTCGATAACGTCGTGGTGGTTTACTTTCCTAGGTAGCTTTGTCGTTCATTTGCGATGGTAGCATGGTAGTTTACTGACAAATTGGTGGTTTACTGACAAATTTATGGTTTACTGACAAATTGGTGGTTTACTGACAAATTGGTGGTTTACTGATTTGGTGGACAAAACATGAAGAACAGAATACGATAGAAACGTTAATGATAGGTTTTGTCTGTAAGAAACAGTTGAATGATGCCGGAGTTCAAGAACGAATGGAGAAAGTCAAACTTCAGCAGGATCTAGAACAAAGAACGAAGAATATCAAGTGAGCAGGATCTAGTCCAGAGAACGAAGAATGTCAAGTGAGCAGGATCTAGTCCAGAGAACGAAGAATGTCAAGTTAGCAGGATCTAGTACATAGAAGGGAGAATGTCAAGTTAGCAGGATCTAGTCCATAGAAGGGAATGATTTGTTGTTGGTTTACGTCCTAGCTGTGATGTTTTTCCTTATGACCTGACACGTCCAATTTCAGCGTCGTTTCTTGGTTGCTTTAACCATTCATTTGATGGGACGATAAACTCTACATACAAAACCCTCTGAAGCTACTCTATGCATGGCAGGTAACAGTTTGCTGCTGGTTATTTCCCCCATCGCGATCCGGCAACATACGAGTTCAAGCAACATTCGCAAACCTTTAATACGATCGAAATGGTAGCATGATGTTGATGATGATAATAGTGGTGAAGATGATGTTAATGGTGATGATATTTAATGATGATGTTAATGGTTATGATATTAATGGTGATGATGATATTAATGGTGATGATGATATTAATGGTGATGATGCTGTTAATAGTGATCATGATGTTGATGATGATGATGATGATGATGATGATGATGATGATGTTGATGATGATGATGATGACGGTGATGATGACGATGATGTTGTTGATGATGATGATGATGATGATGATGATGATGATGATGATGATGATGATGATGATGATGATGATGATGATGATGATGATCATTTTGATTATATAATAACTCAAAAAATATAGCTTTCTACAGTCCATTGTCAAAATTTCTGACAAAAGCATAAGTTCTATTCATTTGACTGAGGTGACACTCATACCTGTATAAGGAGTGTTGTCTCAACGGCATGGTTGTGTATCTGTGGGTGCATGTTTATTACTCAAATGGAGGCATTCCAGTGCTGCAGTGTACCAGGTTCATAACTGGTAGCCAGTTATCAGGATGTAGCCAGTGCCAATAGTTCTGCATTCTTCTGTCAGGTTTGTTGACTCATCTCGAGTAATGGTAAATCTAACATTCTCCGCCACCTAGTAGTCTGCCACAGAAAGACAAAAGGTGCAATCTCTACTGACTTTCATATCTTGGTCATCAATTTGAACCATGCAACAGAAGGAAAAAGTAATCGATCAAGACAAGACATGAAGTGACGAAGCATTCACAAGTAGCGGGTTATTAGCCTTTTCCTAAACTGACTAGTTGCTTCTTACGATATACCTGGGAATATGACAATGACCCTATTCTAGGCACAATGAACTAAAAGTCTAAGGCCTCGGTTACCACAGGACGATAGGAGAGCATATACTTGTGCTATTGTCTCCCGCCTTGAAATAAAGAATGTTTGAAGAGGTGCTTCTAGGAGACATGCACATTGTTATGCTGAATCTTGATGCGAACCAATGTCTGGACTGATGGAAGGAAATCTGTGAATGTAGCTGCGAAATCATTCCTGGGGTGGTGAAACGAAATCTGTGAATTTTGCTGCGAACTCATATCTGGACTGATGCAAGAAAATCTTGAAATCTGTGAATCTTACTGCTAACCCATGTCTGGACTGATGAAAGGAAATCAGCTATTTTAATCTGTAGCGGTTCCTCTTGATGTCAATATATGCAAACAGGTAATGTAAACTGAGGTATAAACCAGCGTCGCACGCAGCTGTTTAGTCGCGCATATTTTAGTTATCCGCCATTGATTTTGTGTGAATTAGGTAACTAGGGACGCACTTAATTTTGAAACAATCGCAGTATATGGGGAAACTTGAGGGTGTACTCAGAAAACTCAATGTCTAACACTGAAAGACAATATAGAAATGTTTACAATTTTGCAGACAAATATCAAAAACAATGCTTAAAGTAATCTCATTTATTAGAACTAATAGAAAAAATGATATAGGCACGCCCGTCTTTGACATTACTCTCATTCCCAGCATTTCTCTTTTTTTTCCCCTTTCCCTCCGCTCTATAGTTATGTAATATAAATTAGCGCCGAAACATGACGGGCGTGCATATATATATATTTTTCTATTAGTTCTAACAATTGAAATTATTTTAAGCATTGCCTCTGCTATTTGTCTGTGAATTCTAATTTCTATCGTAGCGTCCAGTGTTCAGTTTCTCCATATACTTCCATTTCTCAAAATAAAATTAAACGCGTCCCTAGTTACCTAATTTATATAAAATCAGCGAAATATAAGTATTGATGAACAGACGAGGTTATAACACCGATGTTTATATGGGAAAATGTGACTGTGCCCAGCGCACGGTTTTCTATAGGCGATCACTCTTACTTAGTGATAGGCAAGAAAACACCGAACTAGCGTCGCCTTCGCATTTGCTCAGAGTAGTGAAAGCAAAATCTCACGATCATTCCGTGGCTTGTTCCTATGTACTCTACTTCCTGGTGGATTGTTCCTATGTACTCTACTTCCTGGTGGCTTATTCCCAGGTACTCTACTTACTAGTGGTTTGTTCCCAGGTACTCTACTTTCTGGTGGCTTGTTTCCAGGTACTTTACTTACTGGTGGCTTGTTTCCATGTACTCTACTTCATGGTGGCTTGTTTCCAGGTACTCCACTTCCTTGTGGCTTGTTTCCAGGTACTCTACTTCCTGGTGGCTTGTACCTATGTACTCTACTTCATGGTGACTTATTCCCAGGTACTCTACTTCATGGTGGCTTGTTCATCGAAGATTCTACTTCCTGGTGGCTTGTTCTCAGGTATTCTACTTCATGGTGGCTTGTTTCCCGATATTCTACTTCCTGGTGCCTTGTTCCATATACTCTACTTCCTGGTGGCTTGTTTCTATGTACTCTTCTTACAAGTGGCTTGTTCCCATGTGTGATTTGTTCACGTAGAAACTTGACTAATATGTGATTTCTTCACGTAGAAACTTGATTAATATGTGATTTATTCACTTAGAAACTTGACTAATTTGTGATTTCCCTCAAGTAGGCACTTGACTACTGTGTAATTTCTTCATGTGGGCACTTGACTAATGTGTGATTTCTTTATGTAGGCACTTGACTAATGTGTGATTTCTTTATGTAGGTACTTGACTATTGTGTGATTTCTTCATGTAGGTACTTGACTATTGTGTGATTTCTTCTAATACGTACTTGAATAACATGTGATTTCCTCATGTAGGTACTTGACTAATGTGTTATTTCTTTACGTAAGTACCTGACTAATGTGTGATTTCTTTACGTAGGTACCTGACTAACTCGTGATTTTTGTTCACGCAGATATCTGACCAGGAGACGAAGAATCGAGATTGCCAACTCATTAACTCTTTCTGAGCGTCAAATCAAAATCTGGTTCCAGAACCGTCGCATGAAATGGAAGAAAGAACACAGACAACCCAACACCAATTCAAGAATTACGGAAGGATATTTAGATCCTACAGAAATCTCTCCTGAAGATATTGTTAGATATTAAATGAATTGTCATGACAACAGGGGTGATTACTCGTAGAAGTAAATTGGCTAAGTAACAATAATGCTGTGTGATACATTTATCAACAAGTATAACGTGTGATACATTTATCAACAAATATGATGTGGCTTGACAGAATAGGTAGTTACCTCATTTTTTATGTGAAATTATGTACCTGAAACTATATCGATCGAAAATTAAATCGCACTGTGTTTTACCTACTAGAACAGTAGACAGATTTCTCAATTGTGTATCTGAAACTGTACCGATAAACAATTAATACACATTCGGTTTCCCATACTAGTACATCAGACAGCTTTCTCAACTTATCGATATCTGACATTATTGTAATTCTTCTTTTTCTACGTTCAGCAGATGTGGTCATGTTATATTGTCATGTCTGTCGTCAGAGTGAAGTCCGCTATCTTCTCTAAGTCAGAGCGGCTGCCCCATAGCTTTTGTCTCAAGTCTGTATTCTCTAGCCAGGTCTGCAGTCTCTTCTCTTTGTATGTTGGGCAGTCCTGAAGTATTTGTTCAGGAGTTTGGGTTCCGGATCCATATGTGCATTCATCTGTGTATGAGATCCTCAATCGGTAAATGTGACCCAACATTCTGCAGTGACCAGTCCTAAGGCGGAATAGTGTGGTCTAATGATATCTTTCCAGGTGAGGTATTACGTCATGTCTGTCTTCCATTTCCATTTATTTCTTCCACTGTGCTGTGTATGTGTAGTATTATTTTTGATTCTCTGTGGCCGCCAAAGACGGATGTGTTGGGCCATTGGCGCAAATAACACGGCAACACAACGCATTTCCATTCTCTGGACTATATTCAACTGGAAATCTTGTAGGACCAATGTCCTGTTACAAGAGAAATCCAGCAGGAGTTTGAGAATGAACGATGAAGAAGAAGAAGATTCTCTGTAGAACAATGGATGTGAATGTTGTTCCATTTTGCCACATGTTCTTGATAGAACATCGGCTTTCACATTTCCAAGGAGTCCACAGTCTATTATAATGAAGTCCATGGGCATCTTGAGTATGTAATTCTTCATCGCAGTTGATTTCTCGTTGTCCTGTCATATATTTTAAAGTTACAGTTTGGTTTTTTAAATTCCTCTACAATTACGAAAAATATAGCTCTTATATCCTTGTTCCTTGGAGAAATTTCTGAAGAGTTATTTTATATCCTAAGGCCCCGTCAGAGAATGATGTGCTGGGCCATTGTTGCAAATAAAACGACAACGTAACGCATTTATTTTTCTACACAACATCTTGTCTATACAACATCCTGTCTGCACAACATTCTGATTATACAACATCCTGTCTGCACAACATCCTCATTATACAACATCCTGATTATACAATATCCTGTCTACACAACATCTTGTCTACACATCTTGTCTATACAACATCATGTCTAAACAAAATCATGTCTAAACAACATCAAAACTACACAAAATCCTGATTATACAACATCCTGATTACACAACATCCTGATTATACAATGTCCTGTCTACACAACATCTTGTCTACACAACATCTTGTCTATACAACATCCTGTCTACACAACATCATGTCTACACAACATCATGACTACACAACATCTTGTCTACACAACATCCTGTCTACACAACATCTAGTCTACACAACATCCTGTTAGAACTATGAACCATTGTCTTTCTACAAGAGAGAACCAACGAGAGTGAGAAACATAACGCTGAAGGAGAATATACTCGAGAGCTGGTATGATAAGGGGATCTTTCTATCGTAGTGGCTACGCTGTCCGGTTTTTCCTCAAAAGATCACGAATTCGAATCCATCTCGAATCGTTTTGTTAACAAAAACTGGATTATTTCCCCCTAAGATTCAAGCGATAAAGAGAAGAGATAAAGCAGACTTAATGAAGGCAGTAATAAAGTCATTTCAAGATGCAGATGATGTCAGTGAGGTTGAGAACGTACACATACAGAGAATGTCAGAAATGCGAGTATCTAGAGGTGAAAAAAGTAAATGTTTTTGGAAAGTCCCGAAGATCACACAATCAACACCTGACCGGGACTTGGGGGGTCTACATACACTGATGGATCGGAGAGTGGAGCACCCACCAGGTGCCGTGAAACCAGTTTCTAATCAAGAATCAAGAAGAAAGCATCCTGCTATAATGTGCAGGAGTTTGAGAACGAACACAGAAGAAGAAGAAAAGCAATCCAAGACAATATGTATAAAAAGTACAAGGTTTCAAAACTCATAAAACTAAGTGATACCAGCTAATATTATTCACATCACACATGGTAGACTAACTAATACGACGTTTCGCCACTTCTTCTTCTTCTTTCGGTCGCATAAAACGTGTTTATATCTGAAGTTTTAGGTTTCGACACGTTTACTGGCATTCATTCTAAATATATGTCCGATATAAATACCATGGTGTTCTTCTTATTGTTGTGGAAACATCGTGTTTTTTGGTGCCTTCCCTTATTTCCTTATTTGACTTGAATATACCCAGCCAATATCTAGGGGCTAACTAAGATATTTTCAAATGAATTTAATTTTAATCCATTGAGTTTGTTACTTTCCAGCTTTCACAACCATATGCTAATGACGATAGTTACGCAATCCATATGCAATCTTTTTAGCTGGGATATGGTTGCTCTGACAGCCCATAGCCTTTCTGACAGAAGCATAGGATGTACTTTCTTAGTTGTGTGTGGCGACACCCGGATTTAAATGAGATCTCAAAGACGTGGGTATGGGGCGAAGGGGGAGGATTATGAATGAATGGTTTGTCCCCGAAGGGGGGCATTCCAGTGCTACAGTGTCACAGGATTACCACGTCATGACAGGAGTACAGTACACATTTCTGGGCCTACTAACTCATCATTCGTCTGTCAGATTCGTTGACCCATCCTCAGCGATTGCACATCTAGCATTCCCCGTTGCCTGGGAGTCTTGGAAAGGACAACGGTTCAATGTCCGCTGGTCTGCACCTCTTCATTATCCATGAGGATGATACTTGATTGAAGATAAAAAGTGCTATATCGAGTGTGACAATGAGGATTATTTTTTTTTACAGGTAACAGGTTGGTAGCATATCCGGCCACCTTTCCTTGATCAACGCATACTACATACCTGAAAAAAAAACAGTGGCCCTATTCTTTGCACCCTGAAATAGAAGTCCATTCCCCATATTGTCATACTGGCGATCCATATGTTAATACAGATATATTAACAGGGAAGCCGCGTTAGCGCAGTGGTTAGCGCACTGGCTTCGCATATGAGTGGTCCTGGGTTCATTCCCCAGCTGAGGCGGAAATGTTTTCAGATCGCAACGGCTCCCAGGTCGACCCAGCCTCAAATGGGTACTGGATTAATCCGGGAAGTAAAGACTGCGAGGGAGAGGAGATGGCTACCGCCCTCATTTGCAGAGCCTGTGAAATGTGAGATCGCTAACATCTCACACCCCTACGGCATTAATAAATGCTATGGGTTCATCGTGATACTTTTACAGATATATTACGTTGGAATTAGCATATTTGTTGATTGTCTTTGTTGTAACTAAAGAGAATAAATTGAAATGTTTGATGAAGTCAGTTAGGTCTTACCTTTTGTAAAGTTGTCTTATGTTGTGTGTCTGGTTATTTTGTGTATCTTGTTATTTTGTGTATCTTGTTATTTTGTGTGTCTTGTTATTTTGTGTGTCTTGTTATTTTGTGTATCTTGTTATTTTGTCTCTTGTTATGTTGTGTATAGGCAATGTTGTCTCTAGTTATGGTGTGTGACTTGTTATGCTGTGTGTCTTGCTATGTTGTGTGTCTTGTAATGTTGTGTATTGCTATGTTGTCTCTTGTTATGTTGTGTGTTTTGTTATATTTTGTGTCTTGTTATTTTGTGTATTTTGTTTTGTTCTTTATTATTATGTTATCTTTTGTTATTTTGTGTGATGTAATGTTGTCTCTTGTTATGTTGTGTGTCTTGTTATGTTGTGTGTCTTGTTATGTTGTGTGTCTTTTTATTTTGTGTGTTTTGTTATGTTGTGTGTCGTGTTATGTTGTGTGTCTTGTTATGTTGTGTGTCTTGTTATGTTGTTTATCTTGTTATGTTGTGTGTCTTGTTATGGTGTGTGTCTTGTTATATAGCATGTTTTGTTATGTTGTATGTTTTGGTATGTTACATGTCTTGTTATGTTGTATGGTTTGGTATGTTGCATGTCTTGTTATGTTGTATGTTTTGTTATGTTGTATGCTTTGGTATGTTGCATGTCTTGTTATGTTGCATGTCTTGCTACGTTGTATGTTTTTTTATGTTGTATGTTTTGTTATTTTGTGTGTTTTGTTATGGTGTGTGTTTTGTTATGCTGATTCTTCATGCTGCTATTACAATTTTTCTCATGATTTCTGCTACATAATCTTCTGAATTGCTCATGTTTGCTTCTAAAATTCAAAATTTGTCACATGATCAGCGGAACAATAGTCATTGATTACATCATTAAGTGTAGAAGATGGTTGACTCCAAGACAACATTAAGTGTAGAAGATGGTTGACTTCAAGACAACATTAAGTGTAGAAGATGGTTGACACCAAGACAACATTAAGTGTAGAAGATGCTTGACTCCAAGACAACATTAGGTGTAGAAGATGGTTTACTCCAAGACAACATTAAGTGTAGAAGATGGTTTACTCCAAGACAACATTAAGTGTAGAAGATGGTTTACTCCAAGACAACATTAAGTGTAGAAGATGGTTTACTCCAAGACAACATTAAGTGTACAAGATGGTTGACTCCAAGACAACATTAAGTGTAGAAGATGGTTTACTCCAAGACAACATTAAGTGTAGAAGATGGTTTACTCCACGACAACATTAAGTGTACAAGATGGTTGACTCCAAGACAACATTAAGTGTAGAAGATGATTGACTCCAAGACAACATTAAGTGTAGAAGATGGTTGACTCCAAGACAACATTAAGTGTAGAAGATGGTTGACTCCAAGACAACATTAAGTGTAGAAGATGGTTGACTACAAGACAACATTAAGTGTAGAAGATGGTTGACTACAAGACAACATTAAGTGTAGAAGATGGTTGACTACAAGACAACATTAAGTGTAGAAGATGGTTGACTACAAGACAATATTAAGTGTAGAAGATGGTTGACTCCAAGACAACATTAAGTGTAGAAGATGGTTTACTCCAAGACAACATTAAGTGTACAAAATGGTTGACTCCAAGACAACATTAAGTGTAGAAGATGGTTTACTCCAAGACAACATTAAGTGTAGAAGATGGTTTACTCCAAGACAACATTAAGTGTACAAGATGGTTGACTCCAAGACAACATTAAGTGTAGAAGATGGTTGACTCCAAGACAACATTAAGTGTAGAAGATGGTTGACTACAAGACAACATTAAGTGTAGAAGATGGTTGACTCCAAGACAACATTAAGTGTAGAAGATGGTTGACTCCAAGACAACATTAAGTGTAGAACATGGTTGACTCCAAGACAACATTAAGTGTAGAAGATGGTTGACTCCAAGACAACATTAAGTGTAGAAGATGGTTGACTCCAAGACAACATTAAGTGTAGAAGATGGTTGACTACAAGACAACATTAAGTGTAGAAGATGGTTGACTACAAGACAACATTAAGTGTAGAAGATGGTTGACTACAAGACAACATTAAGTGTAGAAGATGGTTGACTACAAGACAACATTAAGTGTAGAAGATGGTTGACTCCAAGACAACATTAAGTGTAGAAGATGGTTGACTCCAAGACAACATTAAGTGTAGAAGATGGTTGACTCCAAGACAACATTAAGTGTAGAAGATGGTTGACTACAAGACAACATTAAGTGTAGAAGATGGTTGACTACAAGACAATATTAAGTGTAGATGATGTTTGGCTCTGAGACAACATTAAGTGTAGAAGATATTGGCTCCTAGTCAACACTTAATGTCGAAGATGGGTGGCTTCAAGACATCATTAAGTGTAGAAGATGGTTGACTTCGAGATAGCCTTAAGTGTAGAAAATGGTTGACTCCGAGCCTACAGAGGACATGTCTGCACAAGAAAACTAGCAATGAACTGTATGGATGCTGTGAAAGAAGGACTTTGCTGCACACAAAAAATCTAGCAATGAAAGTTTGTCGTCAACAGGGAACATGATGGCAAAAGAAAACTCCAATGAAAAGTATTGCTGCCAACATAGGATAGGTCTGCACAAGGCAACTAGCAAAAAATGTAAGTTTGACTACATGGGACATGGTCACACAAGAAAACTAGCAATGAAAGACATGGTTGTAGCCAACAGCGGACAGCACCACACATATCGCAGCTTTCCTGCAGGGTCATAATGGTTAAAAGACTTTTGATTGTTTAAGCGTGCGCTTGGTCAAGCCAACAAACTGCAGAGCATATCTTTAAAAATGTGCAAAATATGACGCATTAAGGCGAGGAGACTAGTCTTCTGAGACGAGTATGAATGTTAAACTCTAAGGTACGAAACAGGAAACGGTAACAATTGCCAATTTATACAAAAACAATGCAGATATAGACATTATTAGTGAACGAAAGAAGAAGAAGATAGAAAGGTATTTCAAGAAGTTATAATATATTTTAGAGACGAGATGTCAAAAGGCAAATGCAGTAACATACTGTCACCACTACTTCTTCCTCCCAAGATCGAGATGGATGTTAAAAGACAAATGATCTACAGTATATTCCTACCAACACTGTGTTACCAGTGCCAAACCTGGTCTCTCTCATCTTCACATTACAGAAAGATAGTGACATGTGAGATGAAATGCTTGAGGAAAGCCGCCGGGGTCACCAGACTCGATAGATTACGAAATGAAGACCATCAGGGAAAGAATAGTTATAATAGCTTGTACAGATTGTACAGATTACATAGAAAACCAGCAGATCACGTGGTTTGGTCACATTATGAGAATGCATCTCGAAGAATTGCCCGTACAAGCATATAACCAAATGAGATCAGGGTACAAAGCCAGATCACGGAAAAGATGGATAAAAAACTTCAGGGACATCCTGAACAGACACGGACATAGTACAGCCGAGGTCACACATCTGGCTATAGAACTAAAGCTCGAGCTTCAATCACCCCTACGCTTAACGGCAAGAGTGGATCACAAACCACCTGGGGAAAGACAATAGACAAAAGACAATGATATATTTTGTTATAAAACCTCACAACATTGTGAGCTGTTGAGAGTGTCCGTCAAGAGGATTGCGTTCTGGAAAAACAAATGTTGACCACATAAAACAGTATATACGCGTTTTACTTTTTCTGAATTTATGCTACCCCATTTCCTGGGATCAGCTAGGAAATGGTGATGTTTAAACATTTTTCAGTTCTGCTATTTCTGTGTTCGCTCTCAAACTATTGTAGTTAGCATAATTTAGTCTAGGGAGAAGAATTCGATAGCGTGGTTTGCAGATTGCTGCGATATCCGCACCTTTCGTCCTAACACATCCAACTACAGCATGTCTCCTGAGAATCACTTTGACCCTCTTGGGAAAGAACATTTAACTTCTCGTCAAATCTGCTTAGTCCCCTCTTACAACATGCATAGCATGTAACAATAACGCATTTCTGTTATCCCTTACGGGGCCTCGCAAAACACGGGCTATATTGAAGCTGAAATTGATAATCAAACCTGGATCTTCCGTTTATAAAGTCATATGACTAACAACTGATCTACCACGGCTTCTTTAATGTATAATCTAAAAATGGGTCATCCGACATACTACAACATGACCACCACTACCGAAATATCTAGACCATTCAATAATTCCTTATGAAGGAAGTATATATATATATATATATATATACGAGTATATATATATATATATATTATATATATATTATATATATATATATATATATACAATTAACAAGCGTGAATACATACCAACTACATTTCTCCCATTGACTGGCGTGATGGCAACACTCCGAGTTTCATTGGAATTCCGTATGGAAGACGAGAAGACAGTATAACTCACGTCTAGTCACATTGTAAAAATCGTTGTCGACTATAGAGGTTCATGTTTCAAACATTTTCTACTAAGTGAAATATTCACCAACGGCAAGAGAATACAACTTGAATATAGAAACGGCAAGATATAGAGGAAGACCAAGAATATAGTGGATTGTAAGAGTTACCAATATTCTGCGACGTCATAACATTACTGCATATCAAGCGATCAAACGTGACATAGTCCGAAAATCGATCATCATTCAATCCTGCGACGCTTTACAAAAGCAAAGACAAGACACTAGATAGATAGATAGATAGATAGATAGATAGATAGATAGATAGATAGATAGATAGATAGATAGATAGATAGATAGATAGATAGATAGACAGATAGATAGATAGACAGATAGACAGATAGATAGATAGACAGATAGATAGATAGATAGATAGATAGATAGATAGATAGATAGATAGATAGATAGATAGATAGATAGATAGATAGATAGATAGATAGATAGATAGATAGATAGATAGATAGATAGATAGATAGATAGATAGATAGATAGATAGATAGATAGATAGATAGATAGATAGATAGATAGATAGATAGATAGATAGATAGATAGATAGATAGATAGATAGATAGATAGATAGATAGATAGATAGATAGATAGATAGATAGATAGATAGATAGATAGATAGATAGATAGATAGATAGATAGATAGATAGATAGATAGATAGATAGATAGATAGATAGATAGATAGATAGATAGATAGATAGATAGATAGATAGATAGATAGATAGATAGATAGATAGATAGATAGATAGATAGATAGATAGATATATAGATGATGTACTATCCGTTTGCTAACGGCCGTTGCTCCATGCGGTACAGTCCTTGTAGCTGAGTTAATGAGGCCTTCATTCGGTACGTTTTTAATTATTGTCATGATGTCCAAAGATTACGTGGAGTTGCCTAGGCTATTTTTGGCACGCTATTCCAAGTATACAAATATTGGCCAACGGAAAACACGGGTATAATCAAGAAAACAAAGGAGTGAAGGCCTCTTTATTTCAACTAGAAGACCAGTACAGTTTCGAGCCACGCTCCGGAAACGCTGGTCTAACACGTCAAGCAGAAAGACGCAGATATGTTCACCATGATATAACGCACCACGTTCTTTGGACTACGGATCTGCAAGAATCTTAGATTGAAAAATAGAAAAGAACCTTATCGACATTCGACGACAGGAAAAGCGGACACAATTAGTTACTCGTCAGATCACAATCACCGCTACATAGAACAGGTCCATGTGTTGTACGGTCTCCTCTACTGTCAGTTCGGAAGAGACATATCGCAGGAAAATTGTAAGCTATAACAACATATTTTGGTCATTACATTCTGTTAATATGCAGGAGTTTGAGACATTCCATTCTCTGGACTACATCCTGTTCATCTGCAGGAGTTTGAGAACGAACGCGGAATAGAAACGCTACCATTTGTCGCACACGTAATACGATAAATTGGGTGTGGAATTAATTGCCCTATCTCTTGAAAATCATATTGACCGAAAAATATCATGGTTGATGTGCTTAACCTATTAGTGTGAATATCGTAGCCATCATAGCCACGATGAAATGAATTCCCTCTTAATTCTTCTTCAGCTTTCATTCTCAAATTCGATCCACTTGCAGAAGAACAATGGCCCTACTCGATTTCTGTGGAAATGCTTTGTGTCGCAGTTTTATTTTCATCTATGGCACGACACAACTGTCTTCGGCAGGATTCTCCTAATTAAGAAACATCATTTGTCAGAGAAAAATGTTAATGAAATGTGTAAAACTAGTTCGCAGCAAAGAATGTTAACAAAGTAGGCACATTGCCACAGCCACAACAAGAGATGTTAACAAAGTAGGCACATTACGACAGTCGCAACAAGAGATGTTAACAAAGTAGGCACATTACGACAATCGCAACAAGAGATGTTAAAAAAGTAGGCACATTACGACAGTCGCAACAAGAGATGTTAACAAAGTAGGCACATTACGACAATCGCAACAAGAGATGTTAACAAAGTAGGCAGATTAACACAGTCGCAACAAGAGATGTTAACAAAGTAGGTACATTACGACAATCGCAACAAGAGATGTTAACAAAGTAGGCACATTACGACAATCGCAACAAGAGATGTTAACAAAGTAGGCAGATTAACACAGTCGCAACAAGAGATGTTAACAAAGTAGGCACATTACGACAATCGCAACAAGAGATGTTAACAAAGTAGGCAGATTAACACAGTCGCAACAAGAGATGTTAACAAAGTAGGCACATTACGACAATCGCAACAAGAGATGTTAACAAAGTAGGCAGATTAACACAGTCGCAACAAGAGATGTTAACAAAGTAGGCACATTACGACAATCGCAACAAGAGATGTTAACAAAGTAGGCACATTACGACAATCGCAACAAGAGATGTTAACAAAGTAGGCACATTACGACAATCGCAACAAGAGATGTTAACAAAGTAGGCAGATTAACACAGTCGCAACAAGAGATGTTAACAAAGTAGGCAGATTAACACAGTCGCAACAAGAGATGTTAAGAAACAATGCAACAGCGATTTTAACAAATAATACAACAATATTTCTCTGCAAACAGTGCTAACAACACAAACCAAGATCAACCGTAGTTACATGGCCACAACAATCAAGCCAAGAACGGCACCAAAAACAACAACAACGGTAACAAACAACCACACAAAATCATGACGTCAGACCAAACATGACAGGTAGACGAAAGCATTATGTGAACAGGTAGATAAAGAACTGCAGAGAATGCTAGCAGACAACATAATCCGTGTAGGTATTCTCACACCAATAACTTGATACCTGATAGACAATGGCCATGTTTCCAGAAAGTGACTATGAACCATACCTGACCTAACTCTTTCTGCCACCGCACGTGCCTATGAGTGACAGGTGATCAGACGAGTTACAATGGACGCATTTTGTGACTATGAATCCGACTGTGCGTTACCGCGAACCAAAAAGGGGAGCAAAAACAATAGCAAAACTATATACGTGCAATACATATCACAAGAGGCGACTACGGAGATTATAAGGTGGAGTTGGATGTTTCATGCCATAGAGCGTCAATGTGTCCCAGAAACATTTTGTCAGGAGAAAATATGCAGATATCGCAGCAAAGATGTAACACAGCATGACCTAACTCATTCCGTTCTCATGGCTACATCACGGTAATCCACGGGAGTTTGAAAACGAACACAGTGGAAGAAGAATATGAACTCTATAGAAGACAGACTCAAGGCTGAACATAAAAACGACATAGAAATATACTACAACATGTAGACCAGTACCTGTATCATGGACATGCAACTATACTACAACATGTAGACCAGTACCTGTATCTTGGACATGCAACTATACTACAACATGTAGACCAGTACCTGTATCTTGGACATGCAACTATACTACAACATGTAGAGCAGTACCTGTATCATGGACATGCAACTATACTACAACATGTAGACCAGTACCTGTATCTTGGACATGCAACTATACTACAACATGTAGAGCAGTACCTGTGTCTTGGACATGCAACTATACTACAACATGTAGACCAGTACCTGTATCTTGGACATGCAACTATACTACAACATGTAGAGCAGTACCTGTATCATGGACATGCAACTATACTACAACATGTAGACCAGTACCTGTATCTTGGACATGCAACTATACTACAACATGTAGACCAGTACCTGTATCTTGGACATGCAACTATACTACAACATGTAGAGCAGTACCTGTATCTTGGACATGCAACTATACTACAACATGTAGACCAGTACCTGTATCATGGACATGCAACTATACTACAACATGTAGACCAGTACCTGTATCTTGGACATGCAACTATACTACAACATGTAGAGCAGTACCTGTATCTTGGACATGCAACTATACTACAACATGTAGACCAGTACCTGTATCATGGACATGCAACTATACTACAACATGTAGACCAGTACCTGTATCTTGGACATGCAACTATACTACAGCATGTAGACCAGTACCTGTATCTTGGACATGCAACTATACTACAGCATGTAGACCAGTACCTGTATCTTGGACATGCAACTATACTACAACATGTAGACCAGTACCTGTATCTTGGACATATAATAACAAATGATAGTAAACATAAACCCACTATTACAACATTTAAGTATTTAAAGTTACTCCTGATACAAAAAATATGACTACTGTAGATTTCAAGAGTATTATGATTTCAGGTATGCCAAAGTTGTAAACAGAATTGAACAAGTTGTGTATTAAAGTTTCTATGGAAGCTGTACACTTTTCAATATGTAATGTAATTTTTTCCAATGAAATAAGTGATTTTTCCTGAAAAGTGAATTCAAAAGTAAACTAAAGTAGTATCAATACCAAATAGTTAATTCTAGAAAACTAACTAAAGTAGTATCAATACTAAATAGTTATTCTAGAAAACTAACTGAAATGAAACGAAAAGAAAAATACACTTTGCAAAAATGCTAAATTCCATTCTATTTTTCACATATTTTTGTGTGTGCAGAAATAGCTATTACAAATTTAAATGATAATGAAAAAAATACTAAACTGTTTTGTCTTTTTTTCTGTAGATTTCTTTGTGTCTGCAGAGACGAACAAACTAAGCGCATCGTCTAGATCTAGAGACGTACAAACCTAACCAGTCATAAATAATGCTGACTAAGGCCTTGCTTCCACTAACCCTGGAGTACACCAGTTACAGACTCTTTGACTAACGATAAAAAAATGTGTATATTGTCTCCGCTTTGGTGAAGTCTGCCCTGCGCTATGGTGAAGTCTGCCGTACGCTATGGTGAAGTCTGCCGGACGCTATGGTGAAGTCTGCCGTACGCTATGGTGAAGTCTGCCGGACGCTATGGTGAATTCTGCCGTGCGTTTTGGTGAAGTCTGCCCTGCGCTATGGTGAAGTCTACCCTGCGCTATGGTGGTGTCTGCCGAAGACATGTGTCTACGCTATGGTGAATGTAGTCTGGAGGAAGGAATTCGTTGTATCACAGTATACAGGCTTGATATGGTTTCTCTCTTTTGGTCTAGCACATTCTACTGCAGCACTGCTCCTGGTGTTACTTTGATCTTATATATAATGAGACAAGCAACACTACCAGAACACTTCCTTAGTCGACACTTGCGACATGCATGGAGTTAAACATTTGCTATTCTTTACTCCGGTTTAGTGTCCCTGCAACATAGGGGATATTTCATTAAAGAAATATGTTCCATTCATTAATTGTTAATCTTTACTCTTCAGCGTTCATTCTCAAACTCCCGTTGTATTTCTCTTGTAGCACAACAACGGTTCTACTAGTTTCAGACAGGATGTAATCCAGAAAATGGAAATGCGTTGTGACGCCGTTTTATTTCCTCGACACATTTTAATGGCTCAACACATTCGTTTTCGGCGAGCTTCATTTTATGAATTGTATATTTATAAATCGTCAGCTATTCTGGTATTATCCATTCTACATCTCGACGACAGATACAAACATCTGCAACTGCATTTCAAGCGCGCACAGCGAAACCTGAACATAATCCCAGCCGTGTACATCATCTGTCAACTGCATCCTGCGCATTTTCATCGCCTCGATTATGTTCCGTGACTTCCTGTGTCAGGAAATTTAATTGGCTGAAACCAACACGCCTAGATATGTCAGCATTCTTAATTGGCTAAAACTGTTTCAAGTGTCATCCAATAACATTTAATTACTGGAAGCTTTTTTTGTTTAAATCGTACATCTATCAGCTGACTTCTCATTTTACAGTCATTGACTTGCTTCTCTTTTCCCGAACACCGTTTTTAGTCAAATGGGACTATTTTACACTGGTAATTTGTTTCGCAAACATTTCAAGGCTACTTGTACAAATGCACGCTGCTTTTTAAAAATAAAAGTTATATAAAAGTAATAAGAATAGAATGAGAGGAAGACGAACCAACGAGGACGTTCACAAAGACTTGAACATAGAAGAAGACTGACTCCTCAAAATTAGCTACACAAAACAAGCAGGCTATCTTATTTCGGACATAAGATAGAGACACAATGGTTCAGAAAGGTTAATCGTGGAGGGTACAGTTCCGGGTAAGAGAACAAGAGGCAGACCAAGAAGACGATGGACACATCGAAGACAGGAAGAAAGTCGGTCTATAACACATAGAAGACAGGAAGACAGTCGGTATATGACACATCGAAGACAGGAAGACAGTCGGTCTATAACACATAGAAGACAGGAAGACAGTCGGTATATGACACATCGAAGACAGGAAGACAGTCGGTATATGACACATCGAAGACAGGAAGACAGTCGGTCTATAACACATAGAAGACAGGAAGACAGTCGGTATATGACACATCGAAGACAGGAAGACAGTCGGTATATGACACATCGAAGACAGGAAGACAGTCGGTATATGACACATCGAAGACAGGAAGACAGTCGGTATATGACACATCGAAGACAGGAAGACAGTCGGTATATGACACATAGAAGACAGGAAGACAGTCGGTATATGACACATCGAAGACAGGAAGACAGTCGGTATATGACACATCGAGGACAGGAAGACAGTCGGTATATGACACATCGAAGACAGGAAGACAGTCGGTATATGACACATCGAAGACAGGAAGACAGTCGGTATATGACACTAGAAGAAGCTTGACTGCTTGTACAGAATTGAGGCCTTACAGAGTGGAAGTCAGGACAACGTTCTGTCAAGAACACGTCATATAAATAGACAGACACTGCAGTTAATGACCTCTACCTCGCCGAATACGGATGTGCCGTGCCATTGGCGCAAATAAAACAACAACATACCGCATTTCAATTCTCTGAGATACATTCTGCTGGAAATATAATACGACTTATTCTGCTACACACACGCACACACATGCACACACGCGCGCGCACACACGCGCACACACATGCACACACACGCGCACACACATGCGCACACACATGCACATACGCGCACACAGAGAGAGAGAAGGGGGGGGGAGGAAATTTGAGAATGAACGCTGAAGAAGAAGAAAAGATGTGGTCATCTATTAGCACTGAGGGATGTACATAAGCCACATCAAAACTGTGTGCCAATTCTGGACCCCTCCCCCCTATCAAAATTGTCAATTCAGGGACCCCATCCATGTTTAATTATGACAAAATATATCCTCCTTTCATTACTCAGTTCTACTTTCATTACTCAGTTCTACTTTCATTACTCAGTTCTACTTTCATTACTCAGTTCTACTTTCATTACTCAGTTCTACTTTCATTACTCAGTTCTACTTTCATTACTCAGTTCTACTTTCATTACTCAGTTCTACTTTCATTACTCAGTTCTACTTTCATTACTCAGTTCTACTTTCATTACTCAGTTCTACTTTCATTACTCAGTTCTACATTCATTACTCAGTTCTACTTTCATTACTCAGTTCTACTTTCATTACTCAGTTCTACTTTCATTACTCAGTTCTACTTTCGTTACTCAGTTCTACTTTGGTTACTCAGTTCTACTTTCATTACTCAGTTCTACATTCATTACTCAGGTCTACTTTCATTACTCAGTTCTACTTTCATTACTCAGTTCTACTTTCATTACTCAGTTCTACATTCATTACGCAGTTCTACTTTCATTACTCAGTTCTACTTTCATTACTCAGTTCTACTTTCATTACTCAGTTCTACATTCATTACTCAGTTCTACTTTCATTACTCAGTTCTACTTTCATTACTCAGTTCTACTTTCATTACTCAGTTCTACTTTCATTACTCAGTTCTAGTTTCATTACTCAGTTCTACTTTCATTACTCAGTTCTACTTTCATTACTCAGCTCTACTTTCATTACTCAGTTCTACTTTCATTACTCAGTTCTACATTTATTACTCAGTTCTACTTTCATTACTCAGTTCTACTTTCATTACTCAGTTCTACTTTCATTACTCAGTTCTACTTTCATTACTCAGTTCTACATTCATTACTCAGTTCTACTTTCATTACTCAGTTCTACTTTCATTACTCAGTTCTACTTTCATTACTCAGTTCTACATTCATTACTCAGTTCTACTTTCATTACTCAGTTCTACTTTCATTACTCAGTTCTACTTTCATTACTCAATTCTACATTCATTACACTGTTCTACTTTCATCCCCAGATCAAATAGACATGATACATTCTATCATCCAGATATTTCTCATCTCCAGATAACACAGACATAATATATTGTATCATGAAAATACCATAAAATAAACACCAGGTTTTTCCCCCGTAATCTCCGCCTTCATCCTCTTGTTTCGACTGTCTCCTAAATTATCTTCATTTTGTCAATATCCATTGTTTGCCAGACCATTCATCTTGGGCCTCCAAATCCAGACAAAACTTGACTCTTCATCTCTATCCCAGAATGAAACTGCACACTCGTTTTACCCCTAGCCCCATTCTCAATTCATATTTTGCACATAAATGTCTTGTGCGTCCACAGGGGCCGTTATTTATTACCCCTTTCAAAGATCGCTTTATTCTGCCGTCGGTAATCTTCAGAACTCTCTAATCTTTTGTTAGATAGAGGCAGGACCTCGTTAGGCATTGAATGAACATTCAAAGTATCTCTGAGAGGAGTTCACTGATTTATGTCTGGTCATTAGAACTAAATGGCCTGATGAAGACCGGCCCCTTTCTCCATTAAGATACTAGTATGAACAACCGACCAAACAGTTTGTGTTCGTTTTATATTTTAGTTACCCTGATCTGATGCCTGCATTATAACTTTCTCCGGTCTTGTTCACATCTCTACGTGTTGTCTTCAAGAAACATCGTCCGGTATCACTATGGAATACATATGTTAAGAAAAATAGCAAGCCCAGCGAATTTATATGAATTATCTTTAATCACAGTGAATTCCATTAGAGTGGATTACTTGTTTTCTCTGTGTGGATACATTTATCCAGCGTGGATGTACTGTGTCGGTAATTCATTGATTTCATTTAATGTTTATGGATTATTCCAGGAAATTGTAGTCAGATTCAATATTACAAAAGGAAGAAAGTAAGTAAATGACAAAATCTATCTATCTATCTATCTATCAATCTATCTATCTATCTATCTATCTATCTATCTATCTATCTATCTATCTATCTATCTATCTATCTATCTATCTATCTATCTATCTATCTATCTATCTATCTATCTATCTATCTATCTATCTATCCATCCATCCATCCATCCATCCATCCATCCATCCATCCATCCATCCATCTATCTATCTATCTATCTGCCTGCCTGCCTACCTACCTACCTACCCACCCAAAATATATCTATCTATCTATCTATCTATCTATCTATCTATCTATCTATCTATCTATCTATCTATCTATCTATCTATCTATCTATCTATCTATCTATCTATCTATCTATCTGCCTGCCTGCCTACCTACCTACCTACCCACCCACCCACCCAAAATCTATCTATCTATCTATCTATCTATCTATCTATCTATCTATCTATCTATCTATCTATCTATCTATCTATCTATCTATCTATCTATCTATCTATCTATCTATCTACCTACCTACCTACCTACCTACCTATCTATCTATCTCTATCTATCCATCCATCCATCCATCTATCTATCTATCTATCTATCTGCCTGCCTACCTACCTACCCACCCACCCACCCAAAATCTATCTATCTATCTATCTATCTATCTATCTATCTATCTATCTATCTATCTATCTATCTATCTATCTATCTATCTATCTATCTATCTATCTATCTATCTATCTATCTATCTATCTACCTACCTACCTACCTACCTACCTACCTATCTATCTATCTATCCATCCATCCATCCATCTATCTATCTATCTATCTATCTATCTATCTGCCTGCCTACCTACCTACCCACCCACCCACCCAAAATCTATCTATCTATCTATCTATCTATCTATCTATCTATCTAACTGTCTGTCTGTCTGCCAATCTGCCTGTCTGTCTTTCTGTCTGTCTGTCTTAATCTGTCTCTCTATATATATATTTATTTATTTATATATGTTCCATGTTCCTTCAGCGCCGAATACGGTGCATTGAGCAGGAATCAGAGTTCTCCAGTTCGATGGATGTGATGCTACTATGTATAATTGCTGTTTGCTGTTGAGACCTATAGTCATACTTTGCTGGTTGTTCTGCCAAGTGCTTGTATATCTTGTTCCTCCTCTTGTTTTATTTTGCCACGTTGAACCAATTTTAAGATTTCAATGTTAGAATGCATAAGAAATAATGAACACATCTGTTGTTTGTTTTGTTTGATGCTACATGTGCATCAAATATTCTTCTTCTTATTTTCTGAAGATTGGCCTATGACTTGTGTTACTTGATTTATTTTATAATTAAAGACTATCTTCATTGTTTCCTGGAGGCGGTATCTTCTATTGCTAACAGATTTAATACCAAAATCTCCAAATCTCAACTAAATCTAGCAGTAAAAGCTGTGTTTGCTTCAAACTGACAATCATGAAGCATGTTTAGCTCGTCAACCTTCTATCTATTCTCAACTCATCGTCTCATGGCGAGTTCGCTGCAAGCCTTTTATCTCTACTGTCGATTTCCCGTCGCTTGATAAAATTCGATGCAAGACTA
Organism: Meghimatium bilineatum; assembly: GCA_034231615.1. NCBI lineage: Eukaryota > Metazoa > Mollusca > Gastropoda > Stylommatophora > Philomycidae > Meghimatium > Meghimatium bilineatum. The sequence continues at coordinate 7,603,384 of CM067322.1, read as the reverse complement.
TCTGATCTCCACTAGTACCTACCCATCTTTTGATGCATTGGTTGCAAACGTGTCTGATCTCTCATTGTAGCGTACACAGGGATATGCTGTTCAGAAGATCCAAGTGATACCTCCGGGTTAGGGCGCAGCTATGCATGACATCCACTCGTAACAGAACATCCTCCATTGCATGGACACGGAGTCTGACACGATATAATCGCTTTAGAGAATAGTCTCAGAGAGCAGTGTCGGGTCTGCGATAGTCGCGTGTCTGTTATTCTCATGATGATGATGATAGTAATGATGATGGTGATGATGATTATTCTAATGATAATGATGGTCGTAATGATGATGGTCGTAATGATGATGGTCGTAATGATGATGGTCGTTATGGTGATGGAAAGTATTATAGTGATTATGATGATAACAATAGTAATAGTAAAAGTCAATGCACTGTAAGAAAAAGCACAGGTACATCCGATTATTTTAAAATTCACTCGGGTGTGAGACAGGGATGTGTACTATCCCCCCCCCCAATTATTCATAACATACATAGATCACATCTGCAAAGTAGCAAAGACAACGGAAGAAAACAATCTCCAAATAACTTAAACAAACTACTATTTGCAGATGACTAAACACTAGTGGTATCACAAGAAGAGGAACTACAAAGACAAATAGATAGATTACATCAAACATGCCATACCTGTAACATGAAGATAAATATAGAAAAGACCGAAGTAATGAAGATAGGAAGAACAGAAAGAAACACCAATATATATATATATATATATATATATATATATATATATATATATATATATATATATATATATATATATATATATATATAGAGAGAGAGAGAGAGAAAATAACAGACTTAACCAAGTGACAGAATTCACATACCTAGGAATTAATATAACAACAGACGGCAAGAGCAGCAAAGAAATACACAATAGATGTAGTAAAGCATATCAAGTCCTAGGACAAATGACAACAATCTTCAGAAACAAAAACGTAGATTTAAACACCAAAATAACACTACTCAAAACAATTATTATGCCAACGATCTGCTACCAAATGCCAAACATGGACAACGACAGCACACGATAAACGTAAACTTATGACAGCTGAAATGGCATGCTTACGCAGAATCCTGGGAATATCGCTAAGAGACAGAATGAGGACATCCGACAAAAAAATCGACACAACCCTAATCTTAGAATACATCAAGAGACAACAGATCAAATGGTTTGCACACATCAGCAGACTACCATCAGACAACATATCACAACAACCTATGCTACAAAGATACAGCGAAAAAACAGACCTAGAGGCGAACAACGAAAACGGTGGACCACTGAAATAAAAAAGGCGACTACTTCCACAATATACTCAGCACTCAAGAGGGCTGTCTGGAGAAAACTCTTCTACTCCTGACGCCGAAAGGCAACAAAGGATTTCTGCGAATAGATAGAAAACTCTTCTACCCCTGACGCCGAAAGGCAACAAAGGATTTCTGCGAATAGATAGAAAACTCTTCTACCTCTGACGCCGAAAGGCAACAAAGGATTTCTGCGAATAGATAGAAAACTCGTCTACCCCTGACGCCGAAAGGCAACAAAGGATTTCTACGAATAGATAGAAAACTCGTCTACCCCTGACGCCGAAAGGCAACAAAGGATTTCTGCGAATAGATAGAAAACTCGTCTACCCCTGACGCCGAAAGGCAACAAAGGATTTCTGCGAATAGATAGAAAACTCTTCTACCCCTGACGCCAAAAGGCAACAAAGGATTTCTGCGAATAGATAGAAAACTCTTCTACCCCTGACGCCGAAAGGCAACAAAGGATTTCTGCGAATAGATAGAAAACTCTTCTACCTCTGACGCCGAAAGGCAACAAAGGATTTCTGCGAATAGATAGAAAACTCTTCTACCCCTGACGCCGAAAAGCAACAAAGGATTTCTGCGAATAGATAGAAAACTCTTCTACCCCTGACGCCGAAAGGCAACAAAGAATTTCAGCGAATAGATAGAAAACTCTTCTACCCCTGACGCCGAAAGGCAACAAAGGGTTTCTGCGAATAGATAGAGATAGTAATAGTGATAGTAACGATGATGATGTTTATGTACCAGCTGCAGGATGGTCCTAATCTATCTTTGACATAAATGTTGCAAACGAATATTACGTAACCATTATACAGAACATAAAACCAACATATACGTGAGATACAAAATATAAATACTCTTGCAGGCCAACAAGAGCATCTCATGAAAGTAGTGAGACCAACAAGAACATATCATGGACGTGGTGAGATCAAACAAGAACATCTCATGGACGTGGTGAGACCAACAAGAACATATCATGGACGTGGTGAGACCAACAAGAACTTCTCATTGACGTAGTGAGGCATCGTAAACTTATGTGGTTTGGTCACGTGATGAGACAAGATAACCTTTCCAAAAATAACTCGCAGGGAACAATTTAGGGTGTAGGAAGAAGAAGTCGTGAGTGGAAAGTATGGATTGATAATATTAAAGATTGGATAAAATTAAGATTCTTGACACTTAAAGTACTGAGGACAGAGAGGCATGGCGAAATTTGTTTGTTGATGTTTCCATAGTGGCATCTCTACGGTCCTGAAGGATTATGAGCTCATGATGATCTCCTGTAGAAGGATGGCTCCACTCTATCTCCTGCAGAAGGATGGTTCCACTCTATCTCTTGCAGAAGCATGGTTCCACTCTATCTCTTACAGCAGGATGGTTCCACTCGACTTTCAGCAGGATTTATTTCAGAAAACGGAAATGGGTTGTATAGTCGGTTTTTGTTGTTTTTGCTGTCTCTGCAGATCCGACTACGGTGATGTGAACTAACACGTCTAGTGTTTTGATATCTGATTAGAAAATCGTGGAACATTTTTTTCATTCAGACGTGCCTCCCCCCTTTCCCCCACTCAGATGAAGAGACCTCCTCAAAACAATGCATATCGCTAAGAGGTTTCTCTGTGAAAAAGTCCAGACATTCTTCTTTGGCTGCCGTCCTAGTAATGTTGATGGCAATGTTGATTGTAATAAGTCATGAACCGACGTCATTGCAGTCCGGCAGACACACAGGTGCTAAGTCTCCTACAATAAATGTCCATGTGCATTCCTGCTAATTGTTCCCGTTGCACGATAGTTAGAGACGCTCCTCATTGTATCCTTCAATCGTCCAATTGTATTTAATTTTTACTGATTATTATGAAATAGTAAAACTAATAATACTAAAAATAATATCACTGCAGGACTCTGCCTGACGAAGCCTACGACACTGACGGGTTACCGGTTTATTTATATATATATATATATGAAATAAACCGAAAGAATGTCAAACGGTTTAAACCAAAATACCGCTAGGCAAAAATGAAATCATCCGAATTCAAATTCGAGTGGACAGCAAGGGAAGAATTATTTGCCGGACTGCTAAACAAAACAGATCAAATTTTACAAACCGTCACATGAGTGGCTGCAGTCTAGAAGAAATCTCCAAAAACTGACCCCCATAAATTTTCCTTGGGCATGGACACGTCTGCCAAGTTTCGCTGTTCACAGCGGCAGCGGTCCGTCAAGCTGGACGACGTTTAGGAAATGATCATGATGGATGTGGTGGTGTGTCCGGTTCGCTAGTCCTGGTCACTACGACTTTTATTCTCTCTGTTTCTTGGTAAGGAAATAGTTGGGAAATCACAAATAATTACACACAGCGCATATTTAACTCGCTGGTTGCCACATGCCTCCAATTGAGAACAACACGTTTTATTCCCACTGCAAATTTAGCGCTAAATTTCCCACAAACCAGTTATGACTCATTTGAACTGTATAAATATTTCTTAATATACTTGAAGAGAACATTAATGCATCTATAAAATTATATTTGAATGTTAGTTTTCAGAATATACGTTACATGGGCCTACTCCAAGCAAGCCATTGGTTTGTTTGGTAAGATGTATCTCCTAGGCGGAGGTATACACCATTCGACCGAAGAAGCAAGTCTAATTTGGTTATATCTGAGCTTTTAACTATACAGACATATTATAGGTCGTGGTTCTGTAATCCAGTAACCACGATCTCTAATCTTAAACCCATAGGTGCTCGTTCACTCCCAGAACATGACAAAAAGTATGTATGATGATGGTTCCCGTAGAACGCGGGTTACACATACACCTTAAACGATCCCTCGTCCTCCATGTTCCCATCGGGGATCAATCCAAATTCTTTATGCCGAATTATCATATCTCTTCCCAGTCTAACTTTCTCATTTTTATTTTATGTTCATGTAACGATCTTCAATATGCCATTCTTGTCTGTAACTAATAATCCTAGTATTAATGATTTCACAACCAATGTGTCGGTTCTTTCATTGCCTAGAACTCCCGCATATCTTGAAACAGTAAATCTGCATAATTATTTCCAGATTATAATATGCAATGTACTCAATCCACACATTCCACCAATTCTCAATTTTTCTAAAGAAAATTTCTAGTACAGAAAACGGGATTTGAACAAGGTTCGCACAGATGGAACCCACTGAGCACTGGAACCCACTTAGCACTGAAACCCACTTAGCACTGAAACCCACTGAGCACTGGAACCCACTTAGCGCTTTTAGCACTTAACAACTAACCCACTGGAAGCCATTGAGCGGAACTGGTTCAAAGTACGTTTGCTGAATTATAATTTATCTTTAATAATAAATCATTGACGCTACCATATTTATACAGCGGAACCCCTCTATAGCGCATCCTTTTACAGCGTAACCCCTCTATCGCGTATTATTTTATAACACATTTTGCTATGTAACACTTTTCTAAACACACAATTGTATTTATTCTTCATACTGTATTTAGCGAATTTCCGTTATAGCATACATATTTTGTCGTTCTGGAACAAGTTGTTATAACGGGCTCCAATTGTATTTTTTGATTGTTCTAATCATAAACTGTCTGTGTGCCACTAGTACATCTCTGCATATTTGTGTGGTTGCGAACAACGATTGTGCTACAAGCAATATTTTGTGTAATGTGTTATTTCAATCAGTGTCTCATTTTCTAACAGGGCCGTAGATACGTTTACTGTAAGGGGGGGGGGGATCTGCCTAGAAAATGTCATTCTCATTTTGTCGTGTGTAATTCTCTCATTTTGTCGTGTGTAATTCTCTCATTTTGTCGTGTGTAATTCTCTCATTTTGTCGTGTGTAATTCTATCATTTTGTCGTGTGTAATTCTCTCATTTTGTCATGTGTAATTATCTCATTTTGTCGTGTGTAATTCTCTCATTTTGTCGTGTGTAATTCTCTCATTTTGTCGTGTGTAATTCTCTCATTTTGTCGTGTGTAATTCTATCATTTTGTCGTGTGTAATTCTCTCATTTTGTCATGTGTAATTATCTCATTTTGTCGTGTGTAATTCTCTCATTTTGTCGTGTGTAATTCTCTCATTTTGTCGTGTGTAATTCTCTCATTTTGTCGTGTGTGATTCTCTCATTTTGTCGTGTGTAATTCTCACATTTTGTCATGTGTAATTCTCTCTTTTCGATAAATAAATAGGTGACCATTTTTTGTGAAGCATCGTTAAGGGATGGATTTTACCCATCTTATAAAAGATCTGCATATACAATCGCCTGGTACAGGATTTGAACACTACACCTTGGCCGTCGGAGACGCGTTCTGTACAACGTATCCACAGAGCCGATTTCAGACAGCATTTGCAAACTACTGAAAGTATTCATATTGCCTACAAAATCAGTGCAGACAAAAAAATGCTGAGTAGATGTCTACGTCGTGAATTGTATATGCTACCAAAATGTTTGGCTACAATCCTAGTACTACGAGTCACGATCTGATATGTTGCCACTTTGTTTAGCTACAATCCTAGTACTACAAGTCACGATCTGATATGTTGCCACTTTGTTTAGCTACAATCCTAGTACTACAAGTCACGATCTGATATGTTGCCACTGTGTTTAGCTACAATCATAGTACTACAATCATAGTACTACATGTCACGATCTAAAATGCTAAAGCAGGTAGGGTGAGAACCCCTAACTCTCCTATCTATTCTAAGGGCTTCACTTGCAAACACTCTATTAGAAAGGGTAACATAAACAGAAGTAACTCTGCCATTTGTTGAAGTAGTGACTGCTGCTCGTATAAAACTCAATTTTTAAATTATGAAAGATGTCGTATACTTCCTCTTGAGATCTCTCTCATATTCCTACACATTAACAGGAGGTAGTCCGGGGAACGAAATTGTGCTAAATAATGGTGTATAGCTTGACTGCAACAGATAGACGAACATACGGAAAGACGAACGGACATGGATATACGAAGTGGTGGATAGATTGACGTTAATACATATATAGAAACAACAGGCAGTCAAAAAATTGATTTGGATAAGTAGGTAGACAAATGGACATAAATAGACAAAAGGTTAGATAGATAGATAGGTAGATAGATAGATAGATAGATAGATAGATAGATAGATAGATATATAGATAGATTGATAGATAGATAGATAGATAGATAGATAGATAGATAGATAGATAGATAGATAGATAGATAGATAGATAGATAGATAGATAGATAGATAGATAGATAGATTAGATAGATAGATAGATAGATAGATAGATAGATAGATAGATAGATAGATAGATAGATAGATAGATAGATAGATAGATAGATAGATAGATAGATAGATAGATAGATAGATAGATAGATAGATAGATAGATAGATAGATAGATAGATAGATAGATTACATCAATGAACTATATACAAGTAAGAATATGGTAAGCTGGATGAAACATGTTTCCACAACAGACGGATTACACTTAAGACATGGTAGAATGATTTATGTGGTCAAAAGTGACATCTGGAGAAAGGAACGAACCATACGCCAGTTACATTATGTACATTGTTTCTGATGTGTCTGTACAAGATTTTATGTTTACAATTCTATCTATCTATCTATCTATCTATCTATCTATCTATATATCTATCTATCTATCTATCTATCTATCTATCTATCTATCTATCTATCTATCTATCTATCTATCTATCTATCTATCTATCTATCTATCTATCTATCTATCTATCTATCTATCTATCTATCTATCTATCTATCTATCTATCTATCTGTCTATCTGTCTATCTGTCTGTCTGTCTGTCTGTCTGTCTGTCTGTCTAATCTATCTACCTACCTATCTACCTATCTACCTATCTACCGGCCTACCTATCTACCTGTCTATTTAAATATGTGTCTTTCTGTCTGTCTATTTACGTATCTACCTATATATATATAAATAGCCGTATATTGTCATAATATCTGGAACGTTCTATAAATAGCGCATTACGTCACGGAATTCCCGTGCCAATCAAAACGATTGATGTCGAGATGTTACTTATAGCAGACATGTTTGTATACAAATGTTATTGTGCGCTAACATCTAAGCTTCTGTATCGACTTGCGGTTAAAGTTATCTAAAATACATTATTTTAAAAATATACATATTATTTGCTTAAACTGATGGATCAGGATGATCCAATCGCAAGAAAGCGTAAAACCCCCAACAAAACAAGCACAAACTAGATGGTTTAGTAGTCAAAATCAAGTCACTCGTTGGAATTCGTGCCGATAATGCTTCATAGCATGGACAGAATAGAAAGAGAGATGTAAAAAATTGAACAAGAAACCCTTCAACAAAGAGAAACCGACTTGCTAAGGATGCTGCTTTGCATTTACGTCGAGCTAAGTTAGAATCACCAGCGCAACGAGAAAATCTACAAGCTATGAATAAAGAATGCCAACTTGTCACAAGAAGCACTTCCAGAAGACTGTACGCAAATGTATGGCATAGAAATGGCATTAACCTGCAGACTAAGTTGAAAGCTATTCCTAGTTATGTACACTACAAGACAATACAAGAGTCCAAATACCACGGTCTTTGACAAATCTGGTATTCCTAGTTAATTACATCACAAGTCAATTAGTCAATCAATCAATCAATAAACTAGTAACCCTTCAGCGTCGTAGAGGTACCAAATTGGATGCTTCAGCACACAGAATCCTCCAGCGAATTCTTTCCTCAGCGATGCGGATAAGTATGAAAATATTTTGTCTGTCGATTCCTTAATATTGTCTATCCGTGCCTTTATTTTCCCTCCTCTGCTTCTTCCTTCTTCGACAGTTCTCTGCAGTATTGTTTTTGACAAGTAATCATGTCTGCATACATGTCCAAACCATGTTAGTTTTCGCCGTTTCATTATTGAAAGCAATGACTCTTGTAGGGCAATACACACGGCAATACAAGATTCCGAATACCACGGTCTTTGACAGATCTGGTATTCCTAGCATTGACACTATTTTAATGCAAACACAGAGTCCTTGAGCAGGTCATGTGATACTAATGCCTGATCAGTGCATAACAAAGATACTTTTCTATAGTGAGTTTAAGAAGGGTATACGTTCTCAAGGTAGCTAAAAGAAGCGCCTCGTACACGGACTTGTTAAAGACGTCCTGAAAACCTTTGAAATATACCATGGTTTATGGTGTTGAGTTAAATAAACCATGGTACATGGGAAGATGTTCAGCAAAATAAACTATGGTACATAGGAAGATGTTGAGTTAAATAAACAATGGTATATGGGAAGATGTTGAGTTAAATAAACCATGGTACATGGGAAGATGTTGAGTTAAATAAACAATGGTATATAGGAAGATGTTGAGTTAAATAAACCATGGTACATGGGAAGATGTTGAGTTAAATAAACCATAGTACATGGGAAGATGTTGAGTTAAATAAACCATGGTACATGGGAAGATGTTGAGTTAAATAAACCATAATACATGGGAAGATGTTGAGTTAAATAAACCATGGTACATGGGAAGATGTTGAGCAGAATAGAGCTACTCGCCACTCTACAATCAAAAAAGGAGCAGCATCTTGTGAAAAGAGAAGAAATACTGCAGCTCAACAACGTAGTTGCTAGAAAGTCAGGAGTAGATTTTTAAAAAAAACAGTGGTTATCCATTCCCAAATTGTCCAAGAAGGAGAATGGCCAGTTTATCAAGAAATGTTAATATTTCTGGGCAAAACGCTGAATTGACATTTGTACGTTGTCCAATCAATGACGTTTTCAACTCCGACTACACAACAAGTACAACAAAGAAGAATCTGAATTCTCACATCGAAAGTATAAGTGAAGGTGGTGTCTGTCACTTTTTTTTTGTCAAAGTCATTACCAATTTCGAAACATATCATCTCCATAACATCATCTTCCATTGAATCACTAGTCAATTATTCCGGGAACATTGATAACCTACCTCAGATATGTGAATGTGCTTCAAATAAAAACTATAATAATTGTGAAAGAAATTAGAATAACATTGTCAATATGTTCTAACTTACTAATATTGTTGACGTAAACCGTGCGTTAGATTTTCTCAGTATGATGCAAGTCTCCGAAATGCCACCATTTTGAAACGGTTTTTATTTCTTTAAAATGTCGCAACTTAAGTGTATTTTGATTGGGTGCCACCTGATGCGGTCGCCTCTCTGCATCATGCCACGACACGGTCCTGATTGTTGGGGATGTAATGAATTTTCTGCACGTCATTTATGTGCAATGAAAAAAATAAAAAATGTCGCCGTTAAATACATTTTAAAGACGGTCGTTCCAAGTAGTGACATTCAACGAAACACATGATCAGTTTTCTGATATCTGTTTATTGTTCAAAAACTCTTGAAACATAAAGAAAAACAATGGAATGAAGTTTTGCATGATGTTACATACCTGACAGTTTATCAAGTGTATCAGGTTTAGGACATTTCAGAGCAAATTAAGTTGTTTTACAGATTATTCTCGCTGATGCAGTGTGAACTGCAAACTCCACCCAACATTTACAAATGCATCGATCTAGGGGAACTAACCGTAGAATACAACACTAATCATATACATGCTTATTTCCCTTTCTCTAAGTGATTAGTACATTTTCTGTGTTCTAACTCAAAACTATTGACGATTAGAAGAATGTACTGCAGTGTGTATATGAAGTATGTTAATTATATAATGGGATTGGAACAACTAATCAAGAACACAAAGAAATATAGCGAAACACAAAATTTGTATTTAAACACGCAGAAAACAAAAATCATGTCAACAGATATAACAACACAACAACCAAAAATCAGAATAGACAATACCGAGATAGAATGTGTGAATAAATTTGAATACTTAGGAGCAAACATCAACAGTGCAGGAGACTGCATGGCAGAAATAAGGAAGAGATTGGCAATGGCATATTGCAAAATAACACGGCTGAAAAACATATGGAAGAACAACGAAATAGAAACGAAAAAGTGCTAATGTTACGAACTTTTATTTTTCCGGTTGCAACATACGACTGTGAAACATGGACTCTAAGTAAAACAGCGGCAAAGAGGATCAACTCCTTCGAGCTGAAATGCTACAGGAAGATACTTAGAATATCATGGAAGGATAAAATCAGAAACTCAGATATTATAAACACATTGAAGCTTCCAGAGTGTTGGTTACTAAACACAATAACAAAAAGAAAACAACACCTGTTTGGTCATATAAAGAGACATAACTGTTTAGAAAGATAAATAATGGAGGGAAGAGTACCTGGGTAGAGGAGAAGGGGCAGACCAAGAAGACGATGGACTGACGACATTAAAGATAACATGAATACATCGCTAGAAAGAAATGCAAGCCACATCGCCCAAGACAGAGAGAGAGGTTCAGAGAGTTCATTGGGAAGACAACGTTCTGGAAGGAATACGTCACATGACACTGCAGTGTGTTATAGTTTGCAACCACGCCCGTAGATAAGGGAGGTGTTTGGGGTGTTCAAACACCCCCCCGTAGAAAATCTAACATGACCATTAGCACGTGAAAAGTTTTTGTTCACATTTCCTGTCAAACAGTGAAATTTGCACACGAAAACGGACGAATGGTATATTTTTTGTACTAGGTAAATCCCCCTCCTTAAGGTAATCTTATCTACGGCCCTGTTTACAGCTAAGCTGCGATATCTGTACTTTTATGATTTTCATATCTGATTTTAACATAATGTTTTTGGTTATATCGATCACTAAGATGTGACAGCCAACTTCATCCTCTAGCCATCTTAGTCGCCTCCAACGACATGCATGATATGTCACAGTGTGTCTATTCTTGTCTTTCTTTCATACCCATGCAAGACACGGGTGACGTTCAACGTCTATTGTACGAATAGCTAACACCATTCAAGCTTCACTTAGTCGTCCTCTTCTACACACATGGCATATCAACTTATTACATTTCTATGCTCTATTGATCGTCTTTCTGGGCTACTATTACTGGTATATTTTCACTGTTCATTCTCAAACTTACAATGGATCCATCTAGTAGTTGGTAAAAACTACTTGAAACTCATTCCTTCGGCATTTTATTTCCGTCATTATCCCGACACATCCAACTTCAGCGTGTTACTGGTATCTATTGTTAGTGATTTACAATCTGTACTTGTTATTATTGTTCTTATTGTTTATTTTCAGTAGTACTGTTATTATTGTTAATATTGTCAGTGTCATAAATATTACAGTTAATATTGTCAGCGTCATAAATAGTGCAGTTAATAATTCTGTTTAATTCATATTATTGGTAATATTGTCAGTATTTTTGATATTGTTGTCAATATTGTCAGTGTTGATATTGTTATTAATACTGTTATTGTTGATGTTGTTAATATTGCCATTTTTACTATTGTTAATGTCGCCAATGTTACTATTGTTAATATATTCACATTGTTATTGTTGCCTATTTGTGATGTTGTCTGACCATCCATTCATCAATCCACCTATCCACCCACACATCTACATATCTATCTATCTATCTAACTGTCTATCTACACGATATTGACTACAGTAAAAATAGCAATATTAAAAACAGTAACAATAGTCATTGTTACTGTTGTTAATATCGTCATTGTTACTGTTGTTAATATTGCTAATTTTTATTGTTGTTAATATCGTCATTGTTACTGTTGTTAATATTGCTATTTTTACTGATGTTATTATTATCATTGCTATTCTAAGGAGCTGTCCATAAATTACGTTTACAGCTAGGGTGAGATATACGCACTAAAAATGTTCTGTTGTGGTAAACCAAGGACAGTGATGAGTCTAAACATTTTCCACTGTTGTAGAGCAAGGATGTAATGAAACGGAAATGTTCTGCTGTTGTAGATCAATGATGGAGGAAAGTGTAAAAATGTTTTACTGTTGTAGAACAAGGATGGAATGGAATCTGAAAATGTTCTACCGTTTGAGATCACGAATGGCGGGGAATCTGAGGATGTATTAATATTTTAGATCAAGAATTGAGAGCAATCTTACAATTTTCTGTTTTAGATCAAGGATTGAGAGCAATCTTACAATTTTCTGTTTTAGATCAAGGATTGAGAGCAATCTTACAATTTTCTGTTTTAGATCAAGGATTGAGAGCAATCTTATAATTTTCTGTTTTAGATCAAGGATTGAGAGCAATCTTACAATTTTCTGTTTTAGATCAAGGATTGAGAGCAATCTTACAATTTTATGTTTTAGATCAAGGATTGAGAGCAATCTTACAATTTTCTGTTTTAGATCAAGGATTGAGAGCAATCTTACAATTTTCTGTTTTAGATCAAGAATTGAGAGCAATCTTACAATTTTCTGTTTTAGATCAAGAATTGAGAGAAATCTTACAATTTTCTGTTTTAGATCAAGAATTGAGAGCAATATTACAGTTTTCTGATTTAGATCAAGAATTGAGAGCAATCTTACAATTTTCTGTTTTAGATCAAGAATTGAGAGCAATCTTACAATTTTCTGTTTTAGATCAAGGATTGAGAGCAATCTTACAATTTTCTGTTTTAGATCAAAGATTGAGAGCAATCTTACAATTTTCTGTTTTAGATCAAGGATTGAGAGCAATCTTACAATTTTCTGTTTTAGATCAAGGATTGAGAGCAATCTTACAATTTTCTGTTTTAGATCAAGGATTGAGAGCAATCTTACAATTTTCTGTTTTAGATCAAGGATTGAGAGCAATCTTATAATTTTCTGTTTTAGATCAAGGATTGAGAGCAATCTTACAATTTTCTGTTTTAGATCAAGGATTGAGAGCAATCTTACAATTTTCTGTTTTAGATCAAGGATTGAGAGCAATCTTACAATTTTCTGTTTTAGATCAAGAATTGAGAGCAATCTTACAATTTTCTGTTTTAGATCAAGAATTGAGAGCAATCTTACAATTTTCTGTTTTAGATCAAGAATTGAGAGCAATATTACAGTTTTCTGATTTAGATCAAGAATTGAGAGCAATCTTACAATTTTCTGTTTTAGATCAAGGATTGAGAGCAATCTTACAATTTTCTGTTTTAGATCAAGGATTGAGAGCAATCTTACAATTTTCTGTTTTAGATCAAGGATTGAGAGCAATCTTACAATTTTCTGTTTTAGATCAAGGATTGAGAGCAATCTTACAATTTTCTGTTTTAGATCAAGGATTGAGAGCAATCTTACAATTTTCTGTTTTAGATCAAGGATTGAGAGCAATCTTACAATTTTCTGTTTTAGATCAAGGATTGAGAGCAATCTTACAATTTTCTGTTTTAGATCAAGGATTGAGAGCAATCTTACAATTTTCTGTTTTAGATCAAGGATTGAGAGCAATCTTACAATTTTCTGTTTTAGATCAAGAATTGAGAGCAATCTTACAATTTTCTGTTTTAGATCAAGAATTGAGAGCAATCTTACAATTTTCTGTTTTAGATCAAGAATTGAGATCAATCTTACAGTTTTCTGTTTTAGATCAAGAATTGAGAGCAATATTACAGTTTTCTGATTTAGATCAAGAATAAGAGCAATCTTACAATTTTCTGTTTTAGATCAAGAATTGAGAGCAATCTTACAATTTTCTGTTTTAGATCAAGAATTGAGAGCAATCTTACAATTTTCTGTTTTAGATCAAGGATGGAGGAGAATTACAAAAGTTCAGGTCAACAAAAAGAGTTTATACGTCAGCTAAATTTAATGATTTTGAAAAAAAGTCAAATTTGACAAATTTGGGTTAAGTACGCTGCTAAAAAAATATGTTTATGTGGTTGATGTTGTTAAGAAAATGTTGACTGTTTCTGACATTAAGAAAAATGTTGACTGTTTGTGACATCAAGAAAATTGTTGACTGTTTTTGACATCAAGAAATATGTTGACTGTTTCTGACATCAAGAAAAATGTTGACTGTTTCTGACATCAAGAAAAATATTGACTGTTTCTGACATCAAGAAAAATGTTGACTGTTTCTGACATCAAGAAAAATATTGTTTGTTTTTGACATCAAGAAAAAGGTTGATTGTTTCTGACATCAAGATAAATGTTGATTGTTTCTGACATCAAGAAAAATGTTGACTGTTTCTGACGTGAAGATAAATGTTGACTGTTTCTGACATCAAGTTAAATGTTGACTGTTTCTGACATAAGATAAATGTTGATTGTTTCTGACATCAAGAAAAATGTTGACAGTTTCTGACATCAAGATAAATGTTGACTGTTTCTGACATCAGGGAAGATCTCTGGTTTCCTAACAAAGTGTGGACAACTTGTGCAGGGGGTCAAAAATTGCCAATAGAAAGTGTTGAAGTATCATTGGTATTGTTAGTAGTGTCAAGGTCATGTGTTAGCTGCTTAGTTAGTTAGTTTTTTTACTTTTGTGCCATAGGCGGCACCACATGGGGCAGAGGTTTTGATTCTTCATGTGTTAATAAATGTCCGCTGCCTTTAATTTTAGTTCTGGAATTTACTTTCAGCCCATTGTTTCCCCTTCTTTAAGTATGGTGATTTTTAATTATTTTAGGTCGTCCTCGTTTTATTCTACAATCCGGCGTCCACTTGAGTACTTGCTCGTTTAATCTATTTTCACCTATTCTCATAAAATGTCCCAGGTATTTCCATCTACGTTTTCTTATGAAATGTCCCAGGTATTTCCATCTACATTTTCTTATGAAATGTCCCAGGTATTTCCATCTACATTTTCTTATGAAATGTCCCAGGTATTTCCATCTACATTTTCTTATGAAATGTCCCAGGTATTTCCATCTACATTTTCTTATGAAATGTCCCAGGTATTTCCATCTACATTTTCTTATGAAATGTCCCAGGTATTTCCATCTACATTTTCTTATGAAATGTCCCAGGTATTTCCATCTACATTTTCTTATAATAGTTGATGTATGGTCTTGGTTTATACCATGTATCTGAACTGCAGAAACACATACACGTACTAGATATCAATTGGGAAACCAACAACATGAGAATCAGCAACACAAAACCAGAAACACTGAAGATGTGCAGAAATCAATCCTCACTATAAATAAACATTTAGGGAACAAGAAAGAAGACATAGCTAAAGAAAGAAAACGTTGTCTCCCAGTGACGCCTAGCGGCACACATGGACAGGACAAGACAAGAGTCTTGGTGTGTTTTATCTCTCGAGTCCCTATTTGTGACAAAATCGATGTGTATTATTTATTTCATATTAAATGTTAATATTTATTGCGGTATTAGTTTTGCTAGTCTTGCATTTTCTGCCGTGTTTTCCTTGTTTATTTCAGTGTGAACAGTGGTAAGATTATTTCTTTAAATATGTGAAACTTCTTCTTCTTCTACGTTCGTTCTGAAAAGGAAGTTTGGCGCGCTATGTCTGTTTACAGTTTTGCTGCGATACAGCACCTTTCAGTCGACATATCCGACTTCTGCACGGTTATTTTTGTGGATGGGTTGTCCTTCCCTCTTCAATCCCTAGAACGTGGCCAGGCTACATTACTGTACTCCTGTTTCCGGACCCACTGCGTGGTGGTGTCCTAAGGACTTGGTCAGCTTTGGCTAGCTGCGCCTGATGCGCAGTTGGTACCTATGTGTTGCTAGTCCCTAGCACTCTGGTGTGACATATGTGAAACAATTAACGATGTTATAGCGTAAATATGTGAAACAATTAATAATGTTATAACTTTTACCATTAGTTTATTAATTATGATATAGCTATAAATGTTGTTTAAATTTTTTAAAAGTTTAATTTGATTAAATTTTGTTATTAACAATAACTTCATTAGCAATAACATCATGAATAATAACATCATTAGCAATAATGAGATAACCCTTCAGATGGGAAGAAATAAAAAGAAATATTAGAACATCTTGATGACAATGTCTTGTCGATGATCTAAATTGAAATAAAGAATAATAATACCGTAAATTATCATACATGTCGCAAGAAAGACTAGGGCTAGGCATAGGGTTAACTACACTGTTTGTCAGTAACCAGTAAAGTTATTTGGTAAATCCGATGTGTTTTGCTGACACTGCAGATATCGCAGCCGTGGTCAAACATTCACAATAAGTCAGTCGTCCAGCTAGGGGAGTTTGAGTGCGAACGTAGCAGAAGAAGTAGGCGAAGTATATCAACCAAATATACAAACCCTGCAATAATTTTGAAATGGTTGGTGACCGAGAAATGAAACAGGAAACAGTACTCGCCGGAAGTTGCGCAGAGGTTTCGAGTTGACGAATGAGAGTTATCTCCCGATGGGTTGCTGGAAGATAAATGCTTAACAATTTAGTCAATTTATTTTTAATATGGAAACCGTGATTCCACATTAGGGTAACAGCGATGCAATTGTTAGAACTCAAGGATAGTGCCATTTCTCTTGACTGCCTTAATTAAGAGTCTCAATATTTTGGCAGTTAATTTTCTTCGCTGGAACAGTCAGGATTGTTACAAGAAAATCGTGTAGAACAAGGCTAATTCTAGCTCATATTCAGTTATCTGAACCATTCTGTGACTTGTGTGAGCCTTTCTGTGACTTGTGTGAAACATTCTGTGACTTGTGTGAACCTTTCTGTGACTTATGTGAACCTTCTGTTACTTATCTGAACCTTTCCGTGACTTATTTGAATCTTTTGATGGCTTATTTGAACCTTTCTGTGACTTTTTTGAACCTATCTCTGACTTATTTTAATCTTTTTGTGGCTTATTTGAACCTGTCTGTAACTTATTTGAATCTTTTTGTGGCTTATTTGAATCTTTGTGTGGCTTATTTGAACCTTTCTGTGACTTATTTGAACCTTTCTGTGACATTTGAACCTTTTTGTGACTTATGTTAACATTCTGTGACTTATGTGAACCTTTCTGTGACTTATTTGAAATTTTGTGTGGCTTATTTGAACCTTTCTGTGACTTATTTGAATCGTTTTGTGGCTTATTTGAACTTTCTGTGACTTATTTGAATCTTTTTTGTGGCTTATTTGAACCTTTCTGTGACTTATTTGAACCTTTCTGTGACTTATTTGAATCTTTTTGTGGCTTATTTGAACCTTTCTGTGACTTATTTGAACCTTTCTGTGACTTATTTGAATCTTTTTGTGGCTTATTTGAACCTTTTTGTGACTTATTTGAATCTTTTTGTGGCTTATTTGAACCTTTCTGTGACTTTAAATTCATTTTTTCTCTGTGTGAAGGTTCATTATGTGAAGAAGACAAGTTGGTAGAGTGAATGGATGGGAGAATTGATGATGGATTGGCAGATGGATGAAGAAGGATGGATTAGATGGGTGGAAGGATGAATGAATGGAAGGGAGTATAAATGGATTGAAGGAAGGATGAATAAATGGGAGGAAGAATGTATAGATGAAAGGAAGGATAGGTGAATTATGTGGGTGATAAGATGGATACACCGGATGGTTATCAGATTTCTTCACAATTTACAAGTAAACAGAAATGATATTGTATCGCCTCGTGTTGCCGGTACTGAAAGGGAGAAAAGAGTAACAAACCTAATTTGTCATATATGCCATAAGATGCCACTAATGATGTTATTATGTGTGTGTGTGGAGGAGGGGGTGTTGGTTATCTCACACTATGGTCAAATGAATAATGTCAGACAGAAGCGTGTAGGAGGTAGCACTATTAGTACAGAAACAAATAAGGCAGCTAATGGGATTTGAACAAACCAGCTGAAATGACTAGTGGAACGGATTAGCTAAAAGAACCAGCTGAATGATCTAGTTAAAATCCCATGGGTGAAAGTGGCTCAAAGGAAATGATGACGTTGGATGTACTTGACTGGAAGGCGCAGATATTGCAGTCAATGTATAAACAATTGACACAAGCACATTCTGCTCTCTGTACTAAATATTTCTAACCTACAATAGTATGAGAAGAAGAATAATTTTAAAGACAAATCTATGTGACTACGTTAGTGAAACTACTGGGAAATCTATGTGACTACGTTAGTGAAACTACTGGGAAATCTATGTGACTACGTTAGTGAAACTACTGGGAAATCTATGTGACTACGTTAGTGAAACTACTGGGAAATCTACGTGACTACGTTAGTGAAACTACTGGGAAATCTATGTGACTACGTTAGTGAAACTACTGGGAAATCTATGTGACTACATTAGTGAAACTACTGGGAAATATATGTGATTACGTTAGTGAAACTACTGGAAAATCTATGTAAATGTGTTTATGAAAAAAAGGAAAAAAACAAGAATCTTACAGATAAGTCTATGTGGCTATGTTAGTGAAACTACTGGGGGAAAAAACACAATAATCTGAAAGATAAATCTATGTAGCTACGTTAGTGAAACTACTGGGAAAAACAAAGGACACTAAGAAATTGTTAGTAGCTGAGCCATTACTTGTTGAGAACCACTAAGCTGCTGGTTCAGTTATAATATAACTTATATAGTGGTCTAAATTAGAAACTTATGCATTCTGAAACAATACAACATAACGATACCATGCAACATAATTATACGTATATTAGATGGGGTAAAATCCTGTTAATTGTGTATAATTCTAAAGATAAGGTAAAGGTAGGTTCCAAGTTAGTAACACACTGCAAGGTATGATAAAGGTATGTTCCAGGTTAGCAACATGCTGAAAGGTAAGATAAAGTATGTTCCAGGGTAGCAATATGCTGAAAGGTAATATAAAGCTATGTTCCAGGGTAGCAACATACTGCCTGAGATGAAGATAACTCTTCGTGTACTAAGCCGCAGCAACTGATAGAGAGGGTGACTAGTTCCCTTTCCCTGCTGTGCTTACCTTCCCCAACTTACACGTCAGGTACCCATTTACAGCTGGGTAGAATGGAGGAGCGGTCATGTCATGTGAGAAATAACGTCCCGGATGTTTCTTCTCTGGACGTGCTTATATAGATGTACAGGTACAAAATAAAACAATACAACACAAACTGTCAATATTGTATTTTTCCGTTAGTCCGTCTTCGAGTGCCATGTGTGATAAAAGCCGCATGCCATTGTCGTCACGTGGTGTTCAGTGTGAGTTTTTGTGGGTTTTTTAAATTTACACTCCGACAGAAACAAAAGCAATTCTTACTGGGGATCGATTCTTTGGACCTCACGGGGTGAGACCAAGGCCCTAACCTCTCGATGGCCATGCACAACACTAGGTAAAATCGAACTTACTAAAACTTTATTGAAAATAGATCCTGATGCTGCTGCAGATATCCCCGTAGGTAAGGGGGGAAAGTATGATTGGGGGAATGAGAGTTTCAAACCCCAACTTGTAAATTCGATCATGACTTTTGTACTAGGAACTTATCGAAAAGTGGATAACAACTACCCCATCCCTATCCCTAATCCTGCAGATATCCCACGAAAGAGATCAGAAAACTAATGCAAAAGAGAACAATGCAATGAGAAAAGGGTTTAAAGGGTTTAAAAGCCGTAGAATATTGACTTCACTGTTCTCGGTTTCCCATATGTACTTTGTACCTCTCAACGAATCGGCACGCCGCCTGCCGAGAGTACCACTCATAGCACGTAACTCCGTAGCTTTAAGTGATAATCAACAGGGATTTCCGAAAAAATCCACCTTATATACAAGACACGAGCCGGATTCGAACCCGTGATCACTTGAACACAAGGCGAACAGCTTAACCACTACGCCAGGGAGATTCCCTATGCAATGAAAATGGGCGACTAACCTTTCCATTTTTTAAAACAATCCCCCCTCCCTTCCATTTTCCACCTACTGAAGATGTGTCTACGGTTCTGAATGAAGTAATCTCTTTAGCTGTGAGCAGGTAACTCTTGATAGTTCATGTCATTACAGACAGAAGCATAGATACATCTGAGTTGTGGAACCTAGATGACAAACTTGAAATCCTATAATGTTTGTTGTCTAAAAGTCATGCTTGAGTTAGCGGGATTTATCCATGTATGTTGAGTCTATGAAGCAAGGCATTCAAATACAGAGGTATACCAAGATTTTCATGTCCTACCAGGACCGTAGCATACCCTTCATTATGTCCTACCAGGAGCGTAGCATATACTTCTCCATGTTTTACCAGGAGACTATCATATACTACTCCTTGTCCTACAATAAGCGTAGCATGTACTGCTCATGTCCTACCAATGGCGTATCATACACTTCTCCATGTCCTGCCAGGAGCGTAACATACAATTCTGAGTCAAGTAGTTCATCATGAGAGTTGCGTGATGTATATCTTTCGACTTCCAG
Source organism: Meghimatium bilineatum (assembly GCA_034231615.1). NCBI lineage: Eukaryota > Metazoa > Mollusca > Gastropoda > Stylommatophora > Philomycidae > Meghimatium > Meghimatium bilineatum. The sequence continues at coordinate 7,582,773 of CM067322.1, read as the reverse complement.
TAATTATGAGAAGAAAAACTATATAATTTTCAGAGAGAGAGGGAGAAAGAGAGAGAGAGAGAGAATTTGTCCATCACTTCGTGCGTTAGAAAACAAATGGTTATTTAAAAAAAATAATAATTAAGGTACGTTCTCAAATACTCACTGGATCTCTCTTTTAGCAGGAGAATGTAGATATTTGATTTCAAACAGGGTGTAGTTCGGAGAATGTAGATATTTGATTTCAAACAGGGTGTAGTCTGGAGAATAGAGATATTAGATCTCATGCAGGATGTAGACAGGAGAATGGAGATATTAGAATTCAAAGAGGTTGTAGACAGGAGAATGGAGATATGTTGCGTCGCCGCTTTATTTGTTAACAAAAATAGCACATATAGTTTTTATATTTTTTTCTGGACACATCCGACTTTGGCGGAGGTAAATGATAAATTCATTTTTATGGGTCCACTGAAGGTTGGACGTTGGTAACAATTTCGCTAGTAGACCAGCCGTATGTGGAGACATGTTTCCCAGACTACACGCTGTATGACAGTTTTGCTATTCATTACTCCATCCCATGGCCGTCAAGCGGATGCATCGAATATTCATCCACATGTGCAGAAAATTGCACCTAACTGTATGCATATAATTAATTCCCTCAACAAAAAAATAGTAATTTAAAAACAAATTGTAAATTCTAATGTGTGTTCCAGCTAGGAAGATGTAGCAACGTTTCGAATGGCGTGTATGATATAGGACGCACATGCCCTTACAGCACCCACTTCATATTCTGGTAGACTTTAATTTACACTCCGACAGATTAAAAAACCCCAGTCCTTACCGGGGATCGAACCCTGGACCTCATACCTGTGATAACAAAGAGCTAATTTCTTGGTCATAAAAAATAAATACCAAATTACAAATAAAATTGCTCAAAAAAGTGTAATATTATATTCTTTCTAAAAGTGTATACAAATCTTCAATAATACAAACTTCACGCCTGCTATTTGCGACAAATACTAGTACAGAGAAGAGTTATTGTTAAAATAATGGTACAGGAAATCTAAACTTCACAAAACAATTGTACTAGTATCGATGTAAAAATAATGACTCTTACAATGCACACTAGAATGTGTACAAAATAGAATGCCAAAGAAAGCCCACTCCCGCCAGAAATCAACGTCCCCCCGCCCCATACTCAAAGTAAGGTTTGAGTCCCATAGTGGCAGACAACTGGTGATTGGGTCCACGAGAAAGAAAGATGGGAAAGCCGAATCCAGAGCGAGGGTCAATTTATCAGAATTTTCCGAGTTGCCAGTCAAAGTGACACGCCCTTGAGTGGGTGAGGACAAAGAGGGGTGTTTATTTGGTGAGCGTGAAATCGGCCTCCAAATCCCTTGTGTTGTCTCAGCTCGCCAGATTTGTACTCACAGTGGATGGCTGAGTAAGATTAATGGCGGTTTGTCTTACTCGACTCATTCAGAGCTGGCTGTCTCCTTGTGATCTTCATCTTCTTGGGAACATGGGACACGCATACAGATAGTCACGCACATAGACGCGCGCGCATACACAATCGGAAGTACCGCACACGCAGTGAAATACACTTAGAGAAACAGAAACACACACTGAAATACACAGAGACACATAGATACGCACTGAAATAGACATAGAGACACATAAACTGAAATACGCGTAGAACTACATACGACACGCACCGAAACATGCCTATAAATACATAGGCAAACTTTAAGCAAAGAAATATTGGTGGAGAGACTAATACTAACTGACAAACACGTACAGAAACATAGAAATGTTCAGGAATACGCGTAAATACACTAAAGACACATGATTGGGCATTGAAATACGCAGGAAGACACTAGAGATACCAACCTATATACAGACTGGCATTGATTCAAGATGTGATTGAGAGGCTTTTATCTGAGTGGACCTAGTTCAGATCAAGTTTGTTGTTTTATGATTTTTCTTGAGTAATAAATCCTCTTTGATTCTATATTATATTATTTTTTTTTTATTGTTTTACAATAGCAAAACCTTTTTTTTAATATTTTTATGAATTTACGGGACGTGTAGTCAGCTATGCTTGCTTAGTTGTTTTTATAAAAGTTACGTCATATTATATAACAGTTACGTCATATTATATAACAGTTACGTCATATTATATAACAATTACGTCATATTGTAGTCACATAATTTTCTATTATGCCTTCATCCATTTCATGAGTGATTGAATGATTGATTGATTTCCGACGAAAACGGATGTATCGGCTTATTGGTGCAAATAAAACGGCAGTAGTTTATTTCTACTCAATGGACTACGTGCAGCAGGAAGACTAGAAACAACAAGATTCGGCTGTAAGAGAGATAAAGAGGGAGTTTGAGAATAAAGGCTGAAAAAGAAGATTAATTTATAAACTCAAGGAGGAAACAGTTTGTCATTCTATTTTCTTATTCAACTCCAGTTTATCACTCTATTCTCTTATTCAAGTTAAGAAATTGACTCTCTGCTTCATATTTGTGTTTCTCTGAATTCATTTCTCAAAGGGGGGGGGGGGGGGTGTTTTGAAAACTCTTTTGAGACCTTTCTGAGTATTTTACTCAATGTACCTGTAATGTGCAAGGCTGTAGCTGGATGCACCTGTAATATGCAAGGCTGTAACTGGATGTACCTGTGATTGTAAGGCTGTAGCTGGATGTACCTGTAATGTTCAAGGATGTAGCTGGATGTACCTGTAATGTTCAAGGATGTAGCTGGATGTACCTGTAATGTGCAAGGCTGTAGTTGGATGTACCTGTAATATGCAAGGCTGTAGTTGGATGTAACTGGTATGTGCAAGGCTGTAACTGGATGTACCTGTAATGTTCAAGGCTGTAGCTGGATGTAACTGTAATGTGCAAGGCTGTAGTTGGATGTAACTGTGATGTGCAAGGCTGTAGCTGAGAAATGCTCTTTTCTCGGTGGTACGTTACCCTTACTTTCCGGACGTTATGCTGAGGCTAAGCGGCTTATTTTTCATGTATTGTCTAGGTGGTGGTGTAGTCGTAACTTCCACACTTGCCGTTGAGCCAAGGGGATTGTGAAGGAGGTGTAGCCTCCTTTTTCATAAGCGGGCGCTATGCTCTGGTTGAGGTGTAGCCATGTTTATTCAGTATTGTCTTGGTGTTGTCTGTCATGTTTTCCTCCATTTTTCCCTTGACTCTGTATCCTGATTCCATCTTGTTTTAAGCTCTTATGGGAAGTTGATCGTTCATCCACATAAGATGTTCAAATCATTGTATCTGCTGTCTCTCTATATATTCGATGCTTGATGTGATATCTATTATTTTTCTGATGTTTTCACCGCGCATTTGTGACTCTAATAGAATTCCTTAGACATTTCATTTCGCAAGTTTCGATCTTTCTCTTATGTCTAGACGTCAGCCACCAAGTGAAGCATTGATATCATAGAGTTGGTACATTACATGATTAGTTACAGAACACAGTCTGATATAACCAAATTGAAGAGTCCACGGTTGAAAAGAGAGTCTCTTTTTCTTCTGCGTTCGTTCTCAAACTCCTGCAGATTAGCAGGATGTAGTCCGGAGAACGGAATGCGTTGTGTCATGGTTTACAGCATTGCTGTGGTATCTGCGTCTTTCGGCTTGACACATCCGACTTCAGCATTGCTTTGGGTCACTGACCCTATATGGGATGGGACAGCCATCTCCATCCCATAACCTCCTTAGTCGCCTTTTACGACATGCGTGAATGGTAAACAATGTTGCTATTCTTTGCTCCCCTTTCGGGCCCTGTCAACACACGGGCGAAAAGATAGTTTTATCTTATATATTAATTATTTTATTATTTTTCTCTGCTGCTGCTGTTGAGGCGTCACAGATTGAATGGAGATCTGTTTTCAAGCTATGTCACGTTTGGTCGCTTGATATGTACTAATATTGTGACGTCTCAGAATGTTGGTAACTACTTCAATCCACCTTCTTGTTGGTCGTCCTCTGTATCTTGCTGTTTCCATTTTCATGTTGTATGCTCTTTCCGCTGGCTAATAAGGGTTCAATCTCATTACGCTGCCGAACCATTTCAGTTTTTGGTTTTAAATATATTTGACCACAGATGTTATTCCAACAGTTCTTGTAATCTCGTCATTCCTCACTTGATTTCTTTTGTTTTGTTTGCTGCTTTCCTAAGACATCACATTTCACACGTTCTAAGCTTTCTCTCTTGTTCTTTTGAGAGAGTATCCCAACATATTAGGTACTTTTGACTTCATCAAAAAGTAGTTGACACTTCGTCACATCCGACATCATAATGTGGTTTTGTTGACACTTCGTCACATCCGACATCATAATGTGGTTTAGGTGATTTCACGCCCAACTTCTTTAGATACATATATGAATTTCCACCCCCATCCTTTGCATATCAGGAGTGTGGAATTTTTTCCCATCTGAAGATTTATCACAAGAAATAACCCACGTTCTGGAAATGCAAAAACTTCAAAATGCAAACATCCAACACAAGACACATATGGAGATAAACGAAATAGGTAAACTCCTTTTGCCGTGTTTGTATAAATTATTATTATTATTATTATTATTATTATTATTATTATTACTATTATTATTATTAGTAGTAGTAGTAATAATAGTAGTATTTATAGTAGCAAAATTGACGGAAATGGGTAAATATGTTACTAATATTTTTTTAAACATTCTAGCAATGTAACGTTTCGACTAAAAAGCATTCTTCAGAACGAAAGACAACAGACAAACAAGCACTGTAGTTCACTTCACATAAGAACGTACATATAGTTTGACGAGGGTAGGAAGAAGAGATTGAAGCAATGTATTTGCCTTGTGCTACATCAGTCGCCGTATTTTATGTATCCGGTAGTGGCGTGTGACTTTATCGCTTAGTAGTGATAGTAAGCTGCTTTCCGTCATTCCAAATGATAGTATTAGTGTTGTGCTATAAGAAACATAATCTATGGCTCATGGCGGTGGTGAATTTGATTCACAGGACCAAACTGAGTCAGTCTATTACGGCATGTACAAGGAATCGCAGGTTCACTTGAACCATGTGTGCTGTTGTCTGTCTTCTTATCCCTAGAAATATCTACTCCATTTTTGACATGCCTTTATATTATTGCTGATCTCTCCTCTACGTGCAACACAATCAGTGACATTCTTCCCGTGATTCCGTACCGATGACTAAAAAAAAGGGTTCAGCAGGCGAAGATGATTGGTGTCATTGTACTCGGGTTACCCCATTTGTACTCAGTCCCTCTCAACGAAACAGCATGCATGATGCAGAGAGTATTACTCACAGAACGTAGCTTCAAGCGTTAATTCCCGGGGATCTAGGGGGAAAAATCAACTTTATAAACAAGACGTCACGAGTAGGATGTGAACCCGTGAACGAGTGAGCACAAAACTAACTCATTGAACAGTACGACAAGGAAATCCCCACCTGTATCAAGCATACCCAGTACTTAATTGTCACACTTATAAATGTGACCGTTTATCTCCATCTCTAATTCCTTAGTCGTTTCTCCCGGTGTGTATGACCAGTGACAGTATTACTATTCTGTAATTCTGTAATCTGGCCCCTGTGACAATACAGACATGCATTTTACATGTAATTGTTACTATAGTTTTGGCAGTGCCAAACAAATAGATAAGTGGCGGTTGGGGGGGGGGGGGGTGAATCCCTTCCTATGAAATCACATCATGACATTTAGTACTCGTAAGAAGTCAGTTAAATCTGGTAATTTCCCCCTTCCCTAATTATGTTTTCCCTCTACAATAATTGACAAAATATTTAATGAAAATGAAAAAATTACCGAAAACGAATTCATGACCTTTACTTTTTAACCCCCCTCAAAACGAAGACGTATATAGATCGATTATTACCCTGGATACTTGACACTTTAGACTTGGCAATGGAAACTTGATATTTTTTACTTGTACTGTAGACTTGATATTTTAAATTTGTCAATTGGAGACCTGATATTTTAGATTTGGTATTGGAGACTTGACACTTTAGACTTGATAATTTAGATTTGTATTGGAGGCTAGAAACTTTAGACTTGGCACTGGATGAGACTTGGTATTTTAGATTTAGTATTGGAGACAACATTTTAAACATAGCACTGTAAACGTGGCACTTAAAACTTGGCACTGGGGACTTGGCACTGGCGACTTGGCACACCGAAAAATGATCCCTGTGTTGTAGTGAATGAAATGATTACATTTTCTGTGTGAAGCTATACCTCTCCCCTTCTCTGTCACCGCCATTATGTTAAACCCATGCAGACACATCGGATCAAATAACCTAACACATGTTCTGACCGGTCCTCTGCATGTCATCCAATCGCGCGTATTCTTTTGACGTAACTCCTTGTCTCAGGACCAATGATTGATAACTCCAGGTCGAGCCGGAAAACTCTAGTTCTCTCGATGCCACAAAACCCTCGACCCTCTCTGTGACCGCTGCCCAGTGGGATGATTCGGCCTGCCCATCTCCCAAGTCAATCAATCAGATAGCGGGATAGCAGAGTGAGTAGCGCGTGTTGTAGAACTCACGCGCCGTCACGAATACACAGGAATTCGTTTACCGAATCAAATTTAAAAGTGGATCGTCTTGAGAACTTCTTTAAAATAACAAAAGTTGCAGACTTTGGGGGCCGTTGTCCGGGGGTATTGCTGACTTAATTGCACCCGTTCGAGCTTGGCACCACTGAATGAATTAATGTTTTTAGACAGCAAGCCAGCGTTCTAGTCAAAGTTAGCATATTAAGATAATTACAATCTATTCGCTCTTAAAAACTATCTTCAGCAAACATCTTCAATCTTTAGTCTATACAACTTTATTTATTTCTTTTAGTTTTTATAAATATCGATCGATATCGTCACACAAGAAACGATCGCGTGTTGCAGTGACTCGAAAGGGAGCAAAGAATAGTAAGACTGTTTACTTTCTTATTTTTTGCTACTTCTTCTTCAGTGTTCATTCTCAAACTCCCGCTGGGTCTCTCTTGTAGCAGGACAATGGTCCTACTAGAATTCCAGCAGGATGTAGTCCAGAGAATGGAAGTACGTTGTGTCGTCGCTTTATTTTAATCAATGGCCCGACATATCCTGAAGTTCGTAACTAATAGGCAACTAAGGAGTCTTGAGGGTGGTATTTCCTGTCTCTTCTCAAAGAAGCTCACTTTGCCCTAACGCTAGTATATGTTATGCAGACTTGCACAGATATTACATCTACGCTGTGGATACCCTCTCACTGTGGAATACTACCAGGTAATGAAAAAGCAGACCAACTGTATAAGGAACGTGCTGTCGAAGACCAACCAGATGTACCAATCACCTACCATCAGAAAAAACAGATGATCAAGTCAATAAGAAAACCACAAACACCAACACAAGACGACTATCACATTATGAACAGATCAGAACAAATTCTACGCCTCAGACCAGGACACAACTGACTCCGCAGTCATATGTACACAAAATTCAAGATTGTCAACACGGTCATGTGTACATGTAGGCAGGCAGCACAGAGTGCCAAGCACGTACTTGAAGAGTGTTCTGAGTATGAAATGCTGAGACAGACATATTGGCCAGAGGAAACAAAACTGGAATCGAAGCTCTATAGGACACTATGAACTACAACTGACAATGAGTTGTATTCATTAGACAGAATTACAGATATAGACATGTTTCAAGTGAACGAAAGAAGAAGAACATCTTCGCTGCAAGCTACGACGGGACCATTTCGCTCTCTGGATTAAATCCTCCTAGCCAGCAGATGTTTGATATTGAGGGAAAACGAAAATCTCCCAAGTTCTTGTAGAAGATTTAAAACTTATTTAGACGAAAACCTCTGCAAACGTCAATAGAATCTCGACTGTAGTGAAACTAGTAATTTTGTATGTTTTAACATCACCCTCTTCATCCTTCTTTCACGTAACTTTTATGCCGAAAATTCATTCTTTCCTAAAAAAATTTGGTCTCTCTTATGATTTACGTGACAACGTCATCTCGTAGTTATCCGTTTTTTCGCTACACTGCTTCCTGGGCAAACGCAGAAAGGTAGAGTCTTTTCTGTGAGATTCCTGATTGCAGCCTCGAGTTCCCTGCTGGAAGCCGTGAAGATATGTATATAGCAGACTCCCCGCTTCATGGACTATTTCATCGCCAATATCATGTGCAGTAGCAGCGTTACAGCTGATTGATAAAACAGTCCTGACACATGTGTGTTGCTATACGAGACCTTAGGGGCGCAGGATCAAGCGCAATGCTAAAAACATCACATAAAAAATGCTCACCAAAAGGAATGTTCTAGTTGTCAATCAAGAACTAAGGTAATCTTTACCTTCACTTTTTTTCCGCAATCACAGCTCTATTGCTCCAAGTGTGAGTCATTGCAGACATGACTGCAATATGGTGTTGCTTTCTCTAGAATTCAAAGTCACGTAGCGGATAATATAATCTTTAGAATTCTCTATAGAATCTGGAGCTATGTACTGCTCTCTCCCCTCTCTCCCCCCCTCTCTCTCTCTACCCCCTCTCTCTCTACCCCCTCTCTCTCTACCCCCCTCTCTAGCTTTATGACTATGTGATGATGTATGTATAGCTTATGGTCACGTACGGCTCTCTGTATAGTTTTCTAGTTATGTACTGCTCTCTGTATAGTTTTCTAGTTATGTACTGCTCTCTGTATAGTTTTCTAGTTATGTACTGCTCTCTGTATAGTTTTCTAGTTATGTACTGCTCTCTGTATAGTTTTCTAGTTATGTACTGCTCTCTGTATAGTTTTCTAGTTATGTACTGCTCTCTGTATAGTTTTCTAGTTATGTACTGCTCTCTAAAGCTTTCTGGCCATGTAATGGAGCTCCTCTCATAGTTTCCTGGCCATGTAGTCTGGCCATGTTTCATGGCAACGTACCTCATAGTTTCCTGGCCATGTAGTCTGGCCATGTTTCATGGCAACGTACCTCATAGTTTCCAGGCCATGTAGTCTGCGCATGCTTCATGGCAACGTACCTCATAGTTTCCTTGCCATGTAGTCTGGGCATGTTTCATGGCAACGTACCTCATAGTTTCCTGGCCATGTAGTCTGGCCATGTTTCATGGCAACGTACCTCATAGTTTCCAGGCCATGTAGTCTGGCCATGTTTCATGGCAACGTACCTCATAGTTTCCTGACCATGTACTTATGCCACGTTTTCTGGCAGCGTTCCTCATAGTTTCCTGGCCATGTAGTCTGGCAATGTTTCATGGCAACGTACCTCATAGTTTCCAGGCCATGTAGTCTGGCCATGTTTCATGGCAACTTATCTCATAGTTTCCTGGCCATGTACTTATGCCACGTTTTCTGGCAGCGTTCCTCATAGTTTCCTGGCCATGTAGTCTGGCAATGTTTCATGGCAACTTACCTCATAGTTTCCTGGCCATGTACTTATGCCACGTTTTCTGGCAGCGTTCCTCATAGTTTCCTGGCCATGTAGTCTGGCCATGTTTCATGGCAACGTACCTCTTAGTTTCCTGGCCATGTACTCATGCCACGTTTTCTGTTTGCGTTTCTCATAGTTTCCTGGCCATGTAGTCTGCGCATGCTTCATGGCAACGTACCTCATAGTTTCCAGGCCATGTAGTCTGGCCATGTTTCGTGGCAACGTACCTTATAGTTTCCTGGCCATGTAGTCTGGCCTTGCTTCGTGGCAACGTACCTCATTTTCCTGGCCATGTACTTATGCCACGTTTTCTGGCAGCGTTCCTCATAGTTTCCTGGCCATGTAGTCTGGGCATGCTTCATGGCAACATACCTCATAGTTTTCTGGCCATGTAGTCTGGCCATGTTTCCTGGAAACTTACCTCATAGTTTCCTGGTCAAGTTTACTTACCAAATTAAAATCAATAAGGTGATAGAGGGGAGAGGGGTAAATGGTTATAATCTTTTGGTTTGATTAGTAATACTAAATGTGGTTTTATTTTTAAAAGGAGGTGTGGTTGAACGACCCCTAACCCTCCCGCACCAAACGCCTGGCCTATATTTATGAGAATTAGAGTACATACTATGGAATGAAAGCCATAACCATTTTATTTTCTGGACATAAATCTAATATGTGGGTGATATATGACATGTGGGTGATATAAGACATGTTGGTGATATATGGCATGTGGGTGATATATGACATGTGGGTGATATATGGCATGTGGGTGATAAATGGCATGTGGGTGATATATGACATGTGTGTTATATATGACATATTGGTGATATATGGCATGTGTGTGGTATGACATATTGGTGACATATAATATGTGTTTGATATATGACATGTGGGTGATATATGGCATGTGGGTGATATGACATATTGGTGACATGATATGTGAGTGATATGTGACATATTGGCGACATATGACACATTGGTGATATATGACATGTCTGTGATACATGCCATGTGGGTGATATATGACATATGGGTTCTGATACGAAATAGATTCAGCGGGAGTTCGAGAATCAGTGTCCTGATGCAGGACAGATCCAGGAGGAAGTTCGAGAATGAACTCTGAAGAAGAAAAAGATTCAACAATACCAAGAAAGTAACCGAAATTCTGCAACTTTGTGTGCACAAAGCTAACATCACATCTAGTAGTTATATCTTTGACATTTATTATCTACTGTCACGTGTACTGTCACGTGTACTGTCACGTGTGATTACGGAACTTAATAATTCATGAAAGGTACTATGACCGTACTTCCGTATAAAGACCTGTATACAGAAAGACAAACATCACATGAAATGCTAATATTGATTATTTCCGTGATTTTCGTTGCTTGACCTTGGCTATTTTTGGCAGGCGACTCCAATACTATATACGTATTAACAGCAACGAAATGCACAACAACAATAAACAACGTCACGAATAAAATCTTCTTTACGTTCTATACGAGGTCTTCATCGTCGACGTTCACGAAGGGGCGGTGTCATAATGATAATCATAATAAGTTCTAAACATAATGTTATATTGAAATATGTGTAATCTATATTTTAAAACAAATTAATTCATGTATAAACCCGATATTTTTGACGTTATCATGTGTCGAGATCAAGTCCCCCCTCCCTTATCCATTGTCAACCACTTTTAAACTTTATTTAACCTCCACCCACTCCCACAACCAAATTTTGACATCATTTATGTACAGACCAATGTACAACAAACAAATTTACAGATACAATTCTTGTATAAATTACATGACATACCTTTCTGTATTCGTAGAATCTGCTGACTTAGTTCTCAAACTCCAGCAGATTAACAAGATATAGTCCAGAGAACGTTTGAAAACTCCTGCAGAATAACAGGATATAGTCCGGTCTAAACTCAAAGAAAGATTAACAGGATATAGTCCGGTCTCATACTCAAAGAAAGATTAACATGATATAGTCCGGAGAATGTGCTAAAACTAGGGATATATCCTTAAAGCCCCAGTGACTTTAACAATTTTCTGCAAACGTCATCAAAAATCTAATGTTAAAAATAAAAAAGTTTAATGAAAATCTAATGTTGGTTGGTTGGTTAGTTGGTTGGTTGGTTGGTTGGTTGGTTGGTTGCTGATCCAGCGGTCTATGGGCTAATGCCCTTTGACCCAGTGCCATTAAATGAAATTATATTGATGGGAAGTCTGTGGATTTCCGTCCCACCACGGGACAGAGCCAGAGAATGACTATCACACCTCAAGGAAGGTAGGTTTCAACCTAGTCACTGATCCGAGTCACTGTAGCCAAGATAGGGTTCACTTTGCTCATTCCCCGCCACCAATTGACAACTGGTTATGCCGAACTTCTATATTGCTCTAGGCATGCAACCAAATGTTCAAGTCAAAAGGACTGTCACGTCCTGAGTCACTGTGCCCCTAAGATGGGTCTCAGCCATAGGAACAAAACAGTGCTGTCAGTTTCCTCCTCCTCAGTGCTGTACAGTACATCTCTGACTCCCTCCCAACCACAGAGGGTGCATACATATATATTCAAGCAAACATGAAAAACATTTCAACAACAAAACAAAATGATAACTGTATAGATGACATGATATGAAGCTTCTATAAGAAGATAACCTCAATATAACGGCATGTCATCCACTAAGGTTTTCTGTTGCATGGATGGTATGTCTAGTGAGCCATTGGTGAGACCCACAGATGCAACCACATGCGTAAGTGCTTACATAGAACACATATGTACTTACGTAGAACACACGAGTACTACGTAGAACACATAACGACAATCAGCTTTATAATGAATAAACAGACCATTAGAATATGGGGCGCATGGGTATAAAAAAAGATTATGGTAACAGTTCTGGCCATGTGCTGCAATTTATATTTATCTGGAAGTATGCTGTTCTCTCTATAGTTTTCTGGCCATGTGGGTCCCGCTCTATAGTTTTCTGGCTATGTGGGTCCCGCTCTATAGTTTTCTGGCCATGTGGGTCCCGCTCTATAGTTTTCTTCCAAATTGTTGCTCTCTTTTTTGACCATGTATATGTATAGACTCTCTATATGTATCTGGACATGTTAAACTCTCTTCTCCGGACAAATGCAGCACTTTTATATTTCTCAGGAAACATGCAGCACTTCTATATTTCTCCGGACAAATGCAGCACTTTTATATTTCTCCGGACAAATGCAGCACTTTTATATTTCTCCGGACAAATGCAGCACTTTTATATTTCTCCGGACAAATGCAGCACTTTTATATTTCTCCGGACATGTAGTTTTCTCTCTAGCACTGAACGTCATATTCTGAATTCCGAAAGGGAAAAGGTTAGAAACCCCCCCCACTTCTCATTTCCCATCCCCTTAATTACGTCCTTGCAATCATCAACAACCCCTACTTATGATCTCGGATACTCCCACTGGTACCAGCAAACTTACTGACAGGTTACAGTAACAACATCCACATACAACGGTAAGGTATATCATACCGATTCCTCTTCCTTAGCGCTTTTTTTTTGTTTTAAAGACATTCAAAAAAAATTTGGTGTGTGTTCGTTTTAACACTAAAAAAGCACTTTTGCGAAATCGATTATGTAATGGAGAAACGAACGAGCGGTATCGTGTTGTACATAAATCTTGTAGAGGCAGTTTCGAAAACTTGTAAATTGTCAAGCTCTGTTTTTCTGCCTTCACGCAGAAATGCTTTTATCGTTGATAGAAGAAAGCCATTCGTGAGTTTTTATAGAAACATGACACAAAGCTGGTCGAGACAGTGAATATATACACAGTGTTGGGTTTGTGAATACATCGGATGTGTTGTTGTCAAGTTAGGTTTCATATTCAGAAATCTTCACATCTCGCACTGTTTTCTCTGTTCGCTTGCTCCATGTTAACCCATTGTCAACTGCTTTTCTAATGACAAACACGGCACATAGACAAATCACACGTGACCCACAGCTATATAAGGGTAAAAAATTACGTCAGTAATTTTGCCAAATTCTGACACCCCCCCCCCCTCGTTGTCAACAATTTTAAGGAATTCAGGGATTAACTGTTTCCTTATGTCAGGAATGGTGATGTAGCAATGGGTCTCGGATTGCTCTTTTGCGAATCCATGGTTAGCAGATAACCAAGATCATAAAAGTACCTTCTCTTGGTGCATCCTGGAAATATAAATACAGCTGCTCTTGCTATATTCCTGGCCAACACTTCTTCCTTGTCCGTGAGTGTGGAGACTGCATACGAATGAGAAATGACAGCAAATAAAGCAATATATCTGTCACCTCTGTGTGAACACATACAGCGTCCTCGTCGACACACAGTGACGTAAGAAGTCCGGCTCGAGTATTGGATGGGCGTCCAGTGCAATTTTTACGAAATGGGTAGATGTCAAGATGTAAATTGAGAGTCGAAAAGATAGCATACTGAGTACAAGTAGAGGGCAGCGCCAGAGTACCAGAGGGCAGCGCCATGTGCAAATAGAAAGGTAAACGTTTCAAGTAAATTGAAACTAAAGTTCTGCTAGCTCAAGACAAGCTTCTATATGGTTACCGGTGTTCCTTACTGGTTGAGACCCAATCGTGGACGCTCGGCTAAGAAGGCAGCCTTGGCTCAACTCTGCTGTTGAGTATTTTCCTATACTGGAATCATGCTCGGGGAGAGACAGGGTTCACAACCCGATGGGTACAGGCACAATACGTTAAATGGGACAAGATGGTTCAGCTCGAGAACAAGCTTCTATTCCCCGATGCCACTAAACGTGTGTTGAGCTCGAGAACAAGCTTCTATTTCCCGATGCAACTAAACGTGTGTTGAGCTCGAGAACAAGCTTCTATTTCCCGATGCAACTAAACGTGTGTTGAGCTCGAGAACAAGCTTCTATTCCCCGATGCCACTAAACGTGTGTTGAGCTCGAGAACAAGCTTCTATTCCCCGATGCCACTAAACGTGTGTTGAGCTCGAGAACAAGCTTCTATTCCCCGATGCCACTAAACGTGTGTTGAGCTCGAGAACAAGCTTCTATTTCCCGATGCAACTAAACGTGTGTTGAGCTCGAGAACAAGCTTCTATTTCCCGATGCAACTAAACGTGTGTTGAGCTCGAGAACAAGCTTCTATTCCCCGATGCCACTAAACGTGTGTTGAGCTCGAGAACGAGCTTCTATTTCCCGATGCTACTAAACGTGGATTGAGACACAAACTTGAAAAAAAACACATAAAACACTGTACACACCTTGTTCTCTATCACCAGCACAGCCACATGACTTGGGGGTTATATCACCAACACAACCACGTGACTTGGGGATTATATCACCAACATAACCACGTGACTTGGAGATTATATCACCAATACAACCACGTGACTTGGGGATTATATCACCAACACAACCACGTGACTTGGGGATTATATCATCAACACAACCACGTGACTTGGGGTTATATCACCAACACAACCACGTGACTTGGGGATTATATCACCAACACAACCACGTGACTTGGGGATTATATCACCAACACAACCACGTGACTTGGGGATTATATCACCAAAACAATGACATGACTTGGGGGGTCGTGGTTTTTTAAATTCTTGTCTTGAGCTCTCTGTCCATTCTTCCATCGGCTGTATTTACATGCTCCCTAGATTTTTTAAACTTCTGCACATTTTTCAGTGGTTGAACATTAAAAAAAATCTGTATTGCATTGGGTTGTCTGTCTCTATACATAACTTCTGTTTTCTCTGTGTTGATCTTCATGTTGTGATTGAGACATCTTTCGTTGAGTATGGTTATGTGATCTTGCAGCTCTTCACTTGAAATGTGGAGTAGGTACTGATCATCAGCATATAGTAATTCAGTTATGTGATATGAATGATAGACGTCTGGTGGTGTTTCTACTGCTTTTGTAATATCCATATAAATGATAAACAACAATGGTGATAAGATACATCCCTGTCGAACTCCTGATGTTACTGAAGACCATTTTATAAGTTCTACATTTGTACCGTGACCAATGACATTAACAAAACCAAATACCAGACTGTTCTTCTTCTTATCGTTCGCAGTTTGACATGTTTAAACAGCAAGTCTGATTTTCTTAAATGTTGCCGTATTTGAAAGCACGTCAGTACTCCCATACAGCTTTCTGTGGATATCTGAATTTTAGGGTCAGCGTCCTCTCTTCGCTAGTTTAGTGTAATACAGTTTGCATGCATGTCAAAAAGTCGGTTTGCATTATATCATGGTTGCTGTTGCTCCTCTCGGCCTGGCATCTCTGACTTCAGCACCTATTCTTGTTTGGGCAGGACGGTAGTCCTGCTCGATATTGGGTTGGTCTAATTTTAGTTTTCAGCTTCTGTTGGCTGGACTATGTCCCATCTTCACTACAATGATGTGGCCTCGATTGGGACCTGACTGCTAACTCTCCATACATATACTCAGGGATTCACGTAAGGTGATGTTATCATCACGATACGTCCTTGCTTAGAATGTCTCTCCTTCTCAATTATTTCCTTTCTCTTTTCTACTGATAATGAGGTAATAAAACATCCGCTGCTAGAAGTCCATCAACTACTTAATACAAGCCCCCAATCTAAACTCATTGCACTGGATTTAGAGAGCAAATCTGGGAGGCAAACATGCGGAAATTGTCCAGACTGAGAACCAACGCAAATAATTCCCAGAGGTCACGTGTCCAATTTTGTCCAATCAAAGGCGTCCACGTTTGGCGACGTCCTGGCTTCCGGTCCGTTGATGCATTGTGGTCGTGGTTTAGCCCCCGGGAATTGTGGAAAAATTGGAAGCATTTTGTCGCGAAACCTGGCAAATTCGAATCGAAAATTGGACAGAGAACAGTGTGGTCGCAGGTGTGTCGTTTGTATGCAAATACCTCGTTGATTTTTGAGTGTTATGAAAGGCTAAACGCTCTCATTTACCGGTAGATAAGAGATCTCGTGTGGGTAGAACAATCTACTTAAAGAAATAAACTTCAATTACATATAGAAAGCACAAAGGTTTACCTTAGTTACTTGACTTTCTGTTTTTGAAGTTGATTTATAAATCAATATACAAACTAGTTTCAATTAGAAATTAAAAGCAAATATATAAACAACATTGGTGTGCATCTACAAATGTTTGACTAATTGATCCACATTCAACGTCTGTTTTGTAGAAACGTAGTAAATGACTTATTAATTTTCTATTCTCCTTAGCAGCGAGCCAATACAAATAAGGTCCTCAATTAATTCAATACCATTAATGTTTAAGTGATGGCGAACTAGTTAAAATAGATTTGCAGTTAGACTCCAGTGGTAGATCGTCCGGCTCTCTGCTGGGGAGATACAAAGCGCCTGTGACATCAAGGTACCGGGTTGAAATCCCGTCGCAGGCGATTTTGCATTAGGACCGTTCAGAAATTAATTGGAAACTACTAAACGAATTTCTTTTTTCTGCATTCATTCTCCAACTCCTGCAGATTAGCAGGATGTAGTTCGGAGAACGGAATGCGTTGTATCGTGGTTTACAGCATTGCTACGATATCTGCGCCTTTCTGCCTGTCTCATCCGGCTTCAGCATGGCTTTGGGTCACTGACCCTAAATGGGATGGAACAGACTACGCCATCCCATAACCTCCTTAGTCACATCTTATAACATGCATGGAAGGTATCTAGTGTTGCTGTTCTTTGCTCGCTTATCAGGCCCGGCAACACACGGGCGAAACGAATTTAAACAGTGTAGAAAATCACTACAAGAACAAATGAATGCTGGGTTGATGGCGATGATGTGTATAAGATATGCTAGCGAGTTATAAATCCTTTCTCTCAAGGAATCTGAACACACAGATGAGAAGTGGAGTCTTCTAGGTTTAAGAAATAGATCTTAAGAGATCTCCCTACCACCCACAATGACATAGAAGGCAGAGATCTCCCTACCACCCACAATGACATAGAAGGCAGAGATCTCCCTACCACCCACAATGACATAGAAGGCATAGATCTCCCTACCACCCACAATGACATAAAAGTCAGAGATCTCCCTACCACCCACAATGACATAGAAGGCAGAGATCTCCCTACCACCCACAATGACATAGAAGTCAGAGATCTCCCTACCACCCACAATGACATAGAAGGCAGAGATCTCCCTACCACCCACAATGACATAGAAGGCAGAGATCTCCCTACCACCCACAATGACATAGAAGGCAGAGATCTCCCTACCACCCACAATGACATAGAAGGCAGAAAGTATGAAAGATATAGCTATATTGTTCGCAATTTCTGGATAGTTAAACAAATGAAGACACTTCTTTTTTCGGTCACATGGACCGTACCTATACTTAGTATACTCTTTTATTAATGGGACCTTGTGTGCCGCATGGCTGAGTGGTTAGGGTGTTGGTCTCACTGTAGTCAGATTTCGAGTTCGATCCCCGTAAGAACTGGATTTTTTTCTGGAAATTGAAAAAAAAATTCTCCCTTTACAACAACATCATGCGGTCTTTATCACACATTTACAAAATAACTCCTTAACGGGAAACATCCAGTATTTCGAGTTATTAATTCGATCATATTTTATAACTGGCATAACTCGTAGATGCTTCCACTAATATTTTTTTTCTCCGGACCAATTTGCTTTTTTTCTCCGGACCCGTTTGTTTTTTCTCAGGGCCAATTTTGTTTTTTCTCTGGAGCAGTTTGTTTTTTCCAAAGTACACACTGAAGATGAAATAGGAACACATATTGACTTGCCTGGAGTGTTATGAGTTATGTTGACGATCTGACGACTAACAACGTATCTATCCTTAGCAAATATACTTGCTAGGATCTCGCTACTTAGCAAATATACTTGCTAGGATCTCGCTACTTAGCAAATATACTTGCTAGGATCTCGCTACTTAGCAAATATACTTGCTAGGATCTCGCTACTTAGCAAATATACTTGCTAGAATCTCGCTACTTAGCAAATATACTTGCTAGAATCTCGCTACTTAGCAAATATACTTGCTAGGATCTCGCTACTTAGCAAATATACTTGCTAGGATCTCGCTACTTAGCAAATATACTTGCTAGGATCTCGCTACTTAGCAAATATACTTGCTAGGATCTCGCTACTTAGCAAATATACTTGCTAGGATCTCGCTACTTAGCAAATATACTTGCTAGGATCTCGCTACTTAGCAAATATACTTGCTAGGATCTCGCTACTTAGAAAATATACTTGCTAGGATCTCGCTACTTAGCAAATATACTTGCTAGGATCTCGCTACTTAGCAAATATACTTGCCATAGGATCTGACTACGTAGCAAATATACTTGCTAGGATCTGGCTACTCAGCAAATATACTTGCTAAGATCTCACTACCATTTCTGTTTGTGAAGAGATGCTATCTAGACGTGTTACGCGATGCAATGGTTGATGGTGCCTTTCTTGGCATGGTATCTCCGACTTCAACACATGTGTATGCTTGGGCAGGACTGTGGTCCTGCTGGTACAGGACAACCTTAGCTTCCAGCCTTTGTTGGCTGGGCTAAGCCTTACCTCCATTTCAAGGATTTGGTCTCGATAAGGAGGATCTCGCTACTGTGTTACCTTTGTATTCCTTTTACTCTAGCGAATATACTATATATATAATCGCATGCTGGATTTCAGTTTAGCTGCGGTTATCACATAGTGTTGTATCTACCCTAATATGTTTCTCATACTCCCTTTTCCATTCTACTTCCTTGGTCTCTTTGCTCACATTTTATACATCCGTCTACTGCGTAATGTGGTTTCTATTCTACTCCCACTTGATTCCAACAAAATACTTTGTCTTTCTATCTCTCTTCTCCATTGTTAAACCCACTGTTTCACGTCTTTGACTCCTTTTCTTGGCTCTGGAATTCACAGAATAATCAGCCGTAAAAGAGAACATATATCACCCCTGTCGACCGTGGACTTGAAAGTGGAAGATGTGACAGTTTCGAGTGGCCTGTCTTTTCGAGGCCTGTCAGCCCTGGTTGGTAATTTACGGCGCTTTGCTCTTCGCTTGGAAGATCAATGGTTAAAGTTTGAAGCAAAACATTTCTACGGTCCAGAGGCGGCGCTGGAAAATTTATGTCCTCTCCAGGTTTGACTATTGTTGTGAATTGGGTGCTCAAAGACCCGGCTCTAGCGTAAAAACTGCACAACGGTTGAGAAATGGAGAAAAAGAGAGAGATATGAATTGAATGTGGTCCATTCACTAGCAGCGGTAAAGTGCGATAGGGAAGAGATGTGTTCTATTTACGTGTGGGATCGGTGGCGGTTGCGCAAGGTATATCTATGGACAATCTACCTGTGTTTCTGTCAGTCATTTTTGTGATTTATTTTACTGTCAACAAAGTAAATATACAATACCTTATAGAACAGGAGGCTGCTTAGGTCATAGCATTGCATTGGACATCTACATTGAAACGAAAAATCGCCTGCGACTTGCATAAGACATGAAATACACCGCCACATGAAATAGAACATATTTCTGAGAAACACCAAAATGAAAAAAAAACAAAAAAATAAATGTTCATCTATCTATAGATATATATACATTCTTCTTCTTCTGCGTACATTCTCAAACTCCCACTGGATCTCTCTTGTAACAGGACCATGGTCATAATAGATTTCCAGCATGATGTAGTCCTGAGAATTGAAATGCGTTGTGTCGCCGTTTTATTTGCATCAATGACCCGACACATTCGTCTTCGGCGGATATATATATATATATATATATATATATATATATATATATATATATAACTGAGGAAAGTTGATAATAATAATAATAGCAATAAGACCCATAACCCGTCAGGGTCGTAGGTGTTGCACACTGGAGACATAAGTATAAAATGTTCTGCAAACAACTCGATTCTCACCATTCTAAGATGTGTAGAAAAATCATGTGTAGATCATTCCTTGATGTTATCAATGCAGGATTTTCTACCACCTCCTCTCCTCCTACCCTCGACTGTTCCTTGCAAAATAATTTTAGAGTTAGTTGTGTCTCGTTACATGTCCAAACCAAATACGTTTATGCGGGAGTCCGGGGATATGAGAGAGCAGATAGTTTGGCCGTCCATACTGCTACTACGACTGTTGGTGGAGCGATGGATCTGGCACACATTTAGAACTCCTTACGGGAAAACGCACGAACAAATGACTGTATAAGTGATGACTAACTAACTAACTAACTAACTAACCAAACAATTTTACACCGCTTCACCGCCTCTAAATGTGTTTCTTGATAACGTGCAAGTGTGTTTATATACTGCTGGACAAATATATGTGTCTAGCATTCTATATAGATATTTCTTAACAAACTTCTGTAACACTAGTTTTAAAAAAAACATGTGAATACTTTTTTTTCTGTTTGCTTTGAGTGTTCAATTGTTACATATGTATAAAATAATATTTAACACTAGTGATCTGAATAGATTGATTTTTACTGTAATACTGATCTAACTTTTACAAATTATATTTGACATTGCGATGGCAGCTATTGCCATCTCGAGTCTTAGTTTTAGGAAAGTTGGGATCGATTGAAAAGCTGCCTTCTGTGAACAATCATTATTGTCTGTCAATGCCTTGTCTCAATTGCTTGATTGTGTTACGTTTATCTTTGCCATATGGTCCCTATGGATGAAAAGAGGTCCAAGACAAGGGACATTGCACTTTTATCATTTTATGACAGACTTTTAAGTGGCTCTGAATTTTGGGTTTGCCAGCACTGAGGATGGGTAAACATATCGGACAGAAGAATGATAAACTAGTAGGTTAAGATGTGTATGCTGCACTCCTGGTACGGCATCGTGCACATGGAATAGTGCCGAACTGGAATTTGTTCATTCGGGGACGAAATATACATGCTTTTAAAATAGATCTTATATACGAATCTGTATACCACATTGGTATCACAGCAGAGAAGCGCGTAGACTAGCCAGACAGACTATAGGATATCACCAGATAAAGCGATTATTTCATCTATCTATCTATCTATCTATCTATCTATCTATCTATCTATCTATCTATCTATCTATCTATCTATCTATCTATCTATCTATCTATCTATCTATCTATCTATCTATCTATCTGTCTATCTTTATATACATTACATGCACTTCCTTCTCCCCATCTTTCTGCTTGTTATGTTTCTATTGTCTGTCCCCAGGCGAGTGATTGTTGAACTTTTTGCACTTGTCGTTAAGTGTAGGTGTGGAAACTCAAGCTGGCGTTCCAAGGCCAGATGTGTCGCCGTGATTGCATTTAGCCTATGTTTGTCCAAAGTTATCTTGAAGTTTTCTATCCACCGTTTTCTTGGTCTACTTTTGACTTTACAGCTGGATATTTTTGTGTTATATGCTCTTATTGGTATTTGGTTTGGATTCATTCTCATAAGGTGACCGAACCATTTTACTTGCTGTCTCTCAATATGTTCGATACTTGATATTATACCAACTCTTTTCCTAATTTCTTCATTTCTTATTTTATCTAGTTGCATTTTTAACCATTGCATATTTTCTCAGACACTTATTTCACATGAAACGATTTTTTTCCTGCTACGATGCTGTTAAAGACTATGTTTGACATTGGTAACAGAGTTTTTGTATAAAAATTGTTGATATTATCTGTTTAAAAAAAATAATTCATCTTGATCTTTGGGTGAAGAAGTAATGGTGAAAGTTGGTAGGTCACTGTGTTTACTTTCTGGCACCTTGTTTCTATTTCTCTGTCTAGTCTTCTATTTTAGGACAAAATGCTTCCTAGATATTTAAATTCTTTGGCTTATTTCACTTTGGTGTTATCTATTATACTTGTTATATTCATTGGTGTTGCAAACTTGCTAATTTTCATAACTTCTGTTTTTGTAAGTTAGTTTTCATGTTGTACTTCTGAAATGCTAATAGCAATGCATTGATGGGCTTTTGCAAATTTTCTTCATCTTTGTATATTAGAGTTTAATCATCGGCAAATAGTAGTTCGTTGATTTCATTGATAAGTTCATCATTTATATTTGTGGTGTTTTTCACGTTGTTGATGTCATCTTCCTTTATTATTCTGTCCATGTATACGTTGAAAAGTATGGGTGAAAGTATGCATCCTTGTCTAACTCCAGATCTTTTTTCGATTGGTTCAGTTACTCCATATCTTGTTCTTACTGAGCTTTGACATTCTTGATATATCGCTTTCATATTATCTAACAGCTTTCCTTGATTCTTGATTAGAAACTGACTTAACACCACGTGGGGCATTCACATAAGTGCTCCGCCCTCTGTGCCAGCAGTCATCAAACTCGCTGGTGTTTCGAGTCTAATGCCGCCGAAATGACGTAGACGTCAGGGCACAAATCTGGCCCTTACGACAGGTTTCTTTGTTTTCCCGCCCACCAACACCGTGCCCGTAACTAGTTCAAGGATAACGTCGGCATTTCGGAACAACATGGTAAATGTTGTCGAAGCTATGGGATTGTGTAGATGACGGGCCATGAATCTTCTATAAGAAAATAAATTCAATATAAAGGCATGCCATCTACTAAGGTTTTCTGTTGCATGGTTGGTTTGTCTAGTGAGCTATTTGTGAGACACACAGACGCAGCCGCATGCGTTGTCCTCTGATGTTATACATTTCTAAGGTTTCCCATAGAATGTTTCTATCTACTCTGTCGAAAGCCTTTTCCTGGTCTATAAATACTGTGTTTAAATCCTAATTGCAATCAATTGCTTTTTCACTCAGTTGTCTCAGTGTGAATAGTGCGTTTGTACATCTTGCCCTCTTCTGAAGCCAATTTGGGAGGGACTCAGCTGTAGTTCTGCAATGTATCGAATTCTCTGTTCTATTATTTTTGCGCAGATTTTACCTGTATGACTTAATACAGAGATGCCTCTATATGATTCACACTCTCTCTTACTACCTTTGTTTTTCCATAGTGGTACAATTACTGATTTTCGCCAGTTGTTTGGTACGTACTTTTCTGTCTAACATTGTGAATAATCTGGCTAGCCACGTGACCAGCGTATTTCTATATGCTTGTATTGCTTCGATGGTATACCGTCTTCTCCCGGTGATTTATTTCTATCTATTAGTAAATGATGCTCAAGTGGTTACCTCTGTGGGTCCCACCAATAACCCACTAGACTAACCACCCATGAAAAGAAAACCTTAGTAAATGACATGCCGCTATATAGAAGCTCTATTATGGAAGCTTTGTAGCATGTCATCTATAGACCCCCTCTGAGTAGAAGGCTCTTTTAATAGGAATTGCACTAAACTGGAAGCTGACGTCTCCTAGGTATGAAAGAACGCTCAGAAAAATCACCGCACTGCACATAGGAAGTAAGAGCTAAACGTTCGCAATTTCTGGGGTTCTCAAACAAAGAAACAATAAGTAAATGATTGATATTTCATAGTATGCGTATGCACGAGACTAAAGACGCTGGTACAAACTCCCGTTTACAGCTTTGCTACGATATCTGCGTCTTTCAGTCCGACACAGCCGATTTCAGCATAGTTTATGTATCACTTGACCCCTCTCCCCCTCATTTGAGATGGGACAGCCAACTCAAACCCAAAATCCAAAATGTCACCTCTTACGACATCAATGGGAGACATATCGTGTTTTTATTCTTTGCAACCCTTCGTGCCCCGGGTGACGCCGAGGTGACAATTATTGTTACTATTGATTCTGTATCTATTAATAGTACTATTTAATTACCTTCTTTCCTTGTTCTCAAACTGCTGTCAGTGAGCAGGTAGCAGTCCAGAGAATGAAATGATGCAATGCCTGGGTTAACAGGGAGCGAATTGGGAGCCAAGAATAGCAACACTGTTTACCTTCCGTGCATGTCGTAAGAGTTCATTAAACAGGTTATGAGGCAAAGTTGGCTGTCCGATTGTCATATGATGATGTTGTTCATTCGTTAGCGAAAATGAGCATGGTATACAAAACAATAAATGTGATTGCAGTGTTCTTTCTTTTCCAAATTATTGTGATGCCAACAGTGATCTGGGTCTGCCAAGCTGAGCGATCACAGGATGTAGTCTTCCACTAGCTAGGATCGATGCTGCAGTGCCTGAAGGATTATTTAAGGTGATCCTTGAAGCGCTTTTTCTGCCTTCCGGTTGAACTTCTACCATCGCACAGCACCACATAGAATAATTCCGTTTGAAGGCGCATGTCTGGCATACATTGTGGCCAGTCCAGCGGAGTTGAGACCTAGTCAGCAGGGCATAGATGCTTTGCATACAGGACTTTTTAAGGATTTCCCTGACTGATACTCGATCCTGCCAACGTACTCCCATGAGGTTTCTTAGGCACCGACGGTGGAAAGAGTTGAGCTGTCGAGCGTGTCTCGCATAGACAGTCCAGGATGACGCAGCATAAAGTTATGTATGTAAATTGTCATATATGGTGAAAGTGACACAGATGCCATGCGGAAGTCGGACGAGTCCGTACGAAATGCGAAGATGTCTCAGCAAATTTGATAAACCATGACACATCACATTCCATTTTCTGGACTACATCCCGTTAACCTGCAGGAGTTTGAGAATGGACGCTAAAGACGAAACTGTACGACGTGATTGACGACATCTGTGGAGTCACTGACCGACTTGACAGTGCAGCAGCGAACCCTAAACCCTCTTTATATGCCTCTTGCGACATGCATGACAGTATAGTACCTGAGCCCTTCTCTTTGCCCTCATCGCAGATCACCAAGAGATGGCAGTTCTAATCCCACTTGTAAAGTCTTGCTTACAAAGTGTTCATTGTGGAGATCCATGGGGGATTATTGCTTGAAGATACGGAGTTGCGTGCTGTGAGACGTACTTATCGTAAGCAGCGTGGCGCTTAATTGAGAGGGGAGAAGTACATGTGGGGTAACCCAAAGATAATGAAATCAATCCTCTATGCCAGTGTTTCCCAATCATATATTTTTTAACATGCCCAATCAAAGTCTTTCTAACATTCTGATGACACCCCCTATACCCCATCTAACTCTTTCTAACATTCTGATGACACCCCCTATACCCCATCTAACTCTTTCTAACATTCTGATGACACCACCTATACCCCATCTAACTCTTTCTAACATTCTGATGACACCCCCTATACCCCATCTAACTCTTTCTAACATTCTGATGACACCACCTATACCCCATCTAACTCTTTCTAACATTCTGTTACAATCCACTAATGCCCCATCTAACTCTTTCTAACATTCTGATGACACCCCCTATACCCCATCTAACTCTTTCTAACATTCTGATGACACCCCCTATACCCCATCTAACTCTTTCTAACATTCTGATGACACCACCTATACCACATCTAAATCTTTCCAACATTCAAATGCCACCCTTTCCCCTTCTGTAAAGTATACATATTATTTTATATTAAAAAAACTGAATGGTTTCCCTAACATTTAGGAAAAAATCGCACGTGTGTTGCGGGCCCAAGAGGGGACCAAAGAATAGCAAGAATGTTTACCTTCCGTGAATGTCACAAGAGGCGACTAAGGAGATTATGGGATGGCGTTGGCTGGCCAATCTGATATAGGATCATGGATTTTTAAAATGCTGAAGTCGGATGTGTCAGGTCGAAAGGCGCAGATATAGCAGTAATACTGTAAACTATGACATAGGGTATTCCGTACTCCATCCTGCTAATCTGCAGGAGATTGAGAACGAACGCAGAAGAAGAAGAAGGGAATAATTATGCTCTGAATTGTCCCCCTGTCATAAAAATTGTCCCCCTCAACATTCAAATCGTCCCCCTGTGAGGCATGGATATCACGTTTACGACTGCTTTTACGTCATTCGTTCTTCAATTTGTGTGGTCCTGCAGCGAACATGTTGTCATTATTACCATTATTATTATTACTATTATTATTACTATTATTTTTACTATTATTATTACTATTATTTTTACTATTATTTTACTATTATTTTTACTATTATTATTACTATTATTTTTACTATTATTATTACTATTATTATTACTATTATTATTATTATTACTACTATTATTACTATTATTATTACTATTATTATTATTATTACTATTATTATTATTACTATTATTGTCATTTTCTGCGTTCGTTCTCAACCTACTACAGATTATCAGGATATAGTTCAGAGATCAGATTTCTTTGTGTCACAGTTTGCAGCGTCGTTGCAACTTTTGGACCGACACATCCAGCTTCGTTGTGCCTCTAGTTCACTTTGATCTTCTAAAATACGAATAAATCATCTCCGCACATAACCCTTCCTTAATGGTTTCCTGTATGGCAGGTAACACATTACAGGTAACACTGGCAGTTAACATATGGCAAGTAATACATGGCAGGTAACACATGACAAGTAATGCATGGCAGGTAACACATGACAAGTAAGACATGGCAGGTAACACATGGCAGGTAACACTGGCAGGTAACACATGACAGGTAACACTGGCAGTTAACATATGGCAAGTAATACATGACAAGTAATACATGACAGGTAACAGTGTTGTCCGTATATGTCACCTTGCGTGCGAGGTAACACACGTGTTATTATTTTTTTGTTATTATTATTTGTATTACTATTAGCAGTAGTACTAGCATTGTCTGTTTGTTTGAAAACCCCATGAATTACGAGCAATTATCTCTTACTTCCTAAGTACAATTGTGACCTTTCTGAGCTTTTCTTCTTATCCAGGAGACTTCAACTTTCGGCTTGGTGCAATGTCTGTTTGAGGAGCCTTCTACTCACAGAGAGGGGGAGGGGTAGAAGTAGTAGTAGTATTGTTACTATTATTGTTGTTATAATTATTTATGTCATTGTTATTATATTACTTTTTACTGTTAATACTATTGTTAATAATATTAATAGTATTGTTATTGTTATTAGTAGTAGTCATCAGAGTATTATAATATAAATTCTTCTTCTTCTTCTTCAGTGTTCATTCTCAAACTCCCATTGGATCTCCCTTGTAGCAGGACCATGGTCCTACTATATTTCCTGCAGGATGTAGTCCAGAGAATGGAAATGCGTTGTGTCACCGTGTTATTTGCACCATTGGCCCGACACATCCGTCATTATTAGAAATAGTATTATTATTATTATAGTCGTTATTATTCTTGTTTTTATTAGGCCAACTCTTATTATTATTATTGTTATTATGAACACCGGGAAATTAACGGGAGGCGTACAAACACCACACACACACACACACACACACACACACACACACACACACACACACACACACACATGCAAAACATTTTTCTGAACAGAATTCTGGGATGAATGCTATCATCGACCAAGGTATGTCAAGCCTGCATGTATTACATCGCCCGTATCTTTATGAGTGCCTTGATTTCAATTTCCAATCAATGTTTATGCCAAGCCAGCTTCCATCCATTTCACAGAATCTGACTTTTTTCAATTGTAAATCAATCGCTTAACTTTCCAACAAGGTCCATTGAAACATGCTCCAATTAGACGCACTCTGGTGTTACCGTTCTTTGATCCTGGTGACATGTCTGTGATTTACTCAAATTTTGATGACGTCATTTCCCACAGAGTTAAGTGAGTGCCAATTGCTACCTAATCAAGCGAACTTCCTGCTTTCAGCAGAACCGAAGCTCTCTTTCCGCCATTCCCTTCCTGCTAGAGTTGCTAGCTCAAGACTTGTTGTTTTCTTTTAAATAGTTATGTTTTTAATTATTCACTTGAAGTTAAAGATAAGGGCAGGACGGAGAAAGGACGTAGATTCTGAAGTTACATTGACTGCTGTCAGAATTGTGTGCAATCGATAACAGGTATTGAATATATTTATAGATTCATAGTCCCTTGCTTCCTTTTATGGTAATAAGTGGGACAATATGCCCGCCAAATTGTCCGGTTGTCTGGTTACAGACTTAAATTGTTTTTGTTACTTATGCGATCTTGTATCTATATTAAGTTAGTTCTCAAAATGCAAGACGCCATTTGAAGTACCGTTTAGTCATCTTTATTTTTACTGACCTATTGATCAAGTCACTTTAAATAGTAGTTTGTCACCCGTGTGTTGCCGGGGCCCGAAAGGGGAGCAAAGAATAGCAACACTATTTACCCTCCACGCATGTCGTAAATAGCGACTAAGGAGGTTATGGGATGGAGTTGGCTGTCCCATCCCATATAGGGTCAGCGACCCAAAGCCATGCTGAAGTCGGATGTGTCAGGCCGAAAGGCGCAGATATCGCAGCAATTCTGTAAACCATGGCTCAACGCATTCCGTTCTCTGGACTACATCATGATAATCTGCAGGAGTTTGAGAACGAACGCAGAAGAAGAATAGTAGTTTGTGAAGAAATGTAAAGTCATAATTTTTGTTCTTGTTTATGTTTAGCCCTTGTGTTGTCGGGCTAAGGAAGCCGCATAAAGAATAGTGATACTGTTATCCGCCAGGTATGTCGTAAGAGTCGACTAAGAAAGTTTTCAAGGAATAAATTTGGCTGTCTCATCCCATGAGCAATGTTGAAGACGAATGTGTCGGGCAGAAAGGCGCAGGTAGAACAGCCAAACTTTAAACCATGAGATAGCGCATTCCGTTCTCTGGAGTACAGCCTGCTAATATGTTGGAATTTGAGAATGAACGCCGACGAAGAAGAAGATTGCATATTCAACATATTTGCAGTGTTCAATTCCTGGCGTAATCACTTCCTGAAACATTTGACAATTCATTGTGTCATCATTATTTGAGTTGGTTCTCACATTCATGAAGGCTTGTGGGACGTAGAACATTTGAGTTAGTTCTCACACTCATGATGGTGTGCGGGACGTAGAACATTTGAGTTAGTTCTCACACTCATGATGGTGTGCGGGACGTAGAACATTTGAGTTGGTTCTCACACTCATTAAGGCTTGCGGGACGTAGAACATTTGAGTTGGTTCTCACACTCATTAAGGCTTGCGGGACGTAGAACATGTGAGTTAGTTCTCACACTCATGATGGCGTGCGGAACGTAGATCGAAGAAACTGGGTGGTGTGTTTTAAAACGTATCTTCGATATAAATGTTATCGGACCGACACATCCGACTTCAGCGTTGTTGTTTTTTAGTATCTTATAACATTCGAAAAGGATGAGATAGCCAAGCCAAAGTCAATGCTTTTCACGTTGCGTGACTTCAGTTACTTAAGCGTATCTTCAAGCACAAGCCCTTGTATCACACCTGGTATAACATCCTTGTATCACACCTGGTATAACATCCTTGTATCACACCCGGTATAACATCCTTGTATCACACCTGATATAACATCCTTGTATCACACCTGGTATAACATCCTTGTATCACACCTGTTATAACATCCTTGTATCACACCTGGTATATCATCCTTGTATCACACCTGGTATAACATCCTTGTATCACACCTGGTATAACATCCTTGTATCACACCTGGTATAACATCCTTGTATCACACCTGGTATAACATCCTTGTATCACACCTGGTATAACATCCTTGTATCACACCTGGTATAACATCCTTGTATCACACCTGGTATAACATCCTTGTATCACACCTGGTATAACATCCTTGTATCATACCATTTTATGGTATTTAACGGAATTCTTACTATATTGTGTGCCCAAAAGAAGAAGGATACAACCAGTGGTTTAAAACACTATCATGCTACATAAAGTAAATAACTTACAAATATACCCATAAAACCAATCTCTTGCTACATAAAGCAAATAACAGGTGATGCACACACTAATATCGTCTCTGGTTTTTGCCGGTGTCTGACAGTGAGCATACATATTTGCGGCACTGCGATTTGTCACGAATTTCGTAGTGGCAAATAATGGGGCATTTAAGGGTGAGGCTGGTTAGTTCATTTCATAGAGATCAAACAGACACAGAAGCTATGCTAAAATCGGTCGCATTCACGCTGTAAACCATGACATGACATTCCGTTCTCCTGTCTACACCCTGAAAATCTGCAGGAGTTTGAGAACGAACGCATAATAAGATAATTATGTATATTCATGAAAAAAGCTTTGTGGTCGAAACGTCGATGTTGTGTAATATGTATTATTTGCAAAATGTCATTACTTTATGTAGTTTGATTAATATAATGTGTGGTAAAAGTCAGAAGTAGATTGTATAAGTTCGTGTGTTAAAAGTCAAGTTTATATAATGAAGTTCGTGTGTTAAAAGTCAAGTTTATATAATTAAATCCGTGTGTTAAAATCAGTACCTCTTTTCCCGCTTAACATTGTTTTCTTGTCAGTCGTACCAATTCTGGTACCATTATTGGTTACAACTATACCCGTCTCTTTATTAGTTTTCCAATTCTACTTCATATCTCTCTATCCGCACTGATTCCATCGCCCCTTTGAAACGAAGTCTCCACTTATTTAACTCTGCTCCGCCGCCATCGACATCAACGACGGTAGAAAACCACCACTTATAGGAACCAAATTGAAGCGTGGTTCCTGATGACGGCCAATGATAAATTGGTACCGCCAACATCACTTGTCCCTTGTAGAACCTTTACTTGAGAATCAAACAACCCTTACTCCCCATAGGAAGTCAGGCGCGAACTCACTGCCCCACCATTCTGGCCCTGAATTAATTTCTACGAGCTCCCATGATTTACGACTTGGTCTGATCCTCGATTGAGCAAATGTCGATTATTCACCCAGCCATGTCAAAGACAGTCGGGTGGGGGACGGATATCTGAGGGTTACAGGGCGGTTCAGGAAGAGCTAAAGGGAGGGAATTGAAGCTAGATTAGAAGTTTGGACTTGTTCCAAAATATGTGGTATCTTATTGTGTGTTCGTTTCAGGTCTGTAGATATGGAGGGAGGGGGTTTGTGGCGTTCAAACCCCCTCCCTTACAAAATCATAATGTGACTTTTAGCACTAGGAACTTGACCAAAAGGAAGTTGAAAGTTCAAAACTCCTTTCAACCCAGTTAGTGATTTCCCCCAAAAACGACATCAAATTTTACATAAATGAAAATACAGTGATTATATTCCCCCCCCCCTTATGTCCGGCACTTGATGTCTACACCATCAGACAAGTCATGTGTGTGAGCTTCATGAATGTCTGAAGCTCCTCTTAGCTTCCATATATTTGTTCAGGGTTGTGCCGTTGGGTCAATACATTTCTCTGAATTGTTCATATTGGAAACAATTTTGAAGAATATGTTCAGATGTCTATTAATCTGTTCCACAAGTGCACAATGGTGTGGCACACAGTTGCGTCCTGTGCATGTTTTACTCAGTCTGTTGTGTCATGTCCTCGGATGAAGTAGTGTTACCTCTACCTTTTATTGGATACTGCCTCCCCCTTTTCAGAGATGATAGCTACAGCCATGGTTCGTTCTTAAACTTTCCACAGGATTTATTCCAGAGAGTGGATTGAGATGTCATGGTTTGAAGCTTGGCTGTTATAAAGACGTCATTTCAGTATGATGCAGACGACTCCACCCCAAACCCTACGTAGTTCCGTCTTGTGACAATTCTGACAGTGTCGCTAATCCCCCCCCCCTTTCGTTTCGTGATCCGGCAGCACATCGGGATTGCGCTAACCCTCTGTATCGGAGTGGTACAGAGCCCGTCTGTGATGGCCAAGGTACAGAGTTCAATCCCCGTCACAGCCAATTCTGGATCCGGACCATTCAGAAAGCAATGACAAACTACTGAACGTATTTATATTGCCTAGAATATCACCACAGCAAACAAATGCTGGGTTAATAGCTACGTCCTGAATACAATATGCTACCCAAAAAAATTACTATACATTTTTAACATCACTAATGAAAACTTGACGAAACGGTTTGCCAGTAATACATTTCTCCAGTATAACAAGATAATGTATATCATCGGATACACCCACTAACGTATTTTCCCGAAATAATATGGTGGTTTCATACTGAAGAAATACATGCACTTCGAAAAGATCATCTTGTATTTACAAAACTAGACAGTAGATTACTGAATAGAATACAAGGATATACTCCACATTGTTCTTACATATGTTCATCAAGATATCAAGCTACAGAGCCGGAAACAATCAAAAACTGAAGATTGGGGGATGGGGTAACAAAATCAAGTGCCAAAATTCCACCGACGGTGGATGTGTCGGACCATTGGTGCTAATAAAATGGTGACACAATGCATTTCAATTATCTGGACTACATCTTACTGGAAATCTAGTAGGACAATTGTCTTGCTACAGGAGAGATCAAGTGGGAGTTTGAGAATGAACGCTGAAGAAGGAATATCCAAATGAACTAAAATAGGCACAAGTGTTACCAATATTAGTTAATAAATCTAGCAACGAGACACGACAACAGACGAAGTTTCGACTACAAGCCTTCATCAGGAGGAAAGACCATACAAACAACAATACAAACAATATACTGAACGTAGGAAAGAAAATATGACGATGGTCTTTCTTTTTCCTATGACATGGCTCTTTCCTTACAGGTGTTAGCGTCGTCCCTTTTCGTGTGATAACATTCTACTAAATTGCAGGAGTTTCTTCTTTGTTCGTTCTCAAACACCTGCAAATTTCAGGGTGTAGTCCGGAGAACGGAATGCCGTATGTCATGGTATAAAGCATTTCTGCGATATATGTGCCTTTCGGCCTGACACATTCAACTTCAGCGTGGCTTTAGGTCACTGACCCTATATAGACCACTAAATCCATCACATAATCTCCTTAGTCACCTTTTACAACATTCATTGAAGGTAAATGTAAGATTTATGTGCATTATTACCAACAGCTTAGCGTGTGAGCATGGGATAATTGGTTTAACTCCTGTGCTACGAATATCCCCATGAAAAGTATTCGATACTGCGACCTTCTTCTTCTTCTGTGTTCATGATATTTTGGTCTTGCTAGATATTAAGGACATTCGCCAGGACGAAGCTCACAATCTTCTCCAGGTCAGATCTGCTGTGCTCACAGTCTACTCCAGGTCAGATCTGCTGTGCTCACAGTCTACTCCAGGTCAGATCTGCTGTGCTCACAGTCTACTCCAGGTCAGATCTGCTGTGCTCACAGTCTTCTCCAGGTCAGATCTGCTGTGCTCACAGTCTACTCCAGGTCAGATCTGCTGTGCTCACAGTCTACTCCAGGTCAGATCTGCTGTGCTCACAGTCTACTCCAGGTCAGATCTGCTGTGCTCACAGTCTTCTCCAGGTCAGATCTGCTGTTGCTAAATTTTTGCTTCAGTTCAGCCCATTGTGGCCATGTCTTGCCTCGCAGTTCTTTGTAATCAAGAAGACTTTGCACCCGATATGTATACCGTCAGATTTGACTAGTGAAAATTACCATTTTTTTAAATCTAGCCCTGTGTTAGTACACCTGTATGGTCCGCTATAGTAGTACACCGGCTTCCTAGTCAGGTGATCTTAGGTAATATTCCCAGTTCAAACGATTCCTTTCAATGTTTCCTCTACGGCAATGTTTCCTCTAAGCAATGTTTCCTCTAAGCAATGTTTCCTCTAAGCAATGTTTCCTCTAAGCAATGTTTCCTCTAAGCAATGTTTCCTCTAAGCAATGTTTCCTCTAAGATAAGAGCCCTTGTGAGCAAATAATGTATCTCCTGTATGTAAATGTATATATAAATGCGGGTTGATAAATTTTGAATACATCTTTTCTGGGGTTATTCTACCTTTTTTTCTACATTTCCCTTACTTTTTCTACCTAAAAAAACAACAACGGCTTATCTTCTTCATCATGATTTATTTACATCAATAATATTTTTTATTATATGAACTCTTACACACATTAATTGACATAAGTTTTGTGTGTCAAGTTCAAACTCTGTGCGCCAATGGATTAAAATGTGTGTGCTAGCGAACGGTAGCGCAACTCAGCGGGGTCAATACTACTAGGTCCACCTATGTATGGAAATGGGTACCAGACCGTCTGGGAAAATTAAAGTGTCGTGCTTGGTGCAAACCACATCATATTTAGTATGTTGTTGACCAACGGAAAATGCAGACGTGACACTTTATTATGGATACACCTCAGGTGTGAATACCGACGTAACACTATATTGTGGATACACCTCAGGTGTGAATACAGACGTAACACTGTATTTTGGATAAACTTCTTGTGTGAATACAGAAAACATACTTCACTTGCACTCAGTCATGCATGAAGTCAAATCCAGACATGTTTACAACGTACGTGGGTAAAAATTTGATTGCGTCCACCGTTGTGCTATAAATCATATCGATTCAAGCCTTTTTAAATTCTCAATTTTTTTTATCTAAACACTGATTCTAACCCTTATCCCCTCCTAAAAAAATATAAAAACTAATTCTAATCCTTTTAACCTCCATTTACAAAAATCTATAATTTTATGCAACTTATCTAACACTGCAAATGTCACAACGGTGGACTCAATCAAATTTGCGCCCATACGTGATATACCAATCGTACATGACGCTGCTTTGATGTTCTTCTTCAGTGTTCGTTCTCAAACTCCTACAGATTAACAGGATGTAGTCCGGAAACGTTGGGTCGTGGTTTACAGCATTACTGCGATATCTACGACTTTTGGCCTGACACACCCTACTTCAGCATGAATTTATGTCATGTTGGCCCTATATGCAATGGGACAGCCAATTACACTTCATAACATACTTAGTTGCCTCTTACGGCATGCATGTAAGGTAAACAGTGTTGCTAGTCTTTACTTCCTTCTCGCGCACCAGCAACATACCGGCGGTTGCTTTGATATGTACTCACATTTGATTCAACTTACAAATAACGTTTAAAACAGGTGAATATGCTCGAGTGGACGATACATTGGAACACGCTACATAAATAGTGAGAAAACGAGAAATGAACGAGATAGGAAAATAGTAAAACAACGAACAATGAACGAATAGCAAAAGAGTGAGAAAACAAGGAATTAACGAATAGGAAATTACTGAGACAAAGAGGAATGAACGAATAGGAAATTACTGAGAAAAAGAGGAATGAACATAATGGAAAATAATGAGATAGCGAGGAATGAACGAATAGGAAAAACTTGGCCCAAATGTGGAAATATGAATAACAAAAATATATTTCAGTTATGTGTTGCTAGGAGACCGCAATGTTGAATACGTAATCAAGCGCAAGGGCCAATCAAATGATCGATCACTTGGTCAGTCATACGCATATAAGCATGACGTATTTCACAGATCTCGATCACGTTTATGGAAACTTTACAATCGATGATTCTCGTATTATACAACGACAGACCCAAAAAAATGTTGGCATTGTTTTTCTTGAATGAAAAAAAAATAATTGTAGAATATAATATTATCTGTTAGCTTTGGTAACACGAATCTTGCTTTCATGCCGAAAAAGGTTGTACTAGGCCTGAGAAGAGCAAGACAGATAACGCAGCTCCGCTGTGAAACTAGCAGTACAACGCACTTCACGCTGCCGGCGGACTCTCGTGTTAGTTATGAGAGAGCGAGCGCAGAAGAAGAACAATAATGATCTTGTTTTCTGTTGACAGGAGAATTGACTTTATAATATTCAGTTTTGATTAGAAAACATCTCAAATGATAATAATTTTGGAATAGGCGATATAATGGAATGTCTAATTAGACCAGTTCGTTAACCGCGGAGCAACTTGTACGAATTAGACGTATTCACACCAAATCCATTTCCATCTATACCGTTTCCACCACGAAAACTGTCACCCAGTGCCATATTTTAGCCTGAAAAAGTCCAAAGGTTTGGATGAATACTGCAACGCCCTAGTTGATACAGACTACACGGTTTATTGGAAGTCGTTTTCTTTACCTGCATTCATAATTCTTTTGCGTTTGCTACATCTTAACGATAATTTTCACGTGGAAGCTAAAATGTTCTCCACGTCAGAGCGGCTGCAATAGAGTTTTTGTCTCAATTTAATCCATTGTTACGGTGTCTTTTTTTTATACCTTTCCTTGAAACCTGGGAAGTCTTGGAGTATGTGTACAGGAGGAGTTTATATTGCTGTTGCAAGTGTAATTTTTAGGGCTATCACATGATATAAAAGTCCACCCTAATCAAACGCATACCGAAGACCTGACGGGCTATAAAAGCGGATCAAAGAATAACTACACCGTTTACTTTCCATGCATATAGTAAGAGACTGTTAAGAAAGCTATGTGGATGAAGTTGGTGGAATACATATATAATGTAGATGTGACGCGGAAGTAATGCTGACGTCGGATTTCTCATCCCGAACGGAGCAAATATCGCTGATAAACTGAAAACCATGGTACAACGCATTTTGTTCTCCGGACTACACCCTGCTAGGCTGCAGGAGTTTGAGAAGAACCACAAAAGGAGAAATAATTGCTCATTCAGTAGCTCAAATATCTAGACCCACGTTTGCTATATTTCATAAGCAAAGGTTTTCAACAGTGCAGAAACAAATGTAAACCCACGTTTGCTATCTTTCATAACCAAAGGTTTTCAACATGGCAATCACATTTGCCCCTTAGTGATAATCTGTCAGTTGTGTTCTATTGAAACTTCAATAGCCTGTGTTCTACGTGAGTACGAAATAACCGTAAGTGACAACGAAATAACCTCTGTTCTACGTAATTGACTACAAATAAACTGTGTTCTACGTAAGTGACTACGAAATAACCTGTGTTCTACGTAAGTGACTACGAAATAACTTGTGTTTTACGTAAGTGACAACAACCATAACTGTATACATTGACGAATCTAATGTGGTACCTACTAACACTTATTCTGTGTATTGCCGCATCCAATGTGGCACCATACGACCAGGAAATGGTATGAGTTTATGGGTATGGGGATAGCACTGTTTAATCGAAGAGCCCTTTCAGGTGGCAGGGAATGCATAACTGTCTGCCAATGGATAAAGTTACAGTATCGGAAAAAAACATGAAAATGGAAATAAGCTGGGAGGGGGATGGCAATACAAGACAAATATCAAATTGAACAGAAATATGTATAAGTGTTGATGTTATTAATCAGTAAAACAAACTAGCAACGACGTTTTGACTAAAAACCTTTATCAAGACAAAATACAGCAAACGGTATACTGGCTGCCACTGCCATCCAAGTGATCATGGCACAGAGCGCAGATGTGCATATCTCAGACAAATACAAGTGACAGACATGGGAGCTTGAATTCGTGACTATAAAAAATGTTGCGGAGAGTCAGACATGCTACAAGTACCCATATAATTTACACCATCTGTGCGAGGTCTTTTCTTTTAGAGCATTGCTCTTCCTCATAAGATGTACCTTCATGGAAAAACTTCTCCACTGAACACTAGAATACAAAAGCTGTATTACTCGCAACTCCCTTTGATCGTAACATACTAAACTTAGATCTTGCCTAGAGAATCACAACAGACATTCCACCGAAGACGGATGTGTCTGACCATTGTCGCAAATAAAACGGCGACGCAACGCATTTCCATTATCTGTACTGCATCCTTCTGGAAAATTAGTAGGACCGTTGCCCTGCTACAAGAGAGATTTTCCTGCTACAAGAGAGATTGTCCTGCTACAAGAGAGATTGTCCTACTACAAGAGAGATTGTCCTGCTACAAAAGAGATTGTCCTTCTACAAGAGAGATTGTCCTACTTCAAAAGAGATTGTCCTGCTACAAGAGAGATTGTCCTGCTACAAGAGAGATTGTCCTGTTACAAGAGAGATTGTACGGCTACAAGAGAGATTGTCCTACTACAAGAGAGATTGTCCTGCTACAAGATAGATTGTCCTTCTACAAGAGAGATTGTCCTGCTTTAAAAGAGATTGTCCTGCTACAAGAGAGATTGTCCTGCTACAAGAGAGATTGTCATGCTACAAGAGAGATTGTCCTGCTACAAGAAAGATTGTCCTGCTACAAGAGAGATTGTCCTGCTACAAGAGAGATTGTCCTGCTACAAGAGAGATTGTCCTGCTTCAAAAGAGATTGTCCTGCTACAAGAAAGATTGTCCTGCTACAAGAGAGATTGTCCTGCTACAAGAGAGATTGTCCTGCTACAAAAGAGATTGCCCTGCTACAAGAGAGATTGTCCTGCTACAAGAGAGATTGTCCTGTTACAAGAGAGATTGTCCTGTTACAAGAGAGATTGTCCTGCTACAAGAGAGATTGTCCTGTTACAAGAGAGATTGTCCTGCTACAAGAGAGATTATCCTACTACAAGAGAGATTGTCCTGCTACAAGAGAGATTGTCCTGCTACAAGAGAGATTGTCCTGCTACAAGAGAAATTGTCCTGCTACAAGAGAGATTGTCCTGCTACAAGAGAGATTGTCCTGCTACAAAAGAGATTGTCCTGCTACAAGAGAGATTTTCCTGCTACAAAAGAGATTGTCCTGCTACAAGAGAGATTATCCTACTACAAGAGAGATTGTCCTGCTACAAGAGAGATTGTCCTGCTACAAGAGAGATTGTCCTGCTACAAAAGAGATTGTCCTGTTACAAGAGAGATTGTCCTGTTACAAGAGAGATCCAGCGGCAGTGTCAATGAACGCTGAAAGAGAAGAAGACAACAGACACAAATAAATTGATGGATTGTTCTCTGCGTCCATGATATGCCACTGCAGGTGGGGGGTGTTTGAACGTTCAAACCAGACACGGGCCCTTTTGAACTTCTTAAATCATGTTGTACTGTAATTACTGATTACCTTTCACGAGACTCACCCTGTTGACTATTTTGTCATTAAATTCTCAATCTGAAATGACGATTTTATTACAAATACTAATTAGCATTTGTATTGTTACTTGTGATCCGGCTTCTGTCAAAGTACTTCTGTCTGCAAAGACATACACTTGTCTAAATATTGATTCCACTTCGCCTCAACTTTCTTGCAGTATAAAACATAAAAGTATGCAAATGAGATTTCTGGACTGCATTTCCTGTTGTTTGTGCTGTTCTATACTGTAGGTTTACAAGTAATGCTGTTCCTCTCTGGGAATGGTAATATGATTAGTTCCCTAGCGAACCACCACGCCCCGGCGCATAACTAAACTACAATTATGCAAAACTTGAAAGAGGGCGAAGGTCTCGCGAGCTGATTTTCAACAAGGAGGCATCTCAACCAATTACAGCAGAGCTCACGTTCACGAGTCAGCCGATAAATCGACGAGAATAAATGAGTGTTCAATTTGACATGTTATGTTAATAAGAGAGGGGTCATTTATCTTTGTCATGCCCCACGGGTTAAATTTGTCCTAGAGACAATAACCTAATTACTCGGAAAGATATGGGACAATTTGGGAGAGGAGACACCACTTTTATATGGAGCTTTATATCGGTTGAGTATTGGCGCCTGTATTGAACGAGTGGGACTGGAAGATAGAAAGACATAGCAGAAGACAGAAGTCCAAGATATCAGATGTTGTTGTTGGCGAGATGTTGATTCATCCATCATATTTATCTCTAAACTCAGTTTATGTCTCTGTGATATCTCTAAACTTAGCTATATAAACTAATATAATTAGATATATGTATGTCTATGTGGTGATATCTCTAAACTCAGTTTATGTCTCTGTGATATCTCTAAACTCAGTTTATGTCTCTGTGATATCTATAAACTCAGTTTATGTCTCTGTGATATCTCTAAACTCAGTTTATGTCTCTGTGATATCTCTAAACTCAGTTTATGTCTCTGTGATATCTATAAACTTAGTTATATAAACTAACATAAATAGATATATGTATGTCTATGTGACTTGCCCTTTACAGAACGTTGTCCCCACTGCCACTATGTAAGCCTCTGTGCAAGCAGCCCTGCCTCTTCCAGTGTTCGTTCAGAAGGTCTTCGATATCATGTGTATGTGGTAGTCTTGGTCTGCTTCTTGTTAAATTTCCTGGAATTTTCCCCTCCATGATTAATTTTCTTGGAATTCCTACCTCCATGACTAATTTCCCTAAACCATTGCGAATCTTTATATATCTGAAAGATGCTAGCTTGCGCTGTGTGATAGTCTTAAGGAGCCAGTCCTCTTCTATATTCAGATCTTTGCGGATGTCTGCGTTGGTTCGTCTTTCTGTCCGGGACATTCTTTTGATCTTTCTATAACATTTCATTTTAAATGTCAATATTTATTTTTCCATCGCGATTGTCATTATCCAAGTCTCGCCCTTGTGTTGCCAGGGCCCGAAATGGGAGCAAAGAATAGCAACACTGTTTACCGTCCACGCATGTCGTAAAAGGCGACTAAGTATAAGGGATGGAGTAGGCTGTATCATCCCATATATGGTCAGTGACCCACAGCCATGCTGAAGTCGGATGTGTCAGGTCGAAAGGCGCAGATATCGCAGCAATGCTGT
Organism: Meghimatium bilineatum; assembly: GCA_034231615.1. Classification (NCBI taxonomy): domain Eukaryota; kingdom Metazoa; phylum Mollusca; class Gastropoda; order Stylommatophora; family Philomycidae; genus Meghimatium; species Meghimatium bilineatum. The sequence goes on along the minus strand of CM067322.1, from coordinate 7,541,975 downwards.
AAACCATGACACAACACATTCCGTTCTCCGGACTACATCCTGCTAATCTGCAGGAGTTTGAGAACGAACGAAGAAGAAGAAGAATTACCCAAGTCTCACACACATATGTTGCCACTGGAAAAATAAAGCTTCTTAATAGTTATTACTTTGTTTCCTTTGATATGTCATTGCTAATCTCTATCTGATCTCTTCTGAACAATCTATAATGATGGATGGTTGACCCTATATATTCAGAGTTGCTGACACTTTCTTATTGTTATTTGTCCATGACTATTGTAAGTGTCAGCTCATTTGTTTTGATATGCATTATTTTTGCCTTTTTATATTGAGGAAAAACTGTTGTGGTTTGCTATGGTGTTTGACTGACATTATAATGTGTTCTAAACCTGTAGAAATTCCTGATATTAGGATGTTCTATTGAGCATACCTAATTTCTGGAATCTAGTGGCCTCCGATATAAAGAGGTTCATAATGTGGGTCTTCTCGTATATTTCACGTGATGTTTTCTGCGCATACGTTGAGCATGTTTGCTGAGAGAATACATCCCTGTCTGACTCCTTGTAACATATTCTAATATCTAAATTATTTGTTCTGATGTCATGGGCAGAGACAAATGGGGAAATTGTAACAAAACAGGAAGATGATGATGAAATACTCCCTTAAGCTGTGGGCAGGTAGAACTTGGCATCCCATAGCCTTTCTGACATAATCACAGTTTCTTCTCAGTTGTGTTACTGAGGTGACTTTCTGACTCTTATAAGATCGAAAAGGTATAGATGTGTAAAAAAGGGAAGGTAGGGGTTGTGGAAGCATGTTCAGTTCCCAAAGGGAAGCTATCCTCTGCACCAGCATTCCAGGGTTACCACATCTTGCCAGAGGTACATCACTCATATCTGGACCAATTATGTCATCATTCTTCTGTCAGATTTGTCACCAGTCCACAGTGATATTGTATCTAGCATTCCAGTCTCGTAGGAGTCTGATACTAAAAGACAAATGATTCGCTCGGAGGTATCTTCAAATATAGAAGAAATGCCAGGACTCAAGATCAATGGGAAAATAATAAACAACCTTAGATATGCAAATGACATTGTTCTTTTAGCTGAAAGTGAACATGCACTACAAAGACTAATAGATCAAGTCAATAAATCAAGTAATGAATGTGGATATAAATATCTAAAAACAAAAACCATGATAATCAGCAAAGACACAGAAGAACAAGCGCTAAACATAAGCATACATGGAAAGAAACTACAACAAGTAAAACATTATCAATATCTTGGACACATAGTCACAAATGATGGCAGATGTGAAACAGAAGTTAAAAGGAGAATAGGAATGGCTAAAAGTACCTTCAATGACATGAAGATAGTAAAATAGTAAATAGTAACATATAGAAAATAGTAACATCTAAAAATTTTACAAACACGTTAAAAATGAGAATTATAAAATGCTACATTCCATATTAATGTATGGCTCAGAAACATGGACACTGAACAAACAATTAGAAGACATAATTGATGCCTTTGAGATGTGGATATATAGAATAAAAGGGAGAACATCATGGAAAGAGAAGAAAACAAACAAAGAGATTCTAACAACACGTGATATGAAGAAAGAATTATTAAGAAAAATAAAGATCTGGCAAATAAAATAATTTGGACACATTAAAAGACACCTTGTTGAAGACCTTACTTGAGGGCAAAGTCAAAGGGAAGCAAGATGTATGCAGAGATACAAGTCGGAGAGTAACATCACAAGATGGACAGGCTACAGTTTAGCAGAGTGATCCACCAAAACAAGAGACAGGAGTTGTTGGAGGTCTGTTGCAGCCAACCTTCGTTGCGGAGAAGGCACTTGATGACGATGAGATATTTCTGTGGAGATACTTCTTTTGAAATCTTTCTACCGAGATATTTTCATTGAAATATTTCTGTTGAAATCTTCCTTTTGAGATATTGATGTTGTGACTTTCCTCTAAAAGATATTTCTGTTTAAAATAGTCGGAATGAACAAATGACTATCAGAAAGTAGTAAGACATTTAGGTTGTTGCATATCTAATTATCGATGTTGCCATAATTTCAGGAGGTTTTTTTTAATCTGTAGGGATTATTTAATCAAAATTTTAACTTCAGTAGGTAGCTATTGTTGTCTGAGCTGTCCGGATGTGTAATTGTGTGCACCTAGAACTTATGCTATCAGAGACGAATACCGTATAATATTACAGCCAGGGATCCTGAAATATATTCCGATAATATATAATACAAAAAGATTTCGTCTACACTCGCGTATAGAGAGGTCAGTGGGGTGTTTGTGTGGAAGGACGTATAGAGATGTCAGTGGGGTGTTTGTGTAGAAGGACGTATAGAGAGGTCAGTGGGGTGTTTGTGTAGAAGGACGTATAGAGAGGTCAGTGGGGTGTGTGTGTGGAAGAACGTATAGAGAGGTCAGTGGGGTGTTTGTGTGAAAGGACGTATAGAGAGGTCTGTGGGATGTTGGTGTGGAAGGACGTTTACACACCCACATAGCAAATCAGGATACGACTTTTAGTACTAGAAATCGCTCATCTGTCGTCGGTTGCTGAAAAGGGAACAAAGAATAGTAACACTATTTACCTTTTGTCTATGTAGTAAGAGGCGACTAAGGAGGTTATGTGGTGGAGTTTGCTGTTCCATCATATATAGGGTCAATATGACCCAGAAGTCTTACAAAGTCAGATACGTCAGGACGAAAGGCGCAGGTTTCGCAGCAAAACTATAATTCATGACACAACTGCGGACTTCATCCTGCAGATTAGCGGGAGTTTGAGAATGAACGTTGTAGAAAATGTAGTACTAGGAATGTTGTCAAAAGTTGGGTAACCTCCACCCCCACTTTAGCGATTATTCTATAAAAAAGGTAATCAGAAATCTTAATAAAAAGTGGATATAGCACACACGAAAACGGACGTATGCTGGTTGTTTTATTAGTTAAAACCTCTTCTCACTGACAACATACGAGTATCTACGGCATTGAGAGGAAAGATATGACATAAACTGAGGCGTGAAAAAGTTATACACGAAGAGATTGAGATATTACTGGTGTGATTTATAGAATCCGTCCACCGATTTGCTGTCACGACAACAGATTCCAGACCTTGCTGACATGTAATTATGACTTGAGATTCTGGAATCTGCCTCGCTAAACATGGGCTGTTCTTGTTTGCCCTGATGTTAAACATGTTTCTTATATTCTGAATGATTTAGACACATCAATTATATAAACTAGCGTTAGGCCTATGTATTTGTTGTCTTGGTTAGAAGATGAAAACAAAGAGGCGCTAACAGCGCTTCGTATGAAATCAAACAAAGTATTTTGGACATATTAAAGACATGACACATTTTTGAAGGTCTTACTTGGGGGAAGAACTGAGGGGAGCAAGAAATAGGTAGAGATACAAATGGCAGACATCACGAGATGGACATGTCACATTCTAGCAGAGTGCACCACCAAGACAAGAGATAGGGGATGTTGGAGGTCCCTTAAAGCAACCTTCGTTAGGGAGACGACACTTGATGATGATATCTTATGTGCGTGTATTTAACAATTAATACGTCCAATCCTGTTATAACAACTTTCTCTATATACAGTATACGCTATAAATAATAACAGTAATTGGATATTTTGAAAAGTGTTGTTAAATAGGGAAATGTTTTATAAAAGGATGCGCTATAGAGGAATTCCGCTGTACAAGTATGTGTGTGTGTGGGATGTATGCCTTCTTGCCCGTGTGAGTGAGAGAGAGAGAGAGAGAGAGAGAGAGAGAGGAAGGACGTGTAGGAAGTACCGTATTTTACCGGCTAAGACAACCGCATTCTAAAAATAAATTTTTGTATCAAGTCGTTTAAAATGAACGCTTATCTACAAAATTATCGTCATCGTTTTCTTCTACTTCTGCGTTCGATCTCCTATTCTTGTGGATTAGTTGAATGTAGTATGAAGAATGGAATGCGAGGTGTCATGTTTTACAGCTTGACTGCGATGTATACGTCTTCCTATCTGACACATCCGACTTCGGCATGTATTCTGGGATATTTTATCCATCCATGGGATGGGACAGCCAATTTCACCCCAAATCTGTGTCTGACAACATGCCTGACAGATAACTTTCATTATTATTTTCTCCAATTTAGGGGCCCGGCAAACACTGGTAGACTTTCTTTATATCGTTCTTTATATCGTTCTTTATATCGTTCTTTATATCGTTCTTTATATCGTTCTTTATATCGTCGGATATGTTCTACTATCGACGACGGATATGTGGCGACACAACGCATATCCATTATCTTGACTACATCCTGCTGGAAATCTAGTTAGATCATTGTCCTGCTACAAGAGAGATCCAGTGGGAGTTTGAGAAGAAACGCTGATGAAGAAGAAGAATATGTTCTGGCATCTTGATCATTAAAAGGTTACCATGACCAAAACCGACATTGACCAGGCACTTTCATAAGAATAGTTTATAATTATCAAATTACACAGAATGAGAAGAACAAGACAGAAGAAGGAACAGAACACCTTTGAGGTCACCACCTCTAGAAGCTGTAGTTTTGTAACCAAGCTCAGCAGTGATTGATATTAATCACCATTTCTGCCCTCTTCAACCTTCACCTGGACCATTTGTACGAAACCAGATCTCCGTTTTTCAAAATCTGATGACAACAAATGCCGGCTGTTTGTTCTTAAGTCTTTTACTAGAAGTATCGAAATCTCATTCCTTCTGGATGATGACAACACGTCCTCAGCAGTTGTCTCAGAAGTTCCACCCTGGACAAGAAGAAATTCACAGCTGTTTGTCTGATCGCACGAATAGATGAAAAGAATTGGTAGCGAGGAAACGTTAGCCAAACAATTAACTCCGACGCGGTTTGCCGGTAATTAATCATTTAAACTCTGCCTAGTCTTGGTTGCTTTATCAAGCTACCCGCCTTTTAGTGGGCATCAGAGGACGACTGAGAAAGACATTTGTTCATCTATTTGTTCGGGAGAAACTTGTAGTACAGATAATTGAGAAAAAAAGGGCAAATTATATGGACAATTAGTCGTAGATAGTTCTTACAGACCATCTGTGGAAGGTAAACATCGCATATCAGGCTTGACCAACTGGACAAATAGCTAGAACTACTACTGCGTAGGCAAGTTACGACTATACGTGTTCAATTAAATCTATCTATCTATCTATACGCTGTGTCCCTTGTTTGCCTTGCGGCGTCAGAGTTCTCTGGAAATAGCCTTCTTGTGTGATATTTGTAAGCTTGTTCCTGTGGCTTCTTTGATTTCTGTGATCCATCTTTTACATGGTCTGCCTCCAGTTTTATAGCCGTTATGTGTATGTGTCTTGGTCATTTGACATCACGGCTATAAAGCCAAAGTGTTCAATTAAATTCAGGATGAAAATTAAGTATGACATGGGAGGCGTCTTATGCTCAGTGGCATATTTACTGCTTTCCTAGATAATTAGACGAGGTTCGATTTCTGGATCAGCTTGAAGTGGCTTCAGATTAAGAGCGCTCCTAAATCGATCGAGGACAAGAACAATGTCTTCAAGGAAAAGCCACATAAGTATGACGTTGATTATAGAAATGTATTTGTTTTGCTACCTGCTGATCCAACTGTTCCTTGACTCATGTGTTTGACCCAATGTCATTGTGTGATATATACATGTGTTTGACCCAATGTCATTGTGTGATATATACATGTGTTTATGAGCTGTTGTTTTGTTTCATATAGTCTGCTTCATTTATCTGGTCCTGGAGGGACAAGCATTTTTCTGGTCCTGGATGGAGAAGCATTTGTCTTTTTATTATTTAATTTTAATTATCATTATTTAATTATTTTATTATATAAGTATTTTTACTTGGCTCACGAGGCTGTTTTTACGATGTTCTTCACATTCGGTGGTCCCTAGTTTCTTAGGTAAGGCTATACATATGCATCTCATTAAGTCATACGGCATGTGTGCGCTTTAATGTATCAGCAATTTTGTGATTATTTCAATTCCAAATTATTTGGATTCTATATGGGATGTGAAAGCCACTATGTTGCTACTTCCTTCGCCAGTATGTTGCTACTTCCTTCGCCAGTATGTTGCTACTTCCTTCGCCACTATGTTGCTACTTCCCCATACTTTCCTTCGCCAGTATGTTGCTACTTCAGTCGCCAGTATGTTGCTACTTCCCCATACTTTCCTTCGCCAGTATGTTGCTACTTCCTTCGACAGTATGTTGCTACTTCCTTCGTCAGTATGTTGCTACTTCCTTCGTCAGTATGTTTCTACTTCCTTCGCCAGTATGGTGCTACTTCCCCATACTTTCCTTCCCCAGTATGTTGCTACTTCCTTTGCCAGTATGTTGCTACTTCCTTCGCCAGTATGTTGCTACTTCCCCATACTTTCCTTCGCCAGTATGTTGCTACTTCCTTCGCCAGTATGTTGCTACTTCCTTCGCCAGTATGTTCCTACTTCCTTCGCCAGTATGTTGCTACTTCATTCGTCAGTATGTTGCTACTTCTCCATACTTTCCTTCGCCAGTATGTTGCTACTTCCTTCACCAGCATGTTGCTACTTCCCCATACTTTCCTTCGCCAGTATGTTACTACTTCCTTCGTCAGTATGTTGCTACTTCCCCATACTTTCCTTCGCCAGTATGTTGCTACTTCCTTTGCCAGTATGTTGCTACTTCCTTTGCCAGTATGTTGCTACTTCCTTCGTCAGTATGTTGCTACTTCCCTGCGTTTATATCTGTGACATAGCTTCTATCAGTTTCATCAAAGCACGAGACAAAGTCATCACTAGTTGCCTCAAATAACGTGACATAATCTCTACTAATTACCTCCATTTATGTGAGATTGTTTCTTACACTTGCTCCCAATGACAAGACACTAAAATCTCTCATATCACGTGACATAGTCTCCACCAGTTGCATCAAATACAAATTTAAAAAAAAAAGAATTTACTAAGAATTCTATTACTTTGAACATTAAATGGGTAGGATATTAAGTGAGTGATATTTTCATATAAATGTCAAGGTAAAGTGTGAAGCAGTCAAGGAAGAAACTATTTTACTGATGGGATCATTCCTACCTGAAGTGAGAAAGCATCGATGCCAAATCTTCATAGCAGGAAACCTAAACACATTTCACATGAATGATTTAAAATCACTATCTTAACTACACCAAGCATAAGAAACAGTCAGTACAACGAGAAAAGAACACAATATAGTAAAGAAATAACAACAAAAAGGGGAAAAAGAAATCCCAAAGAAATGAAAGAAAAGATGAAGAAATGAAAGATAAAGAAATGATAAAGAAATTAAATAAAATAAGAAAAGAAAAAAGAAATGAAGTGAAATAAAAGAAAAAGAAGAAGAAAATAACTAGAGTGTAACAGATAAGCCAAGTTTCACTATAGCCTTGGTGAAAACGGTTGTTTCTGTGAGGAATTGTAACAAATCGCAGTCACGCTGGAAACAGTAACAAACGCAACGTTCAAGATCATGTAAACAAAGAAATCATTTCATTTACGCGAACATCAAAAACAAAACTACCAAAAATCATGAATTATGCATCGCCGTTGAATTATCTCAATGTTAACTGGCAATTCAGGCATGTTTACCCCTGCAGCTGTACCTGTAAGCCAGTCATCGAACTGTTTGAATGTCTTGTTTACCTCTGTTAATTTTTGTTTGCAGGGGTATTTAACACTCGTTAAGATTTAATCAATCGTCAAGCGTTCTCTGCGTGTGATGTTAGTTTTTAACGGATGACTCAATTTGTACTCGCGGAGAATTAGTTTTGTTCACAATGTTACTCAATTACTGGTTTAGAATTCTGTGTAAATATGTTAGATATTCCCTCAAAAATCTGGAGCATTGAAGTATTAAATAATCCAATGTTCATAACATGCGTTAACAATCTGTGGCGGGAAAGGGAAGGGGAGGGGTATAAAGTTTGACAGTTGTTAACAAGGGAGAGGGAGAGGAGTGGGGCAAAAGCTGACGTCAATAATACTGTTAATGTTTAATTCACTTTCTCCGACTTTCTCACATTTTTCTTTCTCAAGAATCTCTTTTTCCAACGCTTTCTCTATCTCACTTTATTGGTCTCTATATTTCTCTCTACCTTTCTCGCTCTCTTCTCTTTCTCACTATATAGCTCTTTCTAATTCTCCTTCTCACATCATATTTCTCTCTTTACTGATCGAGGACAGCTCCTTGGAGTTGGGGACACAAAGTAGAGCCAACAGAGGATAGAAACCAAGATTTGTCATGACATCCCTGTCATCGAACAGGACCACAGCCATGCCCAAGCAATAACTGGTGCTGAAGTCGGAGATACCATTCCTAGATGCGCATCAGCAACTATGGTATCACACAACACGACTAGAGAACATGTCTTCACTACATCACAACATCACTTTCTATGTATCCAATGTTTTTGTTTGATTCATTTTTTTAATGAAATAAATTCAAGTAGGAAGCGAGAGGATAAATTAAAAATTCTTGAGACCAACAGAATTGAACCAGTCTGTTCTGACGGCACCAAACCGTCTGGCAACAAGAGTAAACGCGTTTTTCCGTGCTTGACTAATCGCACATACAAATGCACATACAAATAGATAGATAGATAAACAGACAGACAGACAAATAGATAGATAGATAGACAGAAAGACAGACAGATAGATAGATAGATAGATAGATAGATAGATAGATAGATAGATAGATAGATAGATAGATAGATAGATAGATAGATAGATAGATAGATAGATAGATAGATAGATAGATAGATAGATAGATAGATAGATAGATAGATAGATAGATAGATTATACAAGGTCCAATATGTCTTCTTGTAAACATGGATAATGTATACAGACAGTACTTGTACGGAATGTTCGTTGTTGTTGTAATAGTTGTTATCTCGATTGACCCGTTCCTGGTAACTTGAGTACACAGTGTGGATGTCTTAACAAAATCGCATCTCTTGTTGTAGGTGCGGTTAGTCAAGCACGGAAACACCCGTTTACTCTTGTTGCCAGGCGAATTCGTGCCGTCAGAACAAACTTGTTCACTTCTAATTGATCTTAAGAATTTTAAATTCTGCGTCATGCGTCTATGGTTTGTGGTTGATGATATCATTAGAAGAAAGTGTAAAAAGAATGCGCAATGGCACATTAATGAGAAGAGATATGGCCGACCTATTTTTTGCTGATGTTTATTCGCCGTAGTCGACCATGGCCATACAGCTCAACTAGAGTGATGATGTAGTCTTCGGTGTATCCAGCTAGGACTAATGAATCATATGCGTGCCTAGATTTGTTTACCGCACTTTGAGCATGTGTGGGAGGAGTCTTTGAGACATTGGGCAGCACTTTTTTCTCCTAACGCAAATCTGTTGCGCAGCATCGTGCCTGAGGTTCTCTGCAGCAGCTGCACCACTCTCGATTCTGCGAGGCCAGTAGGATCTGTTTGAGCTAATTAGCGCAGTCATGGTACACTATCATCAGAGAGTGTTCCTCAATAAGTATTGCTATACAGACATGATGGATACTGATTCTTCTTCTTCAGCGCTCATTCTCAAACTCATACTGGATCTCCCTTGTAGCACGATCATGGTCTAACTAAATTTCCTGCACGATGTAGTCCAAAGAATGGAAATGCGTTGTGTCAACGTTTTATTTACGCTAATAGTCCGATACATCCGTCTTCGGCGGGTGATGGATACAAAGCAATAGGTAGAACTAGCAAAAAAAATGAACTACAGAAATAATGGACTAAACGAAAACAAACATATATGAAGCACACAAAAAGTCATCTCCAGAGAGTTCTTCTACCCGTGACCCTGCAAGGCACAAAGTGGTATACAGCGAACATAACGAAAGAAAGATGGTTTAATATAGAGCGAAAACGACGATGCTGAAGATGATATCGTGAACATACAAAGAATGACAGAAATAGGGATGATCACAGAAGAAAGTCCATCCTCTCTGGAAGAAGCAGAAGATTACATAATCACAAACATCTGACTGGAACTTTTGAATTTGCATACTAGTCGTATAAAAGAAAATAAAAAATCTGGAAGATTGGGTAGAAAATCAAAAGGCACGAGAAAGACCAAAAACTAAGTTGGTCGAGACAATCAACGAAACATAAAATCAGGTAGTGGAAACCTGTGGTTAGCAAGCTTGACTCGACCCGCCTGGCAAAAATACACTGCGCCCCAGATTTCGATCATAAATCGTTACTGCTGACCAACAATGACCCTAAACAATAATCCAGGTGCTAAATTTGAGTCAGTTCTAGAACCACACGAAGTGAATAAAATGTATCAATTTGTCTACAATTAATATTGGCTACATTTATAAAAAGCAAGACTTTGTTACCATTGTCAAACATGGTCTTTAACAAACTCGCATTAGAGAAAAATCATCACATGTGAGATCCATAGTAGAGGTGCAGAAAATGGGGAAAATGGAAACACTTGGCGAAAGCAGAGACATAACTGTGCTAATACAGGCAGAAAAGTTTAAGTATACGCCAAGTCATCCAATGAAGAAAAGATTCCAAAATCTAGCAATGGTGCGACTGAAAAAATTAGATTTATCCATCAAGCTAAACGTAAACAACCTACGGACTTACCTGAAGTTGACAGCCCCTTAAGGTCTGTACCAGAACAAACCCCGTGGAATGAAAGGCATGGAATGCCAATATACATTCAGAAAAATGTGAAAGAAATACTAAGCGAGGACGAACAGAACAGTGTGAAGTGAAGGACAGTCATCCTAAGTTCCTGGTCGAGGAATATCCACAAGATATATGGATCAGAGTATACACAGATGGGTCAGCGCATAATACAGTGAGGAATGGAGGTGCAGGTTTATATATCCACATATGCCTAGAGATACGATCAGAACACCAACAGTGAAATTCTGCAATAATTCAATAATGCAGAAATCTAGGCAATTAGGATGGCAACTGAAAAACTGCTGAACTCTAATCCTGGCTCACGGCCCGTGGTATTCCTGACAGATGCAAGATCAGTGCTTTAAGATTTCCAGTCTGGAAAACTAACAAACGTGCAAAAACTACTTAAAGAATTGTCTTACCAGTATAGTGTAACCATGTAGTGTAACGATACCCTCTCACTGTGGAATACTAGGAAATGAAAAAGCAGACCAACTGGCTAAGGAAGGTGCTACTGAAGACCAACCAGATGTACCAATCACCTACCATCAGAAAAAAACCAGATAATCAAGTCAATTAGAAAGCCACAAACACCAACACAAGATGACTATCACATTATGAACAGACCAGAACAAGTTGTAATTCTACTCCTCAGAACAGGACACAACCGACTCCGCAGTCACATGTACATAAAGTTCAAGATTGGCAACACGGCCATGTGTACATGTGGACCGGCAGCACAGAATACCAAACATATATTTCAAGAGAGTTCTGAGCATGAAACGCTGAGGCAGACATATTGATAAGAGGAAACAACACTGGAATCAAAACTCTATGGGACACTGTATGAACTACAAAAGACAGTGAGTTTTATTAAGGAGACATAATTACAGATATAGACATGTTTCAGGTGAACGAAAGAAGAAGAATCACATGTGAGATAAGTGTTGAAGAAAATCAGCTATGTTTACCAAACTCGACAGAATAAGAAACGAGGATATTAGAAAAGGAGTAGGAATAATGTCTCGTATCGAACGACTCAGGTGTCACATCTGGTCTGAACAGAAACTTACAGCTCCCACCCCTATGCTTAATGACGAGTGTAGGTGCTATCAACAAGCGTCCACCTGGGGATAGACATGAAACAATGTAAATTAGGTTAAACACGGACCACACTTTCCTGGAAACTAGCAGACTTTCGTAGGTCAATACTTTGCTTGCAACTTAGCAGAATTCCGTAGGTCCAGGCTTTCCTGAAAAAAAATCGCTCCTTGCGGTTGTCACGTTGTATTACTGGTCATTTTGTCATCTAGTGTTCACATTCTGAGTTGAATATGACATTCGTGTAAATACGACATTCGTGTAAACATGACATTCATGTAAATGCGACGTTGATGTAAATATGACACATACAATGTGTACTTAAACTTTCAGTTTAGCTTTTTTTCCCGTCCGGACCGCGACGTTCTGTGTATGTGTGCATCAGCTCTCTCACAATCATAAGTTTCCGACCCTTGCCTTCAAGAGACACGGGCTGACTATCTCTAATGCGACTCAAATGTCAAAATATAGACAACTCCAAATAACACCCACCTCCCCTTTCCGACGCTTACCGACACAAGTGAAAATGAGAATTAATATATAAATATATATGACAATTAATATATAAATATATATGACAATTAATATATAAATATATATGACAATTAATATATAAATATATATGACAATTAATATATAAATATATATGACAATTAATATATAAATATATATGACAATTAATATATAAATATATATGGCAATTAATATATAAATATATATGACAATTAATATATAAATATATATGGCAATTAATATATAAATATATATGACAATTAATATATAAATATATATGGCAATTAATATAAAGCAGTGGATGACTGTTGCAACTGTTTCACAATTATTGAAATATTCCGTATGCCATAAGATTTCTTTCTAATCAGGATCAGGGAGTAGCTGACGTGATTTGACCCTGGTCCTTTCAGCTGACATGAGATTTGTCTAGTAACCAACATGTTAGACGAATTTGAGCAATTCGCACCTCGACAGAATTTGATCAATCCGTACCTTGACAGAATTTGATCAATCCGTACCTCGACATAATTTGATCAATCCGTACCTCGATAGAAAAACGATCGTGGTCAAGCAATCCAGAATGTATATTCTAAAATTAGCATAAATATAGTTTCTCTAACTGAATGTCCAGTATGACGCATGGCTGAGGGGTTAGCGAAGTAAAATCCCCGTTAAGGGATCGGTTTTTTTTCTGTTGGAGTGTTAACTAAACAACTCACCATAAACATAATGTGGCGACAGCAAGGGTATGTGGTCATTATCACACAAGCAACACTCGAATATTCTCTGTATCTCCCTAACTGTATCACTCAAGCCACTCGAATATTTCCTGTATCTCCCTAACTGTATCACACAAGCAACACTCGAATATTCTCTGTATCTCCCTAACTTTATCACACAAGCAACACTCGAATATTCCCTGTATCTCCCTAACTGTATCACACAGGCAACACTCGAATATTCCCTGTATCTCCCTAACTATATCACATAAGTCACTCGAATGTAACTCCCTAACGGGAAAAAACAGTATGACAGTTTATTTTATTTTTTTAACTGAATTTCAGAAGTGAATGTTACAAATGGACATCATCACTTGTGATGGACGAAAAACATAAATATAGTCCAAAGAGAGTCGATGTACAGACAACAACAACACAAATATTGCGCATATATATGAATTCCTCGAGGGCTACAGATATTTAACACAAGTATGTACCTTTAATCATTCAAACTGCAAAGACCAGTATGCATTCTTGTGGCAACAAATAACAAACAAACAAATCTCGTATGCTGCATACGAGCGGTATGCTATCAAAGAAATATATATTGCAAACAATTGGAAAAATAAACCTAGACGACATCAACATTCTGCAACAGAACTCGTTACTTTACTAACAATAAAAGAATACACATTTCCAAAAGAGCAATCTCAGATACACGTATCGCTAAAGATGATAGAATGTTGAGGCGAGCGCGAGGGTGACCAGGTGAACTCCATCGGTTGAATTTAGTCGTTAACTTTGAATGTTGCAGAAGCGCTTTAAGTGCCACTTAAGATTGAGTGGTTTTCATCTCGTGGACAAGTCAAGGCTGAGGTTATCTAAATGAGGTCTTTGCTTCTTGTCTAGCGGTCAATTTAGTCAACAGAATCCAAGTGGCTTTCAGAATCGAATACATTTGTATCAATTCAGTATCTATCTATCTATCTATCTATCTATCTATCTATCTATCTATCTATCTATCTATCTATCTATCTATCTATCTATCTATCTATCTATCTATCTATCTATCTATCTATCTATCTATCTATCTATCTATCTATCTATCTATCTATCTATATATCTATCTATCTATCTATCTATCTATCTATCTATCTATCTATCTATCTATCTATCTAACTGTCCGTCTGTCTGTCTGTCTGTCTATTTATCATTGACCTGTCTTATTGTGTCTGTTTGCCTGCTAATCCGCATATCTAACAGAAAGATATTACACATGACACTGTAACTGTCTAAATCCTTACTGTTGTATGTTTTAATTTTGTCCCAATTGTTGCCATCATAAAGCCTTTTGGTCGATACGTCCATTTGTGTGCGTGTTACTGTTTGTGTATTTAGTTATTAACAAAACTATATTGCCATATTCCTGGATGTACTACGTGTTGGAGTTCAGTTGTGCGCAGTAAGTACATGTTAAAGAATAGTGAGAGTGTTACCTGCTAGGGAGTCAAGAATATAAACACTGGTGTATGTCAGGTACGTGACAGATAAAGACGACTAAAGAGATTAGGGAGTTCATGTTGGCTGCCCCATGCCAATAACGGTTAATGTGACATGAAGGCTACTCTAAAGTTGGATGTGACATGAAGGCTACTCTAAAGTTGGATGTGACATGAAGGCTACTCTAAAGTCGTATGTGACAAAAGGATACTATAATGGTGGATGTGACATGAAGGCTACTCTAAAGTCGGATGTGACATGAAGGCTACTATAAAGTCGGATGTGACATGAAGGCTACTCTAAAGTCGGATGTGACATGAAGGCTAGTATAAAGTCGGATGTGACATGAAGGCTACTCTAAAGTCGGATGTGACATGAAGGCTAGTATAAAGTTGGATGTGACATGAAGGCTACTCTAAAATTGGATGTGACATAATCTACTCTAAAGTTGGATGTGACATGAAGGCTACTCTAAATTCGGATGTGGCATGAAGGCTACTCTAAATTCGGATGTGGCATGAAGGCTACTCTAAATTCGGATGTGGCATGAAGGCTACTCTAAATTCGGATGTGGCATGAAGGCTACTCTAAATTCGGATGTGGCATGCCGAAAGATGCAGATATCACAGCTGAACTGTAGATCATGACACAAAAAAACATTTAGTTTTCCGGACCACAACCTGTTATCTAATTATATTTTCAGAGAAAAACATTAATGTATATAGAGAGAGAACAATTTGAAGATAAATATATGGAGAGAAAAAAACATTAGTTATATTTGTTTTTAAAATCTCATTACTGCGTATTTTCCTGTTAAGGAGTACAGGGAGGCTTTTAGGCTGTGGAAATAAAGGCCGCTTTGCCAATGCTGTCGACGCGACGTGTACAGGAAGAATTTTTATTGCACCTCCGATTATTAAAGTGTATGTGGAGAGAAAAATATTATGGCATATAGAGAGAAAAATATTAAGATAAATATATGGAGAGAAAAATATTATGGTATATATGGAGAGAAAAATAATATGGTATATATGGAGAGAAAAAATATTAAGAAAGAAGCTACAGTATTTTCGATATGTAAAGAGATGATGGCGTCGAAAGGCTGATTCTGGAGGGCAGAATTCTATGGAAGAGACGAAGAGGAAGACCAAGAAGACGATGGACCAGCGACACGGACTTTCATGCCTGACATTTCTCTGACCAGTTCCGGCCTTCTTGCCAGGACAGAGAAGTCTTCAAAGTATCCACGATGAAGACAACGATTTTGGAAAGAAAGTATGACATAATAATAATATATGGAGACAGAGAGAGGGAGAGAGAGGGACACAGATACAAATAACAATAGAAATAGAAAGAGATAGCGCATGAGAGAGAGAGAGAGAGAGAGAGGAAAGTAAAGAGAGAAGACCTGCAAAAAATAGTAAGATATAGATTAAAGAAATAAATAATGAGAATGAAGCAGGTTTACAGCTAGGGTGAGACAATTTGACACGGTAAACTATTCTGTAGTTTCAGAAATGTCCAGGACTCTGTGTTTGAGAAACGAAAGCTTGGGTTGCAACTCTGTGGAGTCAATGAGAAAAACATATCATATCGACTATATTTGTTTTGTCTGTACGAACATTTGGTTACCTTGGTAACCGGATAAACTAACCGGAGAAAGTAGTCAGAAGGTGTTACATATAGAATAAATGAGGAATAAGACGTCATTTTTCATATTGTTTTGTGTGCGTTCTCAAACGCCTGTAGATTAGCAGGATGTAGTCCAGAGAGGAACGCGAAATGCGCAATGTCATGGTTGAAATGGTAGCTGCGATATCGACTTGGTACATCCGAGTTGAGTAATGATTTGGGTTCCTTGTCTTTCATGAAGGGGTCATCATTGGTGTAGTGGTTAAGCCGCTCACTATGTGCTCAAGATGTCGCGGGTTCGAATGCCGCTCGCTACGTCTTGTTTGCAAAGTAATTTTTTTTCTGAGATCCTAACTAGAATAAGTGTTATAGGTGTTACTCTAGGTAGCTGGTGTGTCGATTCGCTTAGCGGGACTGGTACATGTACGTGTAACCCGAGTATAATTAAGTCAATTCTCTACGCCTTACAACCTTTCTTTCTTTTAGCGATGTTCCACGAAATGGAATCTATCCGCAAACATCTTTAGTCGCCTTTACCGACTTGCATGGCAGATCACAGAGCTGATATGCATTTGCTGTATTGACCTAATGCATGTGTGAATATTATTTATACAGTGAAATCCCACTATAGCAACTTGGTTCGAACCGACAAAATATGTTTGTAATAATAATAATTTGTTATATACAGTACAAACAGTAAAGAATAAATACAATTGGGAATTTTAAAAAGTGTTGTTTTATAGGGAAATTTGTTATAGAATAATACGCAATAGAGGGACTTCACTTGTAATTGCCTATTTTTTTCTATCGGCGGAAAACACTGTAAGACAGGCATTGTTTTGGAACAGCCGGGAAAATGGAAGATCAAGGAATAGAATCAGAGACACATTGGCTTTGTAGAACATGGAGATAGCTGGAAACATTAGTTAAATATCTGCCCAAGACGAATGTCTCGGGTAATTAGCGCAAATGAAGAGGCGATACAACGCATTTCCGTTCTCCGGACTACATTCTGCTAAGAATATATTAGGACCATTATCCTGCTACAAGAGAAATGCAGCGGGAGTTTGAGAATGAATGATGAAGTGGAAGAAGAATATTTTAATATAGGACAAGATGGAGGAGGTGTTGGGTGATCTATGCTCGGCAGGGAGCTAACAGGTGAATAGTTAGATACTTTTCCAGATTGCATCTTCTTTCGTTGTCGTACCACCCTTTCTATTTATTAATTCTCTGAATCCTTTCACATTCCCTAAACATCCAGCCTCCATTTTAATAGATTTATAATCTAATATAAAACTGCAAAAAAATATATAACGAAATAGTCTACAGAAACTGATTTCATTCTGGAAGTTGGGCTAGAGAGGGACGCGAAACATTACCATGCCGTTTGCATTACCGAGACCGCTGACTTCAAAAGTAGTTACTAATGAAAGATAATTGAAAAAAAAAAGAGGAATATTTGCGTAGACTAGATTATCACAGGAGTAACTTTTCTGGCATGTAAGGTATGGGTTGGAGGATGGAGAAGAGTGTTACGAACTTGGTGAGGGAAGATGTTCTATGATGTCGCATCTTGAGTTGGGCGACTGCTGTGATTTGGCGGCAGGCTCCCACTAACACAGGTGTGTGATGTAGAAATGTTCAGTCCATTTGAATACGTGGATCCCCCACCAGGGTCTCGGTTGATGTTAATGACTTTGATAGTTCTAGAGTGCCAGGGAAGAAGGAAGAATTTTGTTTGAAATGTGAAGTCTGTTATACGAGAACAAGATTTTATATATATATATATATATATATATACAGAGGAAACCCAAAATAATAAATTGGTCTAGACAAAATATATATGTAATAATATGTATTTGCTATATACAGTACGATCAATATAGGGAAATTTGTTATAAAAGAATGCGTTACATCGGTATTCGTTACAGTATTATATATATATATATATATATATATATATATATATATAAAGATATACAAATCCAGAGAGAAAGAGAGAGAGATAGAGAGAGATAGAGACATGTAAATATACCAAACTACCGCTTTTCAACACTAATGCAATATCCCTATTGATTTAATATATTCTTGCGTAAGTTGGAAAATAACATCTCGAATGTTATAATCTTACTCAAGAGTGTTTTTGCCAGGGGCAATGTCTGGTACTGGTAACAGAAAGATGGTGTTTATTATCTGTTGTTTGGTTGCAAGGTTGCCATGTTGATCGCTGGGTTTTAAGCAGCGGTGACAGTTGGTATGTTACGACGTTTGTTGTTTTTTTTGACACCTAATATCATTTTCTTTATCAATATTGCAGTCTTCTATAAACATGCTTCCTAGTTATTTAGTTAAGACAAAGACGGGTTTAGTAACAGTAACAACCAAAACTAGTGTTTGGCATATGACTGACTCACATTGACACGCACTGTGTAACTGCGTTCATAAGGATCATCCATCACTCAAAGACAAGAGCGAAGGTTAGGGGCTCAACTTAATATGGATACGCAAACATATGGACACATCGTTTGTCATTGTATCTTGTCAAAGACGTGAAGTGTCTCGCATGAAAGAGACATCAGTTTCCAGTAGCGCAGTATACATACTTCAAATCTCCGTGTATTTGTGTGGTTCAAATGCGGGACGTAAGATTGTTAAGTAATATAGTAATATACCTACTATAATTTACCATGCATTTCTTGAAAATGGTAAGCAATGCTTTAGTTTTCCACCCGTGTGTTGTCGTGGGAGCGGATGGGGCAGAGAATAGCAACACTTACGTGCCATGCATGTCGCAAGGAGTGTTATAGTAACATGTTCTATATTACATCAGCTGTTATCTGCTTGAGGGTAACGCTATTTTCGAAATGGTATCTACCTTTGTCTCCATCGCTAATATATTTTGTATAATAAATATAATATAATTTCTTCTTCATCATAGTTCTTGGGTAAGATATCATATTACCGCGTCGATAGCTTCAGTCAGATATCAGGTTAACGCGTCGATAGCTTCAGTCAGATATCAGGTTACCGCGTCGATAGATTCAGTCAGATATCAGGTTACAGAGCCGATAGATTGTCAGATATCAGGTTACCGCGTCGATAGCTTCAGTCAGATATCAGGTTACCGCACCGATAGCTTCAGTCAGATATCAGGTTACAACGTCAATAGTTTCAGTCACATATCAGGTTACAAGGCCGATAGCTTCAGTCAGATATCAGGTTACAGCGCCGATAGATTCAGTTAGATATCAGGTTACCGCGAATATGGCTCCAATGAATTGGGTGATTCGCTTCAGGTCATCCATGGAACCCCTCAAGTCAGGAAGTAGTGCCGTCTCAGTAGGCCTTATTTTCTTCCTCTCTTCTTGATAGAATTGACAGGCATGAAGAATGTGTTCTGCAGTCTCTGGGCTCAGTCCACAGTTGCACAAGTCTGTCTTGCCAATCTTCAACTTTCGGAGCATCTGATTTCTCAGTCTGCTGTGGCCAGTTCGCAGTCTGAAGTTGATATTATAAAATTATATGTTGTTTCTATACTTTAGCAACACATTATATATATTGTTTCTATACGTTAGCAACACATTATATATGTTGTTTCTATATGTTAGCAACCCATTAACGTATCTCCGATTGTCGTTGTTGTGCTCAACGTTGTTTCATTCCTTGCATTTTCATCCAGTCATGTTGTTGTTTCATTCCTTGTATTTTCATCCAGTCATGTTGTTGTTTCATTCCTTGTATTTCCATGAGTCATGTTTTTTCAGCCCTTGTATTGCCATGCAGTCATGTTGTTTTAGCCTTGTATTTCCATGCAGCCATGTTGTTTCAACCTTGTATTTTCATGCAGTCATGTTTTTGTTTCAACCCTTGTATTTCCATACAGTCATGTTTTTGTTTCAACCTTGTATTTCCATGCAGTCATGTTGTTGTTTCAACCCTTGTATTTCCATGCAGTCATGTTGTTGTTTCAACCCTTGTATTTTCATGCAGTCATGTTGTTGTTTCAACCCTCGTATTTCCATGCAGTCATGTTGTTGTTTCAACCCTTGTATTTCCATGCAGTCATGTTGTTGTTTCAACCTCGTATTTCCATGCGGTCATGTTGTTGTTTCAACCTCGTATTTCCATGCGGTCATGTTGTTGTTTCAACCTCGTATTTCCATGCAGTCATGTTTTTGTTTCAACCTTGTATTTCCATGCAGCAATGTTGTTTCAACCCTTGTATTTCCATGCGGTCATGTTGTTCTTCATATTGATTATTTGTCTGTTTGATCATCTGTAAAAATGAGGAGAAAACTATGCTATACGTAAAAGTACATGGAGAGATAACAGGTGTGCTTTATATCATGGTTTACAGCTTGATAGAACGGGAGCACTAGCGGCGGAAGAATTCAGACAAGAAACTGCAAGGCAGAAGCGGACACGTAGAAAAGAAAAAAAACATCTCAATATCAAACAGATACCTTCTATTGTTGTCAATTCTGTAAAAGAACATTTTGTGCACGCATTGGACTTGCTAGCCATTTAAAAACGCACTATTAACTTTTATTATTTTTATTATTGTTATTATTTTTATGGTTGAGTATTTGGTCATCGTCGATCACGACGGACGAACATCATCATCATCACAGCTTAGCTGCGACATCTGAATTGTTGGCCTGGCGCATCTGACTTCATAGTGGGATTTGCGTCACTTTAACTATATTTAGGGTGTAACATGACAGCTACTTGAGCGCAGATAGGAGTGGAGGCAAGCAAGAGGTAGGCAGATAGGAGTGGAGGCAAGCAAGAGGTAGGCAGATAGGAGTGGAGGCAAGCAAGAGGTAGGCAGATAGGAGTGGAGGCACGCAAGAGGTAGGCAGATAAAAGTAAAAGGAACATATCATTACCAATACTTTGAAACGCCTTCTGTTTGCCGGAGCTCGAAGAGAAGCACGATATCAATACTACCTACCTTCCATACATATTGTAAGAGATAGGAAGTTAGCAATACTACTTACGTTCCATACATGTTGTAAGAGACGACTAAGGAGGTTATAGTTTGGAGTTTGTTGTATAGCATTGTATTTAGGGTCAAGCGTAGATATGGGAAACCCGTGTACAATGAAGTCAATCCTCCACGCCGTTTGAATTCATCTGCAAAAGAAAAAGAAGAAGAATTTCTCTGAGGCATAATTACAAATTATTGTAGACGTGTAACAATTCGAAAAAGAGAATAGGAATGACTAAAAGTGCTGTCGATGACTTGAGAACAACTATGGCATCAAACAAATAAACAAACACAAAATTGGTAGCTTATACTATTCTGGACGTAGCCATGAACCTATTATTTTTTGTTTTTAGTGATACGTTCCGTAGTTTGCTATTGTTTTCTGAACGGACAGTATGCTCAAATGCCTGTGAAGGGATCGAACTCGGTACCGTGGCTGTCACAGACGTGCCCTGTACCACTTCGCCACATAGCCGGATAAACAAACAAAAACAAAGTAAAAATGATAATTGCTGAACTCTCAACATCTACTCTACAATCATACATGGCACAGAAACATGGATAATGAACCAATGATCATACAGAAAACAGGATAATAGAGAAAAGAATTGATTCATTTGAGCTGTGGAAATATATAAAAATGCAGAAATTCTCGGAATTAGAAGAAACCGAAAAAAGACGTTTTAACAACAATTCGTGTGAACAAATTATTTAACTATGAATAATTCAACAAATAACACATTTTAGACATATTAAAAGACATGGCACATTTTAGACATATTAAAAGACATGGCACATTTTAGACATATTAAAAGACATGGCACATTTTAGACATATTAAAAGACATGACACATTTTTGAAGACCTTACTTGAGCAAGGGGTAGGAAGAGATACAAATAGGAGGGAAATATCACAAAAGAAACGTTATACTGTCTATCAGAGTGTACCACCCAGACCAACAAGTGATAGACTGTAGGTGGTCCGTTGAAGCTATCTTCTACGAGGAGACGACACTTGATGAGGATGATGAATGAACATTCTGTTAACAGACATATACTTGATTGATCAGCAGGTGTGTTTGGAATTAAGAGACTGGCAAAGGCCTGGGGACAGTCGCTAAACATGTGAGAAGACTTATCTTGCAATGAATCACCGCCGGCCGGACTATGTAATGCGTCTTCCAAAACAATTAGCGTCGACTTTGACAAAGTGGTGATCGTTTATTCTCAGAAATGGGCACTGACTGCAGCAAGGCTGGACAGATGAAAAATGAATATGGGCCTTTTCAAAAGCCTAAATATGGTAAGGGGACAGATCTAAAGTTACCGTACAGGGGCGGTATGTTGGGAAGTGTAGTTATAAACGGTGTGTATAGAGAAACCGATTCTTAACACATTGGGGAAACTTTGTACACAGAGTTCAGTTGAGTTTAGTGAAACCTCTGTTGTCGACGTTAGATGGTTCATATATTTTGTGGTATTTGTATTTTTTCATCCGCAGCTATTTTTTTCACATACTTCTGGATATGGATACTTGGATGTGGATAATATTTCAGAGATACAAAAAATGAGGATACAGTAGTCAGGGGTTATGTGATTTAAGTCAGGATCATCAATAAGTATTGTCTCCACTGGAACGTTAACTGCAACGATACAGAATACGAGGTATGTATCTTAATCATTTCTATTGTTCTTGGTTATACACCATTCTTTTTCGTTATAACTGGTGAAACTTGGAACAGGGTAATGAAGTTTTGCTAATCACTGCATATACACATTATAGCACACACAAATCAATGTTTCGACCACAAGGCCTTTCTCAAGAGTACATTCACAACAAAGAACGATGAATAAGAATGACATTATTTAAGTTCACATATATCACGTGACATATTCTTTCCAGAACGATGTCTTCGTCGTGGATACGTCTCTGGACGTCTCTCTTTCCCGGGCAAGCTGGCCTGCATTGGCCAGAAACATCTGCATACATTCTTCGATGTTGCTCGTCCATTGTCTTTTTGGTCTTCCTCTTCTTCTCTCCCCTGACACTAGGCCCTCCAGAATCAAGCCTTTCGATACAATCATGTCGATTTAAGTTTCCAAAATAATGTAGCTTTCTTCTTATGATAGCATTTAGAAGTCACCCTTCATTTAGTCTCGGTAATTTCAAAACTTCAATAGTTTTTTCTCTTCTTTTTCCTCTATCCATGATATTCGTAGAATCTTTCTGTAGCACTTCATTTCAAATGGATTTATTCTTTTGGATATTGTCTTGTTTAAAGTCAAGTCTCGCACCCAGATGTTGTCACTGGGAAAACACATGATCTTCAAATGGTTACTTTAGTGTCGTTACTTTGCTACAGAAATTCATAATGGACGTTCACATAGCAGAATAAAATGAGATTATAATGATCCTATTGTCTGCATAAAGATCTGATATCTGTAATGATCCTATTGTCTGTAGAAACCGCGACATATCGACAAATGAGACCTTACAGGAGAATCAAAAGAAAGCAGAGCCTTCTTCCTACATTTGCTCTGTCATGTGAAAGTCAAAAATGCTGTTCTTACTCGTCGTTTTCGTGATGCATGTAGCCTTGATAAAGGCATTGTGGTCGAAACGTCGATTTGTGTGTGTTATTACGTGTGGTTTAAGTGATACATATCAACATTTCATTACCCTGTTGCACGCTGAGCCTGTTGGATTTCAGTTGCTCTGCAGTGAGTACATACAATATAACTTTCCGTGCACGAATCGGACTCATCGGGCATCTACGAACTCACAAACCAAATTAGTTAATTACCAATTTTAATTATTATTATTTTTCCCCATCGCATTTAATGTTTTTCATGCCATGCTCATCTTCGCTTGCGAAGGAGGAACACCATCATCACATATTAGCGATCATTCGTTGTTACAGGTGTCTATACAGACAGTAGGATTACTGTAGATCCTGTCTACAGCAGATTCATCATTATTAACAAACTTCCTTGTCAACCGTATCCGTTCTCAGGGATATCCTGCAGGTATATTTGACATTTGCGTACTTACAGCAGGGGTATCCTGCAGATATATTTGACATTAGCGTCCTTTAAGCTGGGGTATTGTTTGTAATACGGGTCACTGCAAACAGCAGAAACCTTACCGACAACAGGATCATTTGGCAGATGAATACAATATATTATGTCATAATCGTTTAGCTTATACAAGTGATTTATTTCATCGCTACTTATACGTGTTATGAGAGAGAGTTGTCGGCAGCTCACACAGAACAAATTCAGATCTGTTCTGACCCACGTTTCAGTAAATTCATTAGACTGTACCTGTTCATAGCTCCTGTTCTGTGTTGATTTATTTGTCACTTTATGTATCCATTATGTATCTCTTTCCGGGATATTACTGTCACAACATTTTACTGTAATCTTGAAAGGTAAATTGAACTCCGTCAATCAATCTCAAAGTAACTTTTTTTAGCAGAATCCATGCATCAGACAGCACCATTTTTATAATAAAAAATGGACTTCAGGACGTTTCCAGGGCCTGGAAGTGGAGCAACGAATAGCAACACTGTTACCTACCGTTATATCATAGGATGACACATTTCTGGACTACATCCTGCTAATTTATTGGAGTTTGAGAATAAGAGCACAAGATGAAGAATACCGTCTGAAAAACAAGACTGATGTTGATCAGAAAATGAAGAATACCGTCTGGAATACAAGACTGATGTTGGTCAGAAAATGAAGAATACCGTCTGGAATACAAGACTGATGTTGGTCAGAAAATGAAGAATACCGTCTGGAATACAAGACTGATGTTGGTCAGAAAATGAAGAATACCGTCTGGAATACAAGACTGATGTTGGTCAGAAGAAGAATATAATATAAAATACAAGACTGGAAGAGATGTCGCCCAGAAAAAGAACACAAGGAGCATAGCGTACACCAATGTTTCTCATTCTTTTTTTTTTACCCATCGACCACCTTTGGGTAAATTTGTTGCTCTACCCTACCCCTCCCCCTACCAGAGGTGTGGTACTTACATAAATACAATTTATCGACTATATTTACATGGCACGACACGACAGTATAAATACTCTCAGTAGTGTGCCACTGCTTTCTGAACGGTCTATATGCGCAATTGCACCGGAGGGATTCGAACCGGTACCCTGTCCGTCACAGACGTGCACTGTACCACGCCACCAAAGAGCCGGACTAAGGTGTAAGGTAATAAAACTGACGAGGCAACCACAGTTATCTACATTGTTTCTATCGGACTCACAGAGCATGCTGTGCACGAAAGAGCATGATAATAGAGGAGTGAAATACTATTCTCAATAAAGCCCAAAGCAACCAATTGATCTAATCATTGGATCTATGCAGGACTGAGAGGCAACGAAAGAGCTGATTTATTGGAGAGTAAAGCTATTGTAGAGGAGCGCGGTAGCCTAGTGGATAGTGAGCTTGCTTGCTATCATCTGGTTACAGCGTGCCAGGTTCGAAACCACGTCCGGACATTAAAAATAATCCGGGTTGTGATTTCTCACTTGACACGACCACTCCTCCAGTCGACTCAGCTGTAAATGAGTACCTGAAGCATGAGTTAGGGAAGGTAAAAAAAACAGCAAGGAAGGGAACTGGCCACCCCCACCTAATAGTTGCTGCGGCTTAGTACATGAAGAGTTATCTTCATCCCCGACGGCAGATGCCATGGGACCTACCTTTACTTTACTTTAAAGCTATTGTGGATGACATCGTTGAGAAGGGACGGAATAGGGTTAGAGCAGTCATGGATACACGATACAGAGGATGCTGGAAGAGACAGAGCAGGGTTAGAGCAGTCATTGTCAAAAATAATACTGGATGGACGTGTTGAAGGAGAAAGAAGCAGATGAGGTCAAATAAAGGCATGGATAGACAACATCAAGGAATGGACAGGACAAGATATTTCCACACTCATCCGCATCGCTGAGGATATAATTCGCTGGAGGAATCTGTGTGCTGAAGCATCCAATGTGGCACTCCTAAGACCCTGAAGTGTTACGAATTTATTGATGAATGATGGAAATTTGGTAGATGAATTCCACCTCGCAGTACTAGTGCATGAGGTGCATCTTCCACATGAGGTGCATCTTCCACATGAGATGAGAAATTCAGTGTTTTTGCCCTCGCTATCTCTACCGTGGTAGTTCTTATGTCTAGAGTGTCATACTCCTGTGAAATGACAGAATCTGCAGTCAAGCAGGATTATATCGAGTCATATGACACTTCCTATTTATACAGCTGGTAATCCGGAGAGTCGACGCTCAAAATATTGATCCACTACCAGTCCCATGATAACAAGCCAGCGCACTAATTTCACTTAATGGGGATATCACATTGTCTGTTGTATGTTCTGAAATAGGTCAAATTGTATTGTTTCAACATTCCAACCAGATTCTCGCTAGAAGTCCTTTGAAAAGTCAAACAAGGGCACATATCTCTAAAGTCGACGATCCAACTGCTAATAAATCACAAAACTACAGAGGACTCACCAAACCTAAGCTGATAATTCCATCTTGAAACATGAATACTCCGCGACCTCTCACCCAGAACTCTACACTTTCTTCATAAAACTACAATAACATTGGAACACGGTTTCCAATGCACCGTCATTAGTCTGTACGAGAGGCATATTTTAGCCATTAGGAACACATTCCGTGCGGGTCTTTTATTCCCCGGCGATGGTTAGTGCGGGTAATAATGATGATGATGATGGTGATGTGTGAGGGAGATTGGTGAGGGAGATTCGAGGTTGGCTGTTTAAGATTTGATGGTAAGGAGATCAAAATATAAATACTGAAGCAGTTGACTTTTTTTTTAGCGTTGTATTCTTGTCTGAGGATGTGACATGTTCTAGCTGGTTCTTTTCTGAGGATGTGACATGTTCTAGTTGGTTCTTACTGATTCTCGTTATGTGTGTAGTTTATATCCATAGGCGTGCTAAATTGACGTGTGTAGTTTATATCCATGCTCGTGACAACGGGAGAAGTTTTCGGAAAAACGATTTATAGTTTCATATTGAAGATAACAATCATGCAAGAAACGAGATTTGAACCAGGTAGCTCAGATAGCACCTACTAGCATGGTAACTTGAGTCGTCACGATGTTAGTCCTCGACCACACTGAGTCGTCAAACGTGGAAAACGTATAGACTTCTGTTGCGAGGCGAGTGGGTGTCGTCTGAGTTGTACTGGTTCAAATCTCGTTTGCTGCATGAATTGTCTTTACTTATAAAATCATCGATGTTTCTATATTATATGGTATTGAACATCGATGTTTCTATATTATATGGTATTGAACATCGATGTTTCTATATTATATGGTATTGAACATCGATGTTTCTATATTATATGGTATTGAACATCGATGTTTCTATATTATATGGTATTGAACATCGATGTTTCTATATTATATGGTATTGAACATCGATGTTTCTATATTATATGGTATTGAACATCGATGTTTCTATATTATATGGTATTGAACATCGATGTTTCTATATTATATGGTATTGAACATCGATGTTTCTATATTATATGGTATTGAACATCGATGTTTCTATATTATATGGTATTGAACATCGATGCATTTATTGTTGATGTTCAGTGACTCCCTGGAACTCGTTCGTTGGAATACTCTTGTGTGTGGTGTAGGCATTTGTGTAGAAGTTTTCAAAACATCTGCTATCTCTATAATTGGCTCTCATTTTATTGAACATTTATTTGAGGGAGTTAGTTAGTTAGTTAGTTAGTTAGTTAGTTAGTTAGTTAGTTAGTTAGTTAGTTAGTTAATCGTTGGAGCGTCGTCACTGCACTCCGAACAAGTCCAAATGTGCTCAGATCTTTCCTTGGGTGTAACCACCATTACACGTTGACTGAAAGTCCATTACGCCGTTGATTGACCATCATTCTTTCTTGCCCACGAAACCGCTCCTTTCTAGCGACACTACATTTTAGGACGTGCTAGCAGCATTACTAAATTAAACCTAATGAGAGAAGGATATTTCCAGAAGTTATTTACTGCCATACAACATGGACAATTAAAACAGCGCCAAAGAAGAGAATAGGTAGAGTCCATAGCATAGTCGATAGTGAGCTGGACTAGCAATCTCAACTCGTCGAATTAGCTCATAACTCGAACGCCGACTATCCACATAGCAGAAGCGATGTTATAGTATCTTGGGATGATGCTAAAACCGACAGTTTATAATTACTTAAAAAATATTACAGCAGGAAGGAAAATCCCTACTAAGATCTAAAGTTCTTCATTTTCAGTGTCTTTTCTCAAAATTCCGCGAGATAGTTCTTGTAACAGAATAATGATCCTAATAGATTTCCAGCAGAAACTAGTACAGCGAATGAAAATGCGATGTCACAGTTTCATTTACGATAATGACTAGACACATCCGTATCGGCTGAGATGAAGAGTTAATGTCAGAATTCAACAATACTTGACTAGCACTGTCCAACAGAGTATATGAAATAATAATAATAATAATAATAATAGTAGTAATACTAGTAATAATAATAATAATAATGACACATAACAAGTCGGGGCTAGGGGCACTACACTGGAAACATCAGAACGAACGACCACAGACAGATTGTCTACTTTGCATAGAAATGTACATATGAAGTCACGATGGTAGGAGGAGGGGGATAACGTAACTCCAGAGATTGTTACAAACCAAAATAAAAAGTAATACAGCATGATAAAATGAGTGGTACATAACAGGACGGGCGGATGGAAAAGGGAATGAGAATGAGGGCTACAAACAAACTCACACGTAAATATTCACTTAGCTTAGTATAGAACCCTGGGTCCGACTATCAAACTAGCAGTTTATCAAAGACCACATACAGAGAATTGGAGTAGTATATATGTATATATGTATAAGACTCGCTGTTTATAGAAAGCGTGAGAGTCTTGTTTGTTGGTAATAGTGAATCGGTTTCGCTGTTGTTAGTATTGAATTGGTTTGGTTGTTGTTAGTAGTGAATTCGTTTGTTTGTTGGTAATAGTGAATCGGTTTCGTTGTTGTTAGTAGTGAATTGGTTTGTTTGTTGGTAAAAGTGAATCGGTGTCGTTGTTGTTAGTAGTGAATTGGTTTGTTTGTTGGTAATAGTGAATCGGTTTGGTTGCTGTAGCAAGATGGTTTTGTTGTTTGTAATGGTAGGAAAGTTTGATTGTTGATAATAGTGATAAAGTTTTGTTTTTGGTAACAGAAAGAAGCTTTTATTGTTGTAGGGAGTGGAAGGATTTCTTGTTGTTCATAGGAGAAAGATTTGGTTGTTGATAACAGGAGGAAGATTTGTTTGTTTAACAACAGGAAGGTTTATTTGTTAGTAATTGGAGAAAGGTTTGACAATAGTAGGAATATTGATTGTACGTAATAAAACTTATGTGCTGCAAATAACAATAGAAGGTGGTACTGCTAGTAGAACATAATGGAAAATAATACTCACGTAGAAGACAGGTAATGAAGTCCTACTGAATGACGACTAAAACACTACACACTATCACTAACGGATGTAAATATGGTACATACAACAAAACAAAACACAGAATATAATCTACAAATGACAATACACATGACAAAGTCAACGTTTCGGACCAATATGCCTTTTTCAAGATACGGACATAACATACAAACATTAAAAAAAACCACAAGTAGAAATGAATGCGTATCCGAGTGACATGTGGTAGTTAGATAGATACCGGAAGCATACGAACAGGAAGTACACAAAGACGATAATACAGGTGGAACGAGAGGAACAAAACGATGACGTAACAAAGACCAATACGACCGAGAACTAAGCGAAAGAGTGGTCGGAATTGAGTCCAAATGGCATGATGGTACCCATTTGGCATTTGGACTCAATTCCGACCACTCTTTCGCTTAGTTCTCGGTCGTATTGGTCTTTGTTACGTCATCGTTTTGTTCCTCTCGTTCCACCTGTATTATCGTCTTTGTTTACTTCCTGTTCGTATGCTTCCGGTATCTATCTAACTACCACATTTCACTCGGATACGCATTCATTTCTTCTTGTGGATTTTTTTATGTTTGTATGTTATGTCCGTATCTTGAAAAAGGCATATTGGTCCGAAACGTCGACTTTGTCCTGTGTATTGTCATTTGTATGATTATGTTCTGTGTTTTGTTTTGTTGTATGTACCATATTTACATCCGTTAGTGATAGTGTGTAGTGTTTTAGTTGTCATTCAGTAGGACTTCATTACCTGTCTTCTACATGAGTATTATATTGCACATAACAAGAATATTCTAGTGTGGTACAATAATGTATATACTGAATGATACACGAATAGTCTAGTATGGTACAATATATCTGTACTAAATGATACACGAATAGTCTAATGTGGTACAATAACGTCTTTACTGAATGATACACGAATAGTCTAGTGTGGTAGAATAACGTCTTTACTGAATGATATACGAATAGTTTAGTATGGTACAATAACGTCTTTACTGAATGATACACGAATAGTCTAGTGTGGTAGAATAACGTCTTTACTGAATGATATACGAATAGTTTAGTATGGTACAATAACGTCTTTACTGAATGATACACGAATAGTCTAGTGTCGTGGAATAACGTCTTTACTGAATGATACACGAATAGTCTAATATGGTACAATAACGTCTTTACTGAATGATACACGAATAGTCTAGTGTGGTAGAATAACGTCTTTACTGAATGATATACGAATAGTTTAGTATGGTACAATAACGTCTATACTGAATGATACACGAATAGTCTAGGGTGGTAGAATAACGTTTGCACTGAAAGATACACGAATAGTCTAGTGTGGTACAATAACGTCTATACTGATGACATAAGAATAGTCTATTGTGGTACAATAACGTCTGTACTGAATGACATAAGAATAGTCTAGCGTGGTAGAATAACGTCTGTATTGAATCATCGCAAGAACTGTCTAGTGTGGTAGTAGATGTGCGTTACGTAATGATGGAATATACCTTCCCAGGCCATGATGGCCACCACAGATAAGATTCCTAGAGGATAACACAAGGTAAGAAATGTAAAGATTTGTATAAATTACTTATCCGATGAAGTAAGGTTTTCTGTATGTCCTATAAATAAACATTACATCACGTACACATCCGTGACCAATCGTGAGTACAAGACCTATCAATAGAATCGAAACAAACCTTTTGACGTCATTTTTTCGAATGTTTCGTAGGTTTTGTGTGTCTAATGTGAGAATCATGGACAATAAAATAAACGCACAAGTGGGAAATGAAAGAAAACAAAGAAGTGGTTCTTCAGAGGAATTATAAAGATCGCATGCACGGTTGGGAAACTTTAAGGGAAGTACCGAGGGTGAGTAGCACTTTAAAGGATAGTACCGAGGGTGAGTAACACTTCAAAGGAAGTACCGAGGGTGAATAGTACTTCAGAAAATTACCGATGGTGAGTAGCACTTAAAGGGAAATACCGAGGGTAAGTAGCTGCTTCAAAGGATGTACTCAGGGTGAATAGCATTTCAAAACCGCTTCGTATCAATAACAGAAACAAACGCGAAGTTGTATTGGATATTTTTTTAATGAGAAGGCAGACATTTTGTAAGCAGACAATTTACAGGCAGCCAATTTCTAGGCAGACATTCTTCATCTTCTTCCTCTGAATTTCTTCTCACACTCCAGCAAATTAACAGCATATACTTAGGAGTCAAAATGCGCATGTATCGCAGATAAACAGTAAACCATGACACAACGGACCCAGCTAATATGCAGGAGTTGATGAAAGAAAGAAGAAAAAGAAGCAGAAGAGAAAAATTATACAAAGAAAATAATTTAAAAAGATAGTTACATTGCGAATCATTTAGGTTGATGCGGTGATCGTTCTCTGCTTTCGTGGTTTTGCTATATAAGAAAGAGATGGAATCATATTTGCTATATAATAAAGATGTGGAATCATATTTGCTATATAATAAAGATGTGGAATCATATTTGCTATATAATAAAGATGTGGAATCATATTTGCTATATAAGAAAGATGTGGAATCATATTTGCTATATAAGAAAGAGACGGGATCATATTTGCTATATAAGAAAGAGATGGATTATATTTGCTATATAAGAAAGAGATGGATTATATTTGCTATATAAGAAAGAGATGGATTATATTTGCTATTGACGAAAAATGACCTGGATGACAAGCTAATGTAGACAAGTAAATTTAGTTAGACATGAGCTTGAATACAATTTTGCACCAGGTGCCTCACTTGATATTTTTATAGAAATTTAATGTTAGGATTTCTTGAATTGTTGACACTTCAGTCTCGCCAATAGGTCAGCGGGATTGTCATCACCGCCGCCAGGAGATAGAGAATTATCAGGCAAAATGTCAGAGAAGTTTTGGAAGGGAGCAATCTCCAACCTCTAAATTAATTCCCAACTGTGTCTTGTCGCTTGTCGGCTGATACTGTTCTCATGTCATCTTAGTGCTGTTACACTTCTGTCTGGAGACTTCCTTCATTGCGCTTATTCAGCAAGAGTCATTTAGAATACGACAAACAAACTCACAGACTAAGAAATTAAAAGGAGTAGAAAGTCTAGGGGGGGGGGTGTTTACCATCCATCCACATAAAATAAAACATTTGGTGTAACATTTCCAAAATAGCAAACATAAATTATTGTTTTCGCGTGCTTGTTTTCCTATACTACTTCTTCAACGTTCGCCCTAAAACTCCCGCTGTCCGCCGAAGACGGATGTGTCAGGCCATTGGCGCACATATAACGGCGACACATCGTATTTTCATTCTCTAGAATACATCCTGCTGGAAATCTAGAATGGAACATGGTCCGGCTGCAAGGGAGATTCAGCGGGAGTTTGAGAATAAACGCTGAAGAAGCAGAAGAAAAATATTCCAGCTGGATCTCTCTTGTAGCCTGGCAATTGTTATACGAGATTTCCAGCAGGGTGTAGTCTAGAGATCTCTCTTGTAGCCGGACAATTGTTCTACGAGAGTTCCAGCAGGGTGTAGTCTAGAGATCTCTCTTGTAGCCTGGCAATTGTTCTACGAGATTTCCAGCAGGGTGTAGTCTAGAGATCTCTCTTGTAGCCTGGCAATTGTTCTACGAGATTTCCAGCAGGGTGTAGTCTAGAGATCTCTCTTGTTGCCGGACAATTGTTCTACGAGATTTCCAGCAGGGTGTAGTCTAGAGATCTCTCTTGTTGCCGGACAATTGTTCTACGAGATTTCCAGCAGGGTGTAGTCTAGAGATCTCTCTTGTTGCCGGACAATTGTTCTACGAGATTTCCAGCAGGGTGTAGTCTAGAGATCTCTCTTGTAGCCGGACAATTGTTCTACGAGATTTCCAACAGGGTGTAGTCTAGAGATCTCTCTTGTAGCCGGACAATTGTTATACGAGATTTCCAGCAGGGTGTAGTCTAGAGATCTCTCTTGTAGCCGGACAATTGTTCTACGAGATTTCCAGCAGGGTGTAGTCTAGAGATCTCTCTTGTAGCCGGACAATTGTTCTACGAGATTTCCAGACGGGTGTAGTCTAGAGATCTCTCTTGTAGCCGGACAATTGTTATACGAGAGTTCCAGCAGGGTGTAGTAGTCTAGAGATCTCTCTTGTAGCCTGGCAATTGTTATACGAGATTTCCAGCAGGGTGTAGTCTAGAGATCTCTCTTGTAGTCGGACAATTGTTCTACTAGATTTCCAGCAGGGTGTAGTAGTCTAGAGATCTCTCTTGTAGCCGGACAATTGTTCTACGAGAGTTCCAGCAGGGTGTAGTAGTCTAGAGATCTCTCTTGTAGCCGGACAATTGTTCTACGAGATTTCAGTAGGGTGTAGTCTAGAGAGGGACAATGCGTTGTGTCACTTTTAATTGCGTCAATGGCCCGTAACATCCGACTTCGGTGCGTTTTTTTCCTGTAGTTGATCTTCATTTATTCTCAGAATTGTTTTCTCATAGTTCTTTTTCCATATTTGTTGTAGCATAGTTGTCTTCCACTGGTGTTTGCCAATAATTGTTATCCTAACACTCGTTTTCCATAAGTTTACCAATAATTGTTATCCTAACAGTTGTTTTCCATAAGTTTACCATTAATTGTTATCCTAACAGTTGTTTTCCATAAGTTTACCATTAATTGTTATCCCGGCAGTTGTTTTCCCATAGGTGTCCATCAATAATTGTTATTCTAACAGTTGTTTTCCAATATTTGATTTTTCATAGTTGTTGTCCCATAGTTCTTTTTCTGCTTTCAGTATATGCTTTCATGTTATATTGTCAGGCATTTAGTCAGAGAGAGACAGCTTAGAGGATTGCCATAAGTGTGATGTGATTAACCCAATCGTACTCAGCCGTTCTTATCACAGAGACACTCTTTCTGCTGAGAATACAATTCATACAACTTTGCATTTTTAAAGTAAAAGATCCAGGTGGGCCTCTTCTAAGGAATAAACAGATCAAGGTGGGTCCTGTCTAAGGAAGTGAACATATCCTGGTGGACCCAGTCTTACAAAAATGATGGATCTAGTTACGAAACAGATTACAGCATCTTTTGGAAAAGGAAGCTATATGTAATGTTGACAACATCTTCATTAGGTGAGACCATCCACTTGAAACATCATTATGTGAGAACACTCACTTGAAACATCATTAGGTGAAAACATCGACTTGAAACATCATTATGTGAAAACATAGACTTGAAACTAATAAAATGAATACAGAATATTAATAAGAATTGTGTAGGTGTTGTTTTGTTCGTTCGTCGATGATGTCCATTCAGCTAACATTGGACGATGATAAAGATGATGAATGTGGTAATACTTGAGCTATGACTAGGCCTGAATTTTGTTTACAGTGGAGGATTTGCGCCATTGGTCGACCAAATTCTCTCTTCCTGATCCAAAAGGGTACCAGTAACAAGATAAATCAAGATGACTGAAGATATGCAAGGATGCAGTGGATCATCCGCGTATTCTACGTGTCTCACAAAGATGTCTCACAAAGATGTCTCACAAAGATGTCTCACAAAGATGTCTCACAAAGATGTCTTCGTCCCACAACGCTCTACAAGTAAAGAGTTCCAGAACGTTGAAAATCATTATCCACGCCGTCCACCATGTCATCATATCATATAGGCATTAAAATGGGTACCAGATGGGAAAAAGAGGAAGAACAAGTGAGACGATACGCAGAACAAACATCACAGAGGTTATGACTTTAGGTCTAAACAACATACAAGAATTACACACAGCGGTATCACATCGCTGGAACAGGGAAACTCTGATTTATACCCTATGCATCGTATTAGACGCTGAAGGAACACACGTAGATACATATAAAGATAGAACAATAGATAAATAGACAGACGTACATAAATACAGGCAAACATACAGATAGATAGATAGATAGATAGATATATAGATAGATAGATAGATAGATAGATAGATAGATAGATAGATAGATAGATAGATAGATAGATAGATAGATAGATAGATAGATAGATAGATAGATAGATGGATGGATAGATAGATAGATAGATAGATAGATAGATAGATAGATAGATAGATAGATAGATAGATAGATAGATAGATAGATAGATAGATAGATAGATAGATACTCAGGACGTAACGATTAAATTATATTTTATGACTGTAGTGATTTCATAGGCAATATTATGAGTTCAGTAGGTTGTCCTTGCTTTATGAACAGTCAAATTACCTGTGTTTGTGTGATTGAACTCGGTACCTTTTCCTCGTGAGACGGGCACTGTACCTCATTGCCACAGAGCCGACAAGACGTTTGTAGCTTGGAGTAAATCACGACAGAGCTGGCATACAGTTGACAGGTTTATGGGTCTCGGTTCAACACGCAATCTGAACTGTCGTGTTGTCACTGGGACTCATGTCTGCCCCAGCAGGGTTACAATGCCTTTCTGTCGTATCTAACAGCAGGGGGGCATACAGCAGGTGTCATTATTCCCATCTGAAGTTTTCAAATGTATACCTGTCAACAGTCATTTCTGGTGCAGTGATTAGAGATACGGCGCTGCTGTTGCTGGGAAATAGGTTCGTTTTGCTGTTTATGCACGGCCATCTCCTCATTCGTCTCTGGATGTCACGATTTGAAACGAGTAACTAACTATCTGACTACAATCGTTAAAAATACAATATTACATGTCTCAGTGGTCGTGCTATCGGGGTTTAGGGTTGTCTGTAAGTGGTCATGATAGCGGGGTTTAGGGTTGTCTGTAAGTGGTCATGATAGCGGAGTTTAGGGTTCATAATTTTAATGTTCATAAGGTGTATCAGAAAGCCAGTATGTGCGCCTTAAAGTGTCATAGTTTGCACAAGATTTTGTTCACATGTGATAGGTTGTCAACCGATCCCTAAACTTTCACAGGTGAGAGGTTGTCAACCAATCCCCCAACTTTCACAGGTGAGAGGTTGTCAACCAATCCGCCAAATTTCACAGGTGAGAGGTTGTCAACCAATCCCTCAACTTTCCATAAACACCTTACACAATCTGCCTCAACAACACAGAATTTAGAAAAAGAAATGTTACCGTTTTGCTTGTACTACTTGTCCAGTTCCTGCTTACCACACGGTCAGATAGATATTTGCATGTTCACGTACCACTTACCACACGGCGGGTACGACAGATAGATGGATAGATATTTGATTGCACCTCAATGAACAAAATACACGGTACAGCTTACCACACGGTCAAGATATCTAGATGTATAGATAGATAGATGTATAGACAGACAGATGTATAGACAGACAGATGTATAGACAGACAAATGTATATATTGATATATGTAAAGATAGATAGACAGACAAAAGAATGGATAGTTGTAGGTCTGTAAATAAAGGTAACTGGTTTGGGATGTACACATCATATCATTACTTTTAGTTTAGGAACCTAGACAAAAGTTGGGTAGCTGCACTCCCCCTAGAGACTATTCACGAATCAGTCATATCACATTTTCCATCAAATAAAGAAAACAACACACGAAAACACACCAATCACTTGATTATGTCGGAAACCAACCCTCAACCCCCAATTTAAGTAAATAGTATCTAGATAGATAGAATAGATAGATAGATAGATAGATAGATAGATAGATAGATAGATAGATAGATAGATAGATAGATAGATAGATAGATAGATAGATAGATAGATAGATAGATAGATAGATAGATAGATAGATAGATAAAATAAATAGATATATGGATGGATAGATAGATAGATAGATAGATAGATAGATAGATAGATAGATAGATAGACAGACAGACAGATAGATAGATAGATAGATAGATAGATAGATAGATAGATAGATAGATAGATAGATAGATAGATAGATAGATAGATAGATAGATAGATAGATAGATAGATAGATAGATAGATAGATAGATAGATAGATAGATAGATAGATAGATAGATAGATAGATAAGACAGATAGATAGATAAGACAGACAGACAGATAGATAGATAGATAGATAGATAGATAGATAGATAGATAGATAGATAGATAGATAGATAGATAGATAGATAGATAGACACACTGCACATGTATGTTAATTCCTCTTGAACCACACACATTTATCATTAGTAATCGACAGAGTTCCTCATTACTACAGTGATCAAATGAGGCCTACTTGTAAACATAAATAACACATAAACAAAAGCAAGGTAGTTTCAGATTGTGACATGAGTACAGCAATAATATAATATAGAAACATGGATGGTTTATTAATCAAGAAAACAATCATGCAGCAAACGAAATTGATTTTTCTTTATTAATAAATCAACGGTGCGTCCACATATACACACAGACACATACATACATGCATACATACATACATACATACATACATACATACATACATACATACATACATACATACATACATACATACCTTAATGCGAGGGTTTTACCTAAAATTTAGGCTCTTGTTGGTTTTCGTATGTAAATTTAACGATTTGCCTTGCAAATATGAAGGCTTTTTGGGGGGAAAATCACTAAGGAAGGGTTTTTTTAACCGAGCTTTTGGTTAAGATCTTAGTGTAAACACCTATGTTAAAATTTGCTGAAATAAAGGAGGATGTTGCATACCCCAATTCACCCACTTACCTACGGACCCCTTATCCTCTACCATCCTGATGAATTTGGAGACTTCACACCTTATCACTACTTCATATTATCGAGGCATGTCTTCTTCCACCTTCCACCGTATCTTGAATAACATATTATGTTATCCAGGAATGTCTCATCAAGTGCCAGTACCAGCATTGTTTGCCTAATTTCACAATTGTTTAACAGTGGTTCGAGTTGATCCGCCAATATAGGAGCCTAACATATGAGTACAGAGCCTTAAATATTATAACTGAACCTCATATAGGAATACTGAACCTCATAAAGGAATACTGAACCTCATATAGAAATATTGTGGTCCTTCCACAACATCTTGATATACAGGCATGGCAGTGAAAATACAGCAGAAGTCCATGCACTTTAGAAGGAATGAAATCACATCCCTTCCTGGTGCGATGAGTCTGGATTACAGAAAGCAAGCAAACAAAAGCAGCAGCGATAAGGTTGTCTTGTAACAATCACATTGTTATGTTTCTAACACCGACTGTATAGATGAGAGGGAACAATGTAATCATACAATTGCAATACCTTAGTGTGCTAGTTGGTTGTTTGGTTGGTTGCTGATACAACGGTCCATGAGCTCAAGCCCTGTGCCCAATGCCATTTTACTGGCATTATATTTCTGGGGAGTCTGTGGATTTTCTTCCCACCCCGAGCCAGGGCCAGAAAATAACTATCACACCACCAGGAAAGTAGGATTCAACCTATGAACTGCTCCGAGCCACTGCAGCCAAGATAGGGTTCACTGTGCTCAATCCCCGCCACCAATTGATTACTGGTTATGCCGAACTTCTCTATTGCTCTAGGCATGCAACCAAATGTTCAAGTCAAAATGATTGTCACGTCCTGAGTCACTGTGCCTCTATGATGGGCCTCAGCCATAGGGAAAAAACAGTGCTGATACTCTCCTCCTCCCCAGTGCTGCACAGTACATTTCTGGCTCTCTCCCAATAACAGAGGGTGCATACATATATAAAAAGCATAAAACACATTGCAACAATAAAATAAAAGCATGAAAAGCATAATTGTATAGATGACGTGCCATGAAGGTTCTATAAGAAGATAACCTCAATATAACGGCATGTCATCTACAAAGGTTTTCTGTTGCATTGTTGGCTTGTCAAGTGGTTCATTGGAGAGACCCACAGACGCAAAACCATGCGATGGGTGTATTAGTTGATCGTAGTTTGTGCTTTCGGGAACACGTCGATCATGTGTTCGCAAAAACCAATAAATTTCTCTCAGCCCTGAAAGTGAAGGCAGCGGCTGACACTAAACAATCACAGCTGATAATCCTCTATGACTCTCTGGTTCGTCCTATTACTCAATATACAGCGCCATCGCGGGTAAATAGGCTGAAGAGAATTCAAAACGATACGAAGCCCATCATCCCTTGTTGTACACGAAATACAACCAGTGTGGTTATGATGTTTCTTCTCGAATTTCCAAGAATATAACACATTTGACATATGTCACATAATTGACATTGATGGGAGGGATCAATGCTCGTGCATACCTCAGAGTGATACATAGCATCCGCTGCATGTAGAACTCCCTCGTGTGAAGGGGAGCAGGCTTCAGAGAGACAAATCGTGGAGGACGCGCTGAGGATACTGTCAGACAAATATGTGCACAATAATGTATTAATCCAGGTGAGGAATGGATACCTCTCCCAAGGGGTTTCAAGCGTTCAAGATCAACATTATACTCAAAACAGAATGCAGGGCGTGCATACCTGCAAGTGTCGACACCGGGGTCAAGACAACCTTCCGAACATGCTGATGACACAGATGTTGTGATTTACAGCTATGGATATGTCATCTGCCACCAAATGTGTGCATGTGCTTTCAGTGCAAATATAAGTAGTCTAACAATGGAGGTATTCACTGCAACAAAAAGTATTCTAACAATGGAGGTATTCACTGCAACAATAAGTAGTCTAACAATGGAGGTATTCACTGTAACAATAAGTAGTCTAACAATGGAGGTATTCACTGCAACAATAAGTAGTTAAACAATGGAGGTATTCACTGCAACAATAAGTAGACTAACAATGGAGGTATTCACTGCAACAATAAGTAGACTAACAATGGAGGTATTCACTGCAACAATAAGTAGACTAACAATGGAGGTATTCACTGCAACAATAAGTAGTTAAACAATGGAGGTATTCACTGCAACAATAAGTAGTTAAACAATGGAGGTATTCACTGCAACAATAAGTAGTTAAACAATGGAGGTATTCACTGCAACAATAAGTAGTTAAACAATGGAGGTATTCACTGCAACAATAAGTAGTTAAACAATGGAGGTATTCACTGCAACAATAAGTAGTTAAACAATGGAGGTATTCACTGCAACAATAAGTAGTTAAACAATGGAGGTATTCACTGCAACAATAAGTAGTTAAACAATGGAGGTATTCACTGCAACAATAAGTAGTTAAACAATGGAGGTATTCACTGCAACAATAAGTAGTTAAACAATGGAGGTATTCACTGCAACAATAAGTAGTTAAACAATGGAGGTATTCACTGCAACAATAAGTAGTTAAACAATGGAGGTATTCACTGCAACAATAAGTAGTTAAACAATGGAGGTATTCACTGCAACAATAAGTAGTTAAACAATGGAGGTATTCACTGCAACAATAAGTAGACTAACAATGGAGGTATTCACTGCAACAATAAGTAGTTAAACAATGGAGGTATTCACTGCAACAATAAGTAGTTAAACAATGGAGGTATTCACTGCAACAATAAGTAGTCTAATCATAGAGGTATTCACTGCAACAATAAGTAGTCTAACAATGGAGGTATTCACTGCAACAATAAGTATAGATTCAATGCGCATGATGTACTATCGAGTCAATGCACATTAGTTAATATCGAGTCAGTACCGAGTCAGAGAGCATGAGTCAGTAAACATGACTCAATACAGAGTCAATGCGCATAAGTCAGTATAGAGAATGTGGGAAGTGGAAGTAAGAGGCAGCGTCACTCCGAGAGAAAATCTCATGAGAGTTTCAAAAAGAACATTCAACTAACAGAGAACAGGAACCATTAGCTGCTACACCCTAGCAGATTTACTGAAGCGGACTTCTGAGCATCTATGGGAATATCCGGTATTAAAATCAACATACCTAAGCCTAAACCTGCTTGGAATTAGATATAAACCTGCTTGGAAATAGATATAAACCTGCTTGGAATTAGATCCAAGTCACAAACCTTATATTGTTTATGGCAATAAATTTATATTAGGGTCCGGATCTAGCTCTTGGGCCGCGTGTTGTAGAGCCGTGCCCAAGGC
Organism: Meghimatium bilineatum; assembly: GCA_034231615.1. Classification (NCBI taxonomy): domain Eukaryota; kingdom Metazoa; phylum Mollusca; class Gastropoda; order Stylommatophora; family Philomycidae; genus Meghimatium; species Meghimatium bilineatum. Next base: position 7,500,287 of record CM067322.1, on the reverse strand, counting down.
TGTGTTGGACGCAAACTGTCAGAAACATAGACGGAGGATTGCTTTGTGGTCGCCGACATTGTCAGTTGTCACCGCTACGTCGGATCACATACCTGTAGGCGACCGTGGCTTTAACGTGATTTATGGGCCGACATTTTCTGTCTTCAATATAACGTAAACTATTCATGTGGTGCCAGGTTTTAAAGGACAACACACAAATTATAACACAGCGACCAGACATGCATATCATAAGGGACGACTAAGGAAGTTTGGGGGATTGTGTTGGTTGCCCAGTCCCATACAAAAATTGAGTGACACAAAGCAAATCTGATGTCGGATGTATGTGTCGAAAGGCGCAAAATATAGCAGCCAAGGTGGGGGTACCTCAATAATTTCTTTTGTTTAATTTTTTTTTAATTTTTGAGGAAAAGGTCATCAACTTTCTCATGAAGTAATGGAAATCGGGAATTACATGAAAATGTGTGAACGGCCGTTTTCTAGGCACTTCCCGCTCCCTTACAGAAGACCACCCTGCAACTCTCACACCCTTCTCCCGTGTACGGCCGCGAGTTGTACAAGAGAAATGATAATGATGGGAAATCGTAATACGTAAGTTTTTGTGATAGAATATACCAGAAATATGTTCAACATTACAACTAAGCATGGCCCACTAGTAATCGTACTACCTGTCGTCTCTGTCTAAATTTCAACTCAGTCTAATATATCAATGTGTAAAGTGATGGGGTCGATTTCATCGACGTCATCCTGTTAGGCTGTTGAACACACTCCAGTGCGATGTAACAATTAATTGTTTGTTGTGTGACTATTGTTTTGGTTATCAAATCTGAACGAATACTAGGGAGAAAATTGGCATCAAACGTGTTTACCACCCTGATAGCTGACTACACCGCTCTCGAGTCACTACATCCCCAACATCGTCAATCATTCTTGACGTGTACAGCTCACCCATCTGCCGCCATGATGCCCTCGGGGGATTCCTAGAGCACCTCCCACGAGCCCGGAGACATGCCGGCAGCTGCGGTTACGTCAGCCGGCTATCTGTAAGGTGTTTGCAAAATGCACCCATCTTTGTGTTGTCCTACCACTGAAACTTGGCACACTGGACTGGAATGAAAGTTTGTGTACAGCGCGTGTTTGCAGTACGGATATTTCAATTGTTTTTTATACCGTGATGAATTGCACAATACCGATGCGCCTTATATTGATTGTATTGTTTTCTGTAAGCTTCTGTTTGTCCAATGATTTGTTTAGTATTGTCAATGCTATTTGTTAATTCTTTTTCCGTAGTAATTCTTTTTTGTTGTTGCTGTGAATGCGTGTTATATCGGGTATTCCCAAATCATTTGGCGTGCTATTTTTGAAAGCTGGAAGTTTTATATAGGCAGGTTTAATCAGATTGAGGATATTTCTATTGGCGATAGATTGGGAATAGATTGAGGATCTCCGTAGCGTAGTCTGTGAGATGTTTACCATGTGCCCAACAGGGTCGCAAGTTCTAATCCAGCTAGTTGTCTTGTTTACAAAGTGGGTTTTATTCTGAGATTACAAAGATTATTGCTTGAAACTACGGATTTAAGTGCGAGGTGTGGTACTCTCAACAGGAGTGCCGATTCGTTGAGGGACGGAGTGCATGTGGGGAAACTCTAGTACAGTGAACCCTTATATCTAAATAAGGTTCCTATATCAGTCTTATTCTTTCTGATAACTTTCTACAACACGTTTTCCTGTTATGGCTTCCCTCCTCTTCTGCTCTGCCGTCCCTGCTTCCCATGTGACCCCCTCACCTGGGTACCGTCCCACCCCCGCTTTCCTTCCTTGTGTGGCGTATCTCCGTTTTAGTTTGGGACCCACGTCAATCTGCCATTTTCATTTCTCTTCTTCTCTCTACCATCGTTATATACTCCTTTTCAGTTTTCCTTCCTTCTCTCAACCTTTTCTCTCTTTTTATCTGTTATCAAAGGCCATTTTGTTCAAGCCATGTATGCGGATTCCTGCACCTTTTGGCAACTACGGCCCTGCATTACGCTTAGGTTCATGTTTGCCACACATTCTCTATATTCCCTGACTGTGGTTCAGTTTTCCTGTGTCCACTCAAGTTTTATTGCATCTTATAGCTTGTGGGTGGTCTTTTTCTGCATCCGTGAACGTGAGGTAACATGCCACAATTTGCTTTTTAACTTGGCGTCTCCAGTTTCCACTCTCTTTTCACCGCAAACTACTATCGAGCTAAGTCATTTTTATGTTTATTTTATTTGCATTATATCTGATCTGTTTCCACTTTTCTCTGCAATTACTTACCTTTCATCTTCTCCTACAAGTTATTTTTCCTGTCATGTTGTCCTATCTTTGCTTCCTCCGTCGCTTCCTCACTATTCTCCCTCTTACCTCTTTTTTTTTTTAACTTCCTATCACCACTTTGTGTGTCTCTATGTAAGACTTGCTTCCTGTTATTTTGTTTGTTTGTCCAGATTAAGGTTTTTTAGTAGAAACGTTTTCTGTCACTGTGTCTCGTTGTTAGATTGTTTATGACTTATTTTGGCAACACTTATACCTATTTTTATTTATTTTTTATATTTTCCCTGTGTTACCCCAGCCAACCATTTCCTATTTAGGGTTATTACCCGACACTGGAACTTCTATCTATATTCTATGCTATTCTTTGTGCCGTCAAACTACTCAGAAGCAACTGGGTCGGCCTACCGACAACAGGTCCCTTTACCGACTTGAGAAATCACGTGCGTTTCCTAGTCCATTCTACACGTGTTCGATGTATCTACCCTATTCTTTTGGATATCAAACATTCTCCCCCTCCCCCACACAAACAAAATACCAATAAACTCCTTATATGTAATATATCTGTCTATCTTTTTATTTTCTCTGTTTTCACTGTAAGGCGTGACAGGATTGAATGGCGATCGGTTTTCAGGCTATATCACGTTTAGTTGTTTATTATGCGGTAACATTATGATGTCCTAAAATGTTGTTAACATTATGATGTCCTAAAATGTTGTTAACATTATGATGTCCTAAAATGTTGTTAACATTATGATGTCCTAAAATGTTGTTAACATTATGATGTCCTAAAATGTTGTTAACATTATGATGTCCTAAAATGTTGTTAACATTATGATGTCCTAAAATGTTGTTAACATTATGATGTCCTAAAATGTTGTTAACATTATGATGTCCTAAAATGTTGTTAACATTATGATGTCCTAAAATGTTGTTAACATTATGATGTCCTAAAATGTTGTTAACATTATGATGTCCTAAAATGTTGTTAACATTATGATGTCCCAGAATGTTGTTAACTACTTCGATCCACCATCATCTTGGTTTTTCTCTGCATCGTGCTGTTTCCATTTTTATTTTGTATGCTCTTGTTTCTGGTCAGTAGCGGTTAGTCCGATCTTTGATAGATTTTCTAATCTCGTAAGTTCTTGATAGATTTTCTAATTTCGTAAGTTCTTGCACTATCTAGAGCAGATTTCTGTGGACACTCAAATCCCGTAACTTTTTATGCGGGATCTGGCGTAGTTTAATTCTGCAATTAACACTTAAAATATCCCAAAATCACTATAAAAATATCCTCCAATTGTATCGCTCTGTTTATGTCGCCATCCTCAGACAATATAAGTGAAACAAATAGGAAGAGGAATAATTACAAAAATATACAGAGCTGTAGAAGATGGGACATTATAACAAGGAAATTATGACGGTGAAAACAGAAGATAGAACACAAGAAACATTGTCCACAAACACAGTTCAACTCGAACGTCAATAATCTGTTGAGGACTTAAATGCCTAAATCAACCAGTAATTTTTAGTTCAGACACTGACTGTAGCTATTACATCTGAACTAACAGAGCTCCAAGAGTAATACAGTTCAGTCAGTCAGACGGAAGCTACAAGATGATCATAAGAAATGATGTTTCTCATTCCTTTGTGACATTGTGATTTCTTTAATTTTTGTATTGTATCGCTGTTCTCGAGAACATTGGTTCTACATTGAGAATTATGGTTCCTGGTGTGCATGCAAATGGTACGTGTCAATGAAAACAGTGGTTACGTTTACCACATGAGATTTATAGTTCTATTAAAACACCAGTGTAAATTTACCGCATTAGATTTATAGTTCTATTAAAACACCAGTGTAAATTTACCGGATTAGATTTAGCGTTTCGTTAAAACACTGGTGTTAAGTTAACCACATGAGATTTAGAGTTCTATTGAAACATTCTTGTACGTTAACCACATGAGATTTAGTGGTATAATAATCAACAACATAGCTGTTATAACAACAAAATACATCACTGGTATTACAACAAACAACATCTCTGGTATAAAAACTAACAACATCGCTAGTACAACAACTACCACTATCACAGGTACAACAACTACTACCACCACAAGTACAATAAATACTACTATCACAAACACAACAATAACCACAATCCTTCCTGCAACTGAAATAACAATCGCTGTTCTTGTTACAATAACCACCACCATCGTCACTGTTTTAACTATCATTACCGTGGCTGTTTCAGCTGTTACAAATACGGCGCCCTGTTACAGCAACTACAACCATTCCCTCTCATAACAACTACACCCACAGCACATTTTAGAATTACTACAACCACCACACCTGTAACAATTATACCACCCATGTAACAACTACTACAATCATTCCCCCTGTAACAACTACTACCACCACCGCTTCCACAACTACTACTACTACCACAACTGCTACCACTACTATTACTATCAATACCACAACTACTATCATCACTACTACAACTGGTCACTTCCAACAACCAGCACTATAATTTCTACCTCCCATCTGACCACTATTCACGAAGAGAATTGCATCGTTCCTGTCCCGCCTATCTTCCTTCTCTCCTCAACCGTGCCAACTCACATCTCTCATTTAGCTATGTATTCTCAACTCTGGCTGCGGAAATGCCAGACCAGACTTGCAGATTACTCTTTTGACACTGACTGTAAATAATGAAGAAATGAAGAGGCGAATCGAATCGACGAATCCGCCGCTTCCATTGGGTGATTTACGATGCTTCCGGTCAGAGGTGGCCAATCATCAGGGGGGTGGGATTCCCGATCTAAGAGGCTAGTGTGTGTCTGAAACCTCTGAATGAAGACTCACAGCGTGAATGCAACTTTTGACAATCAACGTGTTTTAGCAGTTAGATAATCATTTCAGAACATTGGAAGATAGATCTGATATAAAAGTCATCAGATTTGGAGAAGTAGATTTGATACAAAAATTATCAGATTTGAAGTAGATTTGATTAAAAAATTATCAGATTTGGAGAAGTAGATTTGATACAAAAATTATCAGATTTGGAGAAGTAGATTTGATACAAAAGTCATCAAATTTGGAGAAGTAGATTTGATACCAAAAATATCAGATATTTTGGAAGTAGATTTGATATGAAAGTTATCATATGTGTAGTAGTGTATTTGATGTCAAAGTTATCAAATTTACAGAAGTTGTTTTTATACGAAAGTTATCAGATTTGAAAAAGTATATTTAATATAATAGTTATCAAATTTGGAGAATTAAATTTTATATGAAAAGTATCTGATTTTAAAAAGTAGATTTGATATGAAAAGTGTTTGATTTAAAGAAATAGATTTGATATGAAATTTATGTCATGTTAATATGAAAGAGTTTGGGAACGAACCCAGGAGAAGAAAAGGGCGACACCTCACAGACACTCTTTGAACAGTGGCACCGTGTATTCTCTGAACATGATTCTTGTTTAGGAACAAGTGTCACAGCACTGGAGACATTCCGATATATGTTCTGCTTGCCATTTCGTCAGACAACCAAACGTGTATAAGCTCAGTGTCCCAGTCAGTGTTGTTAGATGAGAATCTGAGCCTATCGCTGACGAAACAGATGTCGACTACAGAGCATGTACTCCGGCGTTCCAGCGACTGCTCATTTTGTCTTGAGTGCTGTCAATGGCGCTGTAAACAAACTGTGAATTTAAACTACAGACTTGCTTGATAAAGTCTAACAATGATTTATTATCATTTGTAATAGTCTCTGGACTAGATCGTACTAACCTGCTGAGATAGATTACACGAAGATCAACCTATTTTGCCGCCCGTGTGTTGCCGTGGCCCGAAAGGGGAGCAAATAATAGCAACAATGTTTGCCTTCCATGCATGTCGTAAAAGGCGACTAAGGAGGTTATGGGATGGAGTTGGCTGTCCCATCCCATATAGGGTCAGTGACCCAAAGCCATGCTGAAGTCGGATGTGTCAGGACAAAAGGCGCAAATATCGCAGCAATGCTGTAAACCATGACACAACGCATTCCGTTCTCCGCACTACATCCTGCTAATATGCACGAGTTTGAGAACGAACGCAGAAGAAGAAGAAGGAGAACCTTTCTTGTGACAAGTCATAGAGAGACATCTGCTACAATTGTCACGTCATACAATTCAAATAAACAAGTAAGAGAAGACACCAAAAAGTAATATGTTTCTACAACATTAAGAAAAAAAACGAAGGACTTATATCGGACAAATACTTAGAATGAATGAAAATAGAATGCCACTACACGCATTAAAATGGGTACCATATGAAATAAAGAAAAAGTTGAAGACGAAAGAGACTGCTTAGAACAACAGTCAAAGACCATCAAAATAACCATCGTGTCAACAACATGCAAGAATTACACACAGTAACATGACATCGCTGAAACTGGAGAACTCTGGTTTCTGCCCTGTGCACGGAACTCAGCGTTTTAAGAACATAGATAACAATTACAAGTGAAAATTGACATGCCAAATTGGCTAAATGTTTCCGTTACAGAACCAGTGTTTAATTTCCTGTTCCTTTGGAACCTGGTCCAAAGTCGCAACCTTACCCTAGCGAATTACAAACATTTTTCTCGTTTTCAAAGTCAATTGTGGGTTATTGTACCCACACTGGGAGTCTTTTGCTCTTTTTAACATCGACCCAACCCCTATTCGAATCTGGCGTCTGATCTGCCCGTTCACCATTCACATTATCGTACGGCCTAGAAAACTCGACTCACCGGTCCCATTGTTAATATTTTGAATGCAACATCAGAAACGTTCCTGGATTTTCTCTCAAGATGTGTTTCTAAACAGTTGCTCTTGACAATGCAAACCTACCCGACTTGTGTTACGCAGTTGGTGTTTTTGACAATTTGTAGAGGAGCCATGTATAAGGGTCCTCGGAAGTTTCATGTCGTTGTGTCCCTTTTGTGTCAAAGACGCAGTTTCAAATTGTGTTTGCTTGTATTCCGAACTTGTTTGATTGGAGATCCAGATTGCATGTTACAAGTGATTCCAAGAAACATATCTAGATCATCTATTTTCTATACTTCGCTCAGAAGCCTGTGCTTTATTTCCAACATCTTTGTAAATATGAATATTTCCTTCAATTTTGTTTTCTATTTCAGTTCTTGTTCTACTTCTTTTTCATCTTCTCTTTTCCTTTCTTTTTTCTTGTGTTTATATTGCTCCTTCTTCTTTTGCTACTTCATTTGCTCCTTCTTCTGCTCCTTTTTTTTGCTGTTTCTTCTTTTACTCATTCTCTTGTTCCTTCTTTAGCTTCTTTGTTTGATTCTACTTTTGCTACTGATTTTACTTCTTCTCTCACTCCTTCTTCACCTAATCATTATTTTGTTTCATCTTTTACTAATTATTTTCCTCTTTCATTTAATTTTATTTGTTTTTCTTGTTTTTTCTTCTTTTGCTCCTGTTTTGCTTCTTCTCTTACGCATTCATTTGCTTCTTTATTTTTCCTTATTTTGTTCCTTCTTTTGTTCCTTCTTTTGTTCCTTCTTTTGCTTTTTCTTCTGTTTCGTCTTCTTTTGCTTCCTTGTTTGCGATTTCTTTTGTGCTTTTTCTTTTCTTTTTTGTTCCTTCTACTTTTCTTTCTCCTTCTTGTGCTACTTCGCCTCCTTCTTTCTTTTTTCTTCTTAGTACTATTTCCTTCTTTGCTTTCGTTCTCACATTGTTCTCGATATGTAATGTCTGGTCAAAACTGTCAAATACTGCATGGTTCCCGTTTAAGGAGTTGCAGGGAGGGATTTTGTAGCTGTGTGAATATCGGGAACACATAGCAATACGGTCTCATGTAATTGACATATTAGCAAATATATACGTTAATCATTTGTTACAATGTATGCTACTCAATAGTTACATTACGTTACTCAATAGTTACAATATATGTTACTCATTAGTTACAATATGTTACTCAATAGTTACAATATGTTACTCAATAGTTACAATATATGTTACTCAATAGGTACAATATATGTTACTCGAATGTTTCAATAAGTTACTCAATTATTATAATATGCGTAACTAAATATCTACAATATATGTTACTCAATAGTTTCAATATGCGTAACTAAATATCTACAATAAATGTTATTACATTGTACTAGGGTTTCCCCCACCAGCGTTCTGCCCCTCTAAAAAAAGCTTCTCACCTTCTACCAACTCATAACACTTACCTCAACAGCTTTCAGCAATCTCGGAAACACGCAACTGAAAACAAAATGCAGGGCTCGAATCCGCGACAATCTGAGAGATGGACAAATTTACCCAGTAATCCAGGAAGATTATTGTAGGTTCCTTTGGAGTTACACTTGAATCCATTTTGGGGTAATTGAAAATGATTTGAATGAAGTTTGTCTATATATCGTCTTTTTCTGCTTTTGTTGTAACGATTCAATTACGATCAGTAATCGGGTTACGGCTGTGGTCGTGTTTTATGCAATAAAATTGTAACGCCTCAGAATGGTAGTAACTCCTTCAGTCCACCTTCTTGTAACACCTTCAATCCACTTTCTTGTAACACATTCAATCCACCTTCTTCTAACACCTTCAATCCACCTTCTTGTAACACCTTCAATCCCCCTTCTTGTAACACCTTCAATCCACTTTCTTGTAACACCTTCAATCCACCTCTTGTAACACCTTCAATCCACCTTCTTGTAACACCTTCAATCCACCTTCTTGTAACACCTTCAATCCACCTTCTTGTAACACCTTCAATCCACCTTCTTGTAACACCTTCAATCCACCTTCTTGTAACACCTTCAGTCCACCTTCTTGTAACACCTTCAATCCACCTTCTTGTAACACCTTCAATCCACCTTCTTGTAACACCTTCAATCCACCTTCTTGTAACACCTTCAATCCACTTTCTTGTAACACCTTCAATCCACTTTCTTGCAGATGGTAAATAAGGATTCATTTTCATTTAATGTCGGTACAATTTTGTCTTATTTTTTTCCCAATATATTTGACCACAGACGTTGTTTCAACAGTTCTTGTAATCTCTTCATTCATCACATGATCTCTTCTTGTTCTGTTTGCTGTTTTTCTTAGACATCTCGTTTCACAAGTAGTAATCTTTCCATCGTGCACTTTTCAGGTTTGTCAATCCTATAAAAATCATAATATTCAACAACATTATCTCTAAATAGTACCTCTCGGTTCCAACAACTAAAGCATTGTTGCAGAAAATTGTAAGACCATCACTGGCCTGCAATGTCCTGTTGTCAGGTTGGAAAGATCAATAACGTGCGGCAATGGTACCCACCTTATTGTGTGCAAGTTATCCCAGAAGTAACAAAGTGATAAAACGCCATGTCGGGAAATAATCCGATACTGGAAAGCCAAGGGATGAGGTAACACATCAAGATACACAAACATAGGTGCATGTTTTACAATTATTTATATACAAAACATACTAACAACGAGACACAGCAATAAACCACGTTTCGACTAAAAGGCCTTCACGAGGCTACAGACAACATATCATCATCATCAAGTGACATATTCTTTCTAGAATGTAGTCTTTCCTATGGACCTCTTGAATTCTCCGCGGTCTTGAGCAAGGTGCCTTGCATCTTCCAGTGACATGCTCAGGCATTCATGAATATCTTTTGTCCAACGGCCTTTTGGTCGGCCTTGCCCCTGTTGCCTTCTATCATCGCCTCCATTAACACTCTATATATATCACTATATTATCACACCATATAACATACTTTAAATAAAAACACACTTATGTAAAGTAAGGTACGCCTATAGCGCACAGGCGAAGTAAGGTGCATCTATAGATTACCGGCGAAGTAAGGTGCATTTTTGTGGAAAAGACTGGGACTTTACCACGTACACCCCAAAGTCAAGCAACGGATGAACAACATCTAAAGTTTCGGAAACAACATATTAGAATAGGAACATGGAATGTCAGAACACTACACCAATCAGGAAAGCTAGAAAATTTAATATTAGATGTAGCATTAGATGTAGATATTCTAGGAATAGCAGAGACAAGATGGAAAGATGCTGGGTACACAAGAAAAGAAAATTTTAGTTTTATACATTCAGGAGGAGATTACCATGAACGAGGGGTAGGAATACTGATCAGGAAAGAAACAGAAAATATATCAGCGGGTACTGGACATATAATGACAGAATGATGTTGCTAAAGATCAAAGCAAAACCGTTTGATCTGGCCATTATACAAACTTATGCACCAACTACAGATTACACTGAAGAAGAAATAGAACAGTACTACGAAGATCTACACCAACTACTCAGTTAAAAATGAGAATTATAAAATGCTACATCTATTCCATATTAATGTATGGCTCAGAAACATGGCCACTAAATAAACAATTAGAAGACAAAATTGATGCCTTTGAGATGTGGGTATATAGAAGAATAGGGAGAACATCATGGAAAGAGAAGAAAACAAATAAAGAGGTGCTAAAGGCACTTAATATGAAGAAAGAACTACTAAGAGAAATAAAGATCAGGCAAATAATATACTTTGGACACATTAAAAGACATGACACCCTATTGAAGACCTTACTTGAGGGTAAAGACAAAGGGAAGCGAGCAAGAGGTAGGCAGAGATACAAGTGGGAGAGTAACATTACACGATGGACAGGTTACAGTCTAGCAGAGTGCACCACCAAAACAAGAGACAGGAGATGTTGGAGATACGTTGCAGCCAACCTTCGTTGCGGAGACGGCACTTAATGATGATGATGATAGATTACCGGCAAAATAAGGTGCATCTATAGATTACCGGCAAAATAAGGTGCATCTATAGATTACCGGCAAAATAAGGTGCATCTATAGATTACCGGCAAAATAAGGTGCATCTATCGATTACAGGCAAAATAAGGTGCATCTATAGATTACAGGCGAAGTAAGGTGCATCTATCGATTACCGGCAAAATAAGGTGCATCTATAGATTACAGGCAAAATAAGGTGCATCTATCGATTGCCCGCAAAATAAGGTGCATCTATCGATTACAGGCAAAATAAGGTGCATCTATCGATTACAGGCAAAATAAGGTGCATCTATCGATTACAGGCAAAATAAGGTGCATCTATAGATTACAGGCGAAGTAAGGTGCATCTATCGATTACAGGCGAAGGTAAAGAACAGCACCATGCGTGAAGTAAGGTTTGTCAATTGTTGTTAATTATGATATGCTGTCAATTTGGAACTGCAAGGTGGACTCACTGTGTGCCACTAGCGCTGCATCATCGGCGAGCACGCGCTAAGAGGAAGATTGATCCATCGTAACGGGTGCGGATGAGCACGTCACCTGCTGCATCTGCAAGAGCATGTTTCAGAAGAGCTACGAAGAAGATTCCGAGGAGGGTGGGGGGGCCTAGAACGCACCCCTGCTTTACTACCATCTTTACTGCAAAGCTATCAAACGTATGGCTGTGGAAGGACACACTTACGCGCATGTCTTCATCAAAGGAAATAACCAAATCCAGTAGTTTCGGTGGACAATCACTACATTTTAGAATCGTATATGGAGCTGGTCTACTAACAGTGTCAACAGTCTTAGTTAGATCCACAAAAGTCATAAAGAGCGGCTCCCCCTATATGACATACAATGTATACAATATATACAATATGTAGGCTGCGAACAACACATGTGCAACTCAACAAACATCTACAAAGAATTACCGCAGATCGTACACCAAACTGCAACACACAAGAGGAAGAAACAGTAAAATACCACATTATTGAATGCCCTGCATTACAAGACCTCAGAAAACAACCGATGCCAACGTTCCTCCATTTCTAATACCCTTTACACAGACAATACAACTGTAGAAAATATGCACATACCACCCACCATCTGGCACAGGCAAGAACAAGTGAAAACTCGCAATCCCAAAGATCGGATAAGTAAGATATATATATATGATTGTAGTAATATATGATTGTAGTAATATATGATTGTAGTATTCTTGTGTGTTCTCGAAGGACAATTGATACCCAGCAACGTGCAAGAAAGTAGCAATACAAATAAATATCCATGGCTCTGTTAATTGAAAACTTGTCGTATTTCTCACAATAAAACTACTAATCTAGGACGCATGGACTAGTGGAAACTCAATGCTGCTTAGAAGATTGCAAGAACACTGGATCTTTTAGTTGGTCAATACTTCAAAGGAAGGACAGTACGATTCAATCGTTTCTACGAAAAGGGAGAACACTACTGCAATTCCGTGGCTAATTCATTGGATGGTCAGTCGGAACCAAATTATCTCATTATTGGTTGGTGAGTTACATCTACCAATCTAACCTCTGTCAGTGGGGCCATGATAGATTACTTCTAATGACACAAGATCTCAGTTGTCTCGCGATCTCAAAGGATGCCGCTAGTCTATCCACAGAGCGAAATCTTATTTTCACTTACTTGCTGGGTTAGATTTCAAACTGGGTGTTACTAGAACATTGTCAATTGTGCACTGTACGCGGTCTACTTGTTTTATATCCCATCTCTGCTTGTGGAAAGAAAGTTATTCTGTCCTTTCAGCGTCCAAATCTCACAGGCGGTCGTTACAATAGACCCCTAGTGACCATACCAAACGTACGGGGAACATGGTTGATGATTAATAGGCCGGGGGCAACTGGACATGGTAGCTGTCACTGTGAGTAGAGATCAGTGGAGAATTATTCTCCGTTCACAGCGTCTATCCTTGTCTAAGTACTTTCATATATTTTATTGATTTTTACTATTTGGTAGTAAAGTCACTGTACAATATTTGATAGTAAACCAGTGTCTAATACTTGATTGTAAGGCGAGTTTCATATATTTGATGGTAACGCGAGTGTCCAATACTTGATAGCAAAGCAAGTGTCAAATATTTGATGGTAAAACCAGTATTTAATATTTGATGGTAAAACCAGTATTCACTATTTGATGATAAAACAAGTATTCAATATTTGATGGTAAACCCAGTATTTAATATTTGATGGTAAAACCAGTATTCACTATTTGATGATAAAACAAGTATTCAATATTTGATGGTAAAACCAGTATTTAATATTTGATGGTAAAACCAGTATTCATTATTTGATGGTAAGGACGCAACGTGTTGATTTTAAATTGATCAGTGATATAACTATCTAATGATGTCTTAACTTTCCTACGAGATATGGTACTCTTTTCCTAGGGTGAAATGAATATGTAAGATATAGTCTCGCATGTATGGCGCTGGTGCCCAAAAGGGGAGCAAATAATAATAATGCGGTTACCTACGATGAACAGCTTAGTTAGTCGTTGGATCATCGTCACTGCACTCCGGACAAGTCCATAGGGGCTCAAATCTCTCCTTGAGTGTAGCCGGGATTACACGTTGACTGACGGTCCCAGTACGCAGTTGATTGACCATCATTCTTTCTTGCCCACGAAACCGCTCCTTTTCTAGTGACACCACATTTCAAACCAAATTCCCTTATTCTAGTCATGGAACAAAAGTCATCATCGCTTATACAGTCATTTGCTTTTGCGTTTTCCCGTAGGGCGTTCAAAAGGTCTGCTCGATCCATCACTCCATCAACAGTCGTAGTAGCAGCATGTGCGGCCAAACTATCTGCTCTCTCATTACCCCGGATTTCCGCATGTCCCGGCACAAAAATTAAAGTCACTTTACGCAAACAGGAATTCTCCACTGCATCCAGCCACTGTTACCGAATGTATCCCGCCTGAACTTTCACAATCATGCTCATCGAAACAGTGTAACTGGTTACTAGCGAGGCTTTTGTTGTGTGGAGTTCGCTGTACCATACTATAGAGAGTCGAATTGACACAAAGCTCATGCTGAAGTTGGATGATTCAGATAGAAATGCGCAAATATTACAGCATAGCTGTAAACCATGACAACATTCAAATCTCAAGATTCATCGTATAATGACATATTCTTCCCAGAATGTGGTCGTCATTATGGATTCTCTGAACACTTCGCGAGTCTGGACGAGTTAAATATCCGGAACCAGAGACACGTGTAAGCAATTTGTTTATCAGTGAGCTATCGTCGTTTTGTGCGCCCTCTTCCCCTGTTGCTGTTAACTCTGCTTTCATCTTTTAATCTTTTCATGTCATGTCTCTTTATTAGACCAAAATAATAACAATACAAAAAAATACCCATCGCTTTCTTGTTAATATGTTGTTAAGGAGCCAGCTCTCGTCGACATTTATTGAACACTTCTTGTTTTGTCTGTTTAGCTGTCCATGGTATACGTAAAATTCACCAGTATCATCTAATTTCAAGAGCAGCGATTCTCTTTGCTACTTTTATTTATTGTCCATGCTTCACAAGCGTATATTTCCACTGGAAATACGCGTGTTCTGATCATACATAGTGTGGCTATGATGTTGGTTCCTTGACAAAATATTTTCATTTGTTCAAGTTTCAATGTCGCCATTATCAAAGCGATAGTTGTGTAAGTGTATAGTTGTATGTTTCCATTTTTCCGAAAAGTGATATAAATTGATCTTTCCCAGCCATTTGGTCATCGATCAGTTTTCCAGATCTTGCAACATAGGCTATGGTATATGACACTTTCTTCTCTGTCTGTCTGGGTCATTTCTGTTGTTATATCATAGCATCCTGGAGATATAACAATATTCACAGAAAGAAGAGCCAGGGGTAGACCTAGAGTACGCTGGATCGACATCAAAGAGACATTACACGAACACCAAATAACATTATCTGAAGCTGCCGGAAAAGCGAGAACAATAACATTGTATCTCCCTCGACACCCGAAAAGGGTAAAAGAGAAAGGAAAGAAGAAGAAGATCCTGGAGATTTGCCTTTTAAAAATTGTGTGTATTGAGTTCCTGACCTCCTCCTGTGTTGGCTCTGGTTCTTGATCTACGTAGCATATTGATGTCCAGTGTTAATATGTGTAGTTTCTGTGTATATTTCTTGAAAGTACTGTATTCATCTATGGATAATATCCTTTTGCCTCGTTAGTTTTACCTATGTTATCTGTTATCACTCGCAATGATAGTGTGAAAACTAGTTATCTGTTATCACTCGCAATGATAGTGTGAAAACTAGTTATCTGTTATCACTCGCAATGATAGTGTGAAAACTAGTTATCTGTTATCACTCGCAATGATAGTGTGAAAACTGTGTTCTGTATAGTCCTTGCAGAAGGGAATCGCTGCTTTCGAAATGAGAGGCTACAGAAGAATTTTACGTATACCAGGAGTTGATTATATATTGTTGTTTATCCTGTCTAATTTGTTCTTTAATTGCTCTTGTAAGTTCTCTATATATTATTTTACTTTCGCGTTTTCCCTTATGATTTCTTCTGTTTTCCATCAGCTTCATGCTTATGTCTGAACTGTAGTCTTGTTTGATGAGAACAAAGGTTGGCTGCAATGGACCTCTAACATGTCCTCTTTCCTTGGGGATGCAATCTGCTAGAGTGTCATTTGTCTATCTTGTGATGTTGCTTTCCCTCTTGTATCTGTATACCTATCCTCGCCTCCCCTCGAAAAGACTTTATTTCTTTGATTTTTATTTCCTTTAATAGTTTTTTCCCCCTTCAAATGAAGTGTTAGAATCTTTTTGTCCATTTCCTTCTCATTTCATAATATTCTCCTTAATCTTCTATATATCCACATCTCAATGGGAACAATTCTGTATTCCAGTGGTTTGTTTATTGTCCATGTTTCTTAGCCATACATCATTATTGAAAAGATGTAGCATTTTATAATTCTCATCTTCAGCTTGTTTGTAATTTGTTTAGATACTAATATTTTCCTCGTGTCATTGAAAGTACTTTTAGCCATACCTATTCTCAATTTAACTTCTGTTTCAGATCTGCCATCATTTGTGACTATGTGTCCAAGATATTGGTCATGTTGTACTTGTAGTTTCTCTCCATGTATTTGTATGTTTAGCACCTGCTCTTCTGTGATTGTTCTTTTTATCATGGTTTGTTATTTTTTGATGTTTATATCTATTGTCTCACCCTTGTGTTGCATGGGCCCGAGAGGGGAGCAAAGAATAGCAACACTATTTACCTTCCATGCATGTAGTAAGAGGCGACCAAGGAAGTTATGGGATTGAGTCGAAAGGGACATATCGCGTGATGTAAACCTTGATACAAAGCATTCGTTCTCCGGACTACAACCTGCTAATCTGCAGGAGTCTGAGAATTATCGTTTCTAATTATATCTCTTAATGACACTCCAAGTATTCTTCGTAGACATGATTTCTGTTGTCACTATTTTTCTTTTGTTTTGTGCTGTCAATGTCCAGGTTTGGAACTGGTAACACAGTGATGGGATAATAATAGTCTTGTATAATACAACTTCAGTGTCTATGTTTATATTTTTTGTACTTAAAAATACGTGTCATCTGTCCTAGGATCTGATATGTTTTGTTGAATCTATTTTGTATATCTTTACCGGTTTTCACTCGATATAATGCTTCCTAAGTAATTGAACTCATTTACTTGTTTAACTTGTTTATTATAGATGGAGATATTGATATCTATTTCTTTCTTTGCTGTTGTCACTATTTCGGTCTTTTCAAAATTAATCTTCATGTTGAATTTTTGATATGTTGTGTGGAGTCTGTTCTACGTAGTTTCTGCAAAAAGTAGTTAGTTCAATTTGTCTTTCATGTTATCTTCTTCGTTTGTACTTGTTAGTTTACAGCAGTGATCAATATATGTTATAAAAGTAGAAAGGATAGGACACATCCATGACAAACTTCTGCTTGGATTTGGAACTTACTGGACATTCCCGAATTTGCTTTTACTTCACATTGGCTATTACTATAAATGCTCTTGCATATATTGATTAAATGTTCAGGAACTCCGTATATTGATAGTGTTTTCCATAGTTGTTGTCTGTCCACTCTGTCGAAGACCTTTTCTAGGTAGACGAATACGATGTATGATTCTTTGTTGTGAACATTGTTACTATAGGTACAAATTGTAGTGTTCTAATTTAACACATTTACTATGGGTACAACTTTTAGGGTTCTAGTTTAACACAATTTTTATGGGTACAAATTTACTATGGGTAGCATATTGTAGGGTTCTAGTTTAACACATTTACTATGGGTATAACTTTTAGGGTTCTAGATTAACACATTTACTATGGGTACAAATTTACTATGGGTAGCCTACAAATTGTAGGGTTCTAGTTTAACACATTTACTATGGGTACAAATTGTAGGGCGCTAGTTTAACAAAGTTACTATAGGTACAAATTGTAGGGTTCTAGTTTAACATTTACTATGGGTACAAATTGTAGGGCTCTAGTTTAACAAAGTTACTATAGGTACAAATTGTAGGGTTCTAGTTTAACACATTTACTATGGGTACAAATTGTAGGTTCTAGTTTAACACATTTACTATTGGTACAAATTTGACTAAGTTTGATATGTATGACAAACGTGTTCTATAAATGTTCTACTCCTTTTGTTCATAGTTGACACAAAGACCTTTATAAAAGGTACAAGTTGAGGGAACACATTATGTATGAGTTTTATACCCTCTAGACATGTAATTCACACCACAACCAGGTTTAGACAAGACAGGACTGGGAGTTTAGAACTTCCCTTGCGTGACATTCGCACACCCTCTCTGTCGAATATAAGTGGCGCTGGTTCATTCCTATCCTCGATTCTCCTGAGACAGCGGGATTCGTTCTTCTCTCTTGGTGTGATTGAGACTTAAGCTTGACTGGATCTGTTAAAAAAGAGGGTGGGAGTAAGGGAGGAGTAAGATTCGGAGACCTGTGATTGGTTAGCGGGGATTCACGTGACGGCTAAGCCTGGTTTCCGTGTTTGAGGAAAACATTGACTACTGCCACTATACGTTGTGTATCTTGAGAGTAGCGGGAAAAGTAGTAAATTCTTGTTTTTGCTGTGACTACAACATGCAGAAAGCCTACGGGTCGACGACTGATGGCATGTCTCATTCTTATCACCCTGGGTATTATTCAGATGTTGGTTACGGAAACAAATATGATACCACCGCTATGTACGCTGGTTACCAGGGAAACTGTTCCCCCATAGGTGATACCACAGGTTTAGGGAATTACTATCACCATCAAACAAACTGTGCAATTCAGGGATCTCTTATGGGTCCAAGTGGAGATCCTTCATGCGGAGGAATGGTGGATGGTGGAGGGGGTCTTTACGACCATAACGGGTATATCGCTTCTTGTGGAGTTCAAGGTAACGGCTGTCCACCCGGAATGAGCCCACTCCACCCAAACACAGTAATGGCTACGAAACAACAACACGAGATCTATCCGTGGATGAAAGAATCCAGACAAAACAACAAACAGAGACAGACTCAAGTCACGGGTAAGAAACCACATTATTCATGATATTTTCATGATATTTTCAATAATTAAAGTGTTGATATCACTAATTTGTACCCTTAGCTCACCATGTGACAGAATTTTACCATGGCATTGGTCCTCCTGAAGATATCACTAGTTTGTAGCCTCATCTCACTATGTGACATAATGACATAATCTCACCATCTTAAGATGTCACTAGTTTGTACCCGTAGCTCACTATGTGACAGAATTTCACTATCTTGAGATGTCACTAGTTTGTACCCGTAGCTCACTATGTGACAGAATCTCACCATGGCATTGGTCCTCCTGAAGATATCACTAGTTTGTACCCTTAGCTCACTATGTGACAGAATCACACCATGGCATTGGTCCTCTTTACTTCGATAATAAATGTACACATTTAAACCGTATAAATAGATAATAATTTGTTTCCATATCTTTCTGGCCCACAGATATAACCAACATAAAATCTGGTCTTAGGTTGAAAGAATCGTACCTCGGCAAGAGGATTGAATCCCCCACTTCACAACTAACCAAAATCCAGATCTTTCAGTTTCCATCACACTTATTGTAATTTTATCTACTTTTTTATTCCATTCTGTTCTTGTTTTAATCCCGAACTTGATAAAAAAACCTTTCGGTCGAAACGTCGATTTCGTGTATTTATTCCATGGAAAAACTGATATTGAACTCATTAAAAAAATGTAATTTACCAAATATATATCATGAGAGAACGATAAACATTCAGTTGTCAGATTGTAGAGCATGTTTGAACTGTGAACTGTTCAGTTGTGTGTCATTTAACCCCTTACTGAACTGTAAACTATCGTGTCATTTAGTCTGTTTTCTGAACTTAAGTAGTTACCATTGTGTCTGTTTTGTGAACTTAAGTAGTTGCCATTGTGTCTGTTTTGTGAACTTATGTTGTTGCCATTGTGTCTGTTTTGTGAACTTTAGTAGTTACCATTGTGTCTGTTTTGTGAACTTTAGTAGTTGCCATTGTGTCTGTTTTGTGAACTTATGTTGTTGCCATTGTGTCTGTTTTGTGAACTTATGTTGTTGCCATTGTGTCTGTTTTGTGAACTTTAGTAGTTACCATTGTGTCTGTTTTGTGAACTTTAGTAGTTACCATTGTGTCTGTTTTGTGAACTTTAGTAGTTACCATTGTGTCTGTTTTGTGAACTTAAGCTGTTGCGATTTTGTCTTTTTTCAAAATTGTTACCATTTATCATCTCATTTATTACTAATAAATTATTAGGTCTATGTTTTGATAACTTTAGTGTGATTACGTGCGATTAGTGTGATTTAGTGTGATTGTCAACTCTTGAACTTGAATTTGTATTGTCAGCTTTTAAATCTAATGTGATTTAGTGTGTGTTGTCAATTCTTAACTTTAATGTGATTTAATTTGTATTGTCAACTTTTACCGTTAGTGTTACTCAATTTGTTATGTAAATCTATATTCTTCACTTTTAAATTTATTGTGGTTTTATTTGTATTGCCAACTCTTAACGTTAGTGTTATTTAAGCTGTATTGTCCACTCTTAACTTTAGTGTTATTTAAGTTGTATTGCCAACTCTTAACGTTAGTGTTATTTAAGCTGTATTGTCCACTCTTAACTTTAGTGTTATTTAAGTTGTATTGTCCACTCTTAACGTTAGTGTTATTTAAGTTGTATTGTCCACTCTTAACGTTAGTGTTATTTAAGTTGTATTGTCCACTCTTAACTTTAGTGTTATTTAAGTTGTATTGTCCACTCTTAACTTTAGTGTTATTTAAGTTGTATTGTCCACTCTTAACTTTAGTGTTATTTAAGTTGTATTGTCCACTCTTAACGTTAGTGTTATTTAAGTTGTATTGTCCACTCTTAACTTTAGTGTTATTTAAGCTGTATTGTCCACTCTTAACTTTAGTGTTATTTAAGTTGTATTGACCACTCTTGACTTTAGTGTGATTTATGTTGTATTGTCCACTCTTGACTTTAGTGTGATTTATGTTGTATTGTGTATTGTTTACTATTAATGTTAGTGTAATTTAGTTTGCATTGTCAACTCCTAATTTAGTGTGATGTAGTTTATTTTAGGTCTATAAAATGTCAACTTTCATGTGATTTAGTTCATTTTGAGAACTTTTCACTTTATTGTGATTTAGTTTATATTGTCAACTTTTAACTATAGTGTGACTTACTGTATACAGTCAACGAAATACTATAGTGTGATTTAGTCTGCTTGTTCTGTTACCTGAAATTTCATGGCATTTATTATGTTTTGAAAACTGCTAGACTAAATATGATTTAGTAGGCCTATGTTTTAGAAACCATCAACTTTCCTATAATTTATTGTTTTATCAACTGTTAACTTGCGTGTGGTTTGGTATGTTTTATGAACTTTTAACTTTAGTTTTAATTGTTCTGTTTTGGGAACTATTAACTGTGATATAGTAGACATATTTTTTTGTGAACAATTAACTTCTGTGTCAATGACTGTTTTTGTGATGTGTAAAACTGATGACATCGTTCTGTTTCTGTTCCTGCTCTCTGTTCTTGCTATCTGTTCCCGCCTATTTTGTGCATAGTTAGCCATACTTCAGCCCACTTTCAAAGTCATATTCTATTTGAAGTTTTAGATCCCGTCTTAATGTAACCAACAACCAAATAAGATCAAACTACTTCAGAAAAGGTTTTCTTTAGATAGCATGACTGCCGTCGAAGATAGATGTGTTAGGCCAATGGCGCAAATAAAACGGCGAAACAACACATTTCATTCTCTCAACTGTATCTTACTGGAAATGTAGCAGGATCAGTGTTCTGCTTCAAGAAAGATTCAGCGGGTTTGAATATGAAGATGAATGTAGAATGATTGGCTAAGATGAAGATTGTAGAATGACTGGATAAGATGGAGATGGTAGAATGACTGGATAAGATGGAGATGGTAGAATGACTGGATAAGATGGAGATGGTAGAATGACTGGATAAGATGAAGATGGTAGAATGACTGGATAAGATGGAGATGGTAGAATGACTGGATAAGATGGAGATGGTAGAATGACTGGCTAAGATGGAGATGGTAGAATGACTGGATAAGATGAAGATGGTAGAATGACTGGATAAGATGAAGATGGTAGAATGACTGGATAAGATGGAGATGGTAGAATGACTGGATAAGATGGAGATGGTAGAATGACTGGCTAAGATGGAGATGGTAGAATGACTGGATAAGATGAAGATGGTAGAATGACTGGATAAGATGAAGATGGTAGAATGACTGGATAAGATGGAGATGGTAGAATGACTGGATAAGATGAAGATGGTAGAATGACTGGATAAGATGGAGATGGTAGAATGACTGGATAAGATGGAGATGGTAGAATGACTGGATAAGATGAAGATGGTAGAATGACTGGATAAGATGGAGATGGTAGAATGACTGGCTAAGATGGAGATGGTTGAATGACTGGCTAAGATGGAGATGGTAGAATGACTGGATAAGATGGAGATGGTAGAATGACTGGATAAGATGAAGATGGTAGAATGACTGGATAAGATGAAGATGGTAGAATGACTGGATAAGATGGAGATGGTAGAATGACTGGCTAAGATGGAGATGGTTGAATGACTGGCTAAGATGGAGATGGTAGAATGACTGGCTAAGATGGAGATGGTTGAATGACTGGCTAAGATGGAGATGGTAGAATGACTGGATAAGATGGAGATGGTAGAATGACTGGCTAAGATGGAGATGGTAGAATGACTGGCTAAGATGGAGATGGTAGAATGACTGGCTAAGATGGAGATGGTAGAATGACTGGCTAAGATGGAAATAGTTGAATGACTGGCTAAGATGGAGATGGTAGAATGACTGGCTAAGATGGAGATGGTAGAATGACTGGCTAAGATGGAAATGGTAGAATGACTGGCTAAGATGGAAATGGTAGAATGACTGGCTAAGATGGAAATGGTTGAATGACTGGCTAAGATGGAGATGGTAGAATGACTGGCTAAGATGGAGATGGTAGAATGACTGGCTAAGATGGAAATAGTTGAATGACTGGCTAAGATGGAGATGGTAGAATGACTGGCTAAGATGGAGATGGTAGAATTACTGGATAAGATGGAGATGGTAGAATGACTGGCTAAGATGGAAATGGTAGAATGACTGGCTAAGATGGAAATGGTTTAATAACTGGCTAAGATGGAAATGGTAGAATGACTGGCTAAGATGGAAATGGTTGAATGACTGGCTAAGATGGAGATGGTAGAATGACTGGCTAAGATGGAAATAGTTGAATGACTGGCTAAGATGGAGATGGTAGAATGACTGGCTAAGATGGAGATGGTAGAATGACTGGATAAGATGGAGATGGTAGAATGACTGGATAAGATGGAGATGGTAGAATGACTGGCTAAGATGGAGATGGTAGAATGACTGGATAAGATGAAGATGGTAGAATGACTTTATAAGATGAAGATGGTAGAATGACTGGATAAGATGGAGATGGTAGAATGACTGGATAAGATGAAGATGGTAGAATGACTGGATAAGATGGAGATGGTAGAATGACTGGATAAGATGGAGATGGTAGAATGACTGGATAAGATGAAGATGGTAGAATGACTGGATAAGATGGAGATGGTAGAATGACTGGATAAGATGGAGATGGTAGAATGACTGGCTAAGATGGAGATGGTAGAATGACTGGATAAGATGAAGATGGTAGAATGACTGGATAAGATGAAGATGGTAGAATGACTGGATAAGATGGAGATGGTAGAATGACTGGATAAGATGGAGATGGTAGAATGACTGGCTAAGATGGAGATGGTAGAATGACTGGATAAGATGAAGATGGTAGAATGACTGGATAAGATGAAGATGGTAGAATGACTGGATAAGATGGAGATGGTAGAATGACTGGATAAGATGAAGATGGTAGAATGACTGGATAAGATGGAGATGGTAGAATGACTGAATAAGATGGAGATGGTAGAATGACTGGATAAGATGAAGATGGTAGAATGACTGGATAAGATGGAGATGGTAGAATGACTGGCTAAGATGGAGATGGTTGAATGACTGGCTAAGATGGAGATGGTAGAATGACTGGATAAGATGGAGATGGTAGAATGACTGGATAAGATGAAGATGGTAGAATGACTGGATAAGATGAAGATGGTAGAATGACTGGATAAGATGGAGATGGTTGAATGACTGGCTAAGATGGAGATGGTTGAATGACTGGCTAAGATGGAGATGGTAGAATGACTGGCTAAGATGGAGATGGTTGAATGACTGGCTAAGATGGAGATGGTAGAATGACTGGATAAGATGGAGATGGTAGAATGACTGGCTAAGATGGAGATGGTAGAATGACTGGCTAAGATGGAGATGGTAGAATGACTGGCTAAGATGGAGATGGTAGAATGACTGGCTAAGATGGAAATAGTTGAATGACTGGCTAAGATGGAGATGGTAGAATGACTGGCTAAGATGGAGATGGTAGAATGACTGGCTAAGATGGAGATGGTAGAATGACTGGCTAAGATGGAAATGGTAGAATGACTGGCTAAGATGGAAATGGTAGAATGACTGGCTAAGATGGAAATGGTTGAATGACTGGCTAAGATGGAGATGGTAGAATGACTGGCTAAGATGGAGATGGTAGAATGACTGGCTAAGATGGAAATAGTTGAATGACTGGCGAAGATGGAGATGGTAGAATGACTGGCTAAGATGGAGATGGTAGAATTACTGGATAAGATGGAGATGGTAGAATGACTGGCTAAGATGGAAATGGTAGAATGACTGGCTAAGATGGAAATGGTTTAATAACTGGCTAAGATGGAAATGGTAGAATGACTGGCTAAGATGGAAATGGTTGAATGACTGGCTAAGATGGAGATGGTAGAATGACTGGCTAAGATGGAAATAGTTGAATGACTGGCTAAGATGGAGATGGTAGAATGACTGGCTAAGATGGAGATGGTAGAATGACTGGATAAGATGGAGATGGTAGAATTACTGGCTAAGATGGAGATGGTAGAATGACTGGCTAAGATGGAGATGGTAGAATGACTGGCTAAGATGGAGATGGTTGAATGACTGGCTAAGATGGAGATGGTAGAATGACTGGCTAAGATGGAGATGGTATAATGACTGGATAAGATGGAGATGGTAGAATGACTGGCTAAGATGGAGATGGTAGAATGACTGGCTAAGATGGAGATGGTTGAATGACTGGCTAAGATGGAGATGGTAGAATGACTGGCTAAGATGGAGATGGTAGAATAATTGGCTAAAATAGAGATGGTAGAATGATTGGATAAGATGGAGATGGTAGAATAATTGGCTAAAATAGAGATGGTAGAATGATTGGATAAGATGGAGATGGTAGAATGACTGGCTAAGATGGAGATGGTAGAATGACTGGCTAAGATGGAGATGGTAGAATGACTGGCTAAGATGGAGATGGTAGAATGACTGGCTAAGATGGAAATAGTTGAATGACTGGCTAAGATGGAGATGGTAGAATGACTGGCTAAGATGGAGATGGTAGAATGACTGGCTAAGATGGAAATGGTAGAATGACTGGCTAAGATGGAAATGGTAGAATGACTGGCTAAGATGGAAATGGTTGAATGACTGGCTAAGATGGAGATGGTAGAATGACTGGCTAAGATGGAGATGGTAGAATGACTGGCTAAGATGGAAATAGTTGAATGACTGGCTAAGATGGAGATGGTAGAATGACTGGCTAAGATGGAGATGGTAGAATTACTGGATAAGATGGAGATGGTAGAATGACTGGATAAGATGAAGATGGTAGAATGACTGGATAAGATGGAGATGGTAGAATGACTGGCTAAGATGGAGATGGTTGAATGACTGGCTAAGATGGAGATGGTAGAATGACTGGATAAGATGGAGATGGTAGAATGACTGGATAAGATGAAGATGGTAGAATGACTGGATAAGATGAAGATGGTAGAATGACTGGATAAGATGGAGATGGTTGAATGACTGGCTAAGATGGAGATGGTAGAATGACTGGCTAAGATGGAAATAGTTGAATGACTGGCGAAGATGGAGATGGTAGAATGACTGGCTAAGATGGAGATGGTAGAATTACTGGATAAGATGGAGATGGTAGAATGACTGGCTAAGATGGAAATGGTTGAATGACTGGCTAAGATGGAGATGGTAGAATGACTGGCTAAGATGGAGATGGTAGAATGACTGGCTAAGATGGAAATAGTTGAATGACTGGCGAAGATGGAGATGGTAGAATGACTGGCTAAGATGGAGATGGTAGAATTACTGGATAAGATGGAGATGGTAGAATGACTGGCTAAGATGGAAATGGTAGAATGACTGGCTAAGATGGAAATGGTTTAATAACTGGCTAAGATGGAAATGGTAGAATGACTGGCTAAGATGGAAATGGTTGAATGACTGGCTAAGATGGAGATGGTAGAATGACTGGCTAAGATGGAAATAGTTGAATGACTGGCTAAGATGGAGATGGTAGAATGACTGGCTAAGATGGAGATGGTAGAATGACTGGATAAGATGGAGATGGTAGAATTACTGGCTAAGATGGAGATGGTAGAATGACTGGCTAAGATGGAGATGGTAGAATGACTGGCTAAGATGGAGATGGTTGAATGACTGGCTAAGATGGAGATGGTAGAATGACTGGCTAAGATGGAGATGGTATAATGACTGGATAAGATGGAGATGGTAGAATGACTGGCTAAGATGGAGATGGTAGAATGACTGGCTAAGATGGAGATGGTTGAATGACTGGCTAAGATGGAGATGGTAGAATGACTGGCTAAGATGGAGATGGTAGAATAATTGGCTAAAATAGAGATGGTAGAATGATTGGATAAGATGGAGATGGTAGAATAATTGGCTAAAATAGAGATGGTAGAATGATTGGATAAGATGGAGATGGTAGAATGACTGGCTAAGATGGAGATGGTAGAATGACTGGCTAAGATGGAGATGGTAGAATGACTGGCTAAGATGGAGATGGTAGAATGACTGGCTAAGATGGAAATAGTTGAATGACTGGCTAAGATGGAGATGGTAGAATGACTGGCTAAGATGGAGATGGTAGAATGACTGGCTAAGATGGAAATGGTAGAATGACTGGCTAAGATGGAAATGGTAGAATGACTGGCTAAGATGGAAATGGTTGAATGACTGGCTAAGATGGAGATGGTAGAATGACTGGCTAAGATGGAGATGGTAGAATGACTGGCTAAGATGGAAATAGTTGAATGACTGGCTAAGATGGAGATGGTAGAATGACTGGCTAAGATGGAGATGGTAGAATTACTGGATAAGATGGAGATGGTAGAATGACTGGATAAGATGAAGATGGTAGAATGACTGGATAAGATGGAGATGGTAGAATGACTGGCTAAGATGGAGATGGTTGAATGACTGGCTAAGATGGAGATGGTAGAATGACTGGATAAGATGGAGATGGTAGAATGACTGGATAAGATGAAGATGGTAGAATGACTGGATAAGATGAAGATGGTAGAATGACTGGATAAGATGGAGATGGTTGAATGACTGGCTAAGATGGAGATGGTTGAATGACTGGCTAAGATGGAGATGGTAGAATGACTGGCTAAGATGGAGATGGTTGAATGACTGGCTAAGATGGAGATGGTAGAATGACTGGATAAGATGGAGATGGTAGAATGACTGGCTAAGATGGAGATGGTAGAATGACTGGCTAAGATGGAGATGGTAGAATGACTGGCTAAGATGGAGATGGTAGAATGACTGGCTAAGATGGAAATAGTTGAATGACTGGCTAAGATGGAGATGGTAGAATGACTGGCTAAGATGGAGATGGTAGAATGACTGGCTAAGATGGAGATGGTAGAATGACTGGCTAAGATGGAAATGGTAGAATGACTGGCTAAGATGGAAATGGTAGAATGACTGGCTAAGATGGAAATGGTTGAATGACTGGCTAAGATGGAGATGGTAGAATGACTGGCTAAGATGGAGATGGTAGAATGACTGGCTAAGATGGAAATAGTTGAATGACTGGCGAAGATGGAGATGGTAGAATGACTGGCTAAGATGGAGATGGTAGAATTACTGGATAAGATGGAGATGGTAGAATGACTGGCTAAGATGGAAATGGTAGAATGACTGGCTAAGATGGAAATGGTTTAATAACTGGCTAAGATGGAAATGGTAGAATGACTGGCTAAGATGGAAATGGTTGAATGACTGGCTAAGATGGAGATGGTAGAATTACTGGATAAGATGGAAATAGTTGAATGACTGGCTAAGATGGAGATGGTAGAATGACTGGCTAAGATGGAGATGGTAGAATGACTGGATAAGATGGAGATGGTAGAATGACTGGCTAAGATGGAGATGGTAGAATGACTGGCTAAGATGGAGATGGTAGAATGACTGGCTAAGATGGAGATGGTTGAATGACTGGCTAAGATGGAGATGGTAGAATGACTGGCTAAGATGGAGATGGTATAATGACTGGATAAGATGGAGATGGTAGAATGACTGGCTAAGATGGAGATGGTAGAATGACTGGCTAAGATGGAGATGGTTGAATGACTGGCTAAGATGGAGATGGTAGAATGACTGGCTAAGATGGAGATGGTAGAATAATTGGCTAAAATAGAGATGGTAGAATGATTGGATAAGATGGAGATGGTAGAATAATTGGCTAAAATAGAGATGGTAGAATGATTGGATAAGATGGAGATGGTAGAATGACTGGCTAAGATGGAGATGGTAGAATGACTGGCTAAGATGGAGATGGTAGAATGACTGGCTAAGATGGAGATGGTAGAATGACTGGCTAAGATGAAAATGGTTGAATGACTGGCTAAGATGGAGATGGTAGAATGACTGGCTAAGATGGAGATGGTAGAATGACTGGCTAAGATGGAAATAGTTGAATGACTGGCTAAGATGGAGATGGTAGAATGACTGGCTAAGATGGAGATGGTAGAATTACTGGATAAGATGGAGATGGTAGAATGACTGGCTAAGATGGAAATGGTTGAATGACTGGCTAAGATGGAGATGGTAGAATGACTGGCTAAGATGGAGATGGTAGAATGACTGGCTAAGATGGAAATAGTTGAATGACTGGCTAAGATGGAGATGGTAGAATGACTGGCTAAGATGGAGATGGTAGAATTACTGGATAAGATGGAGATGGTAGAATGACTGGATAAGATGAAGATGGTAGAATGACTGGATAAGATGGAGATGGTAGAATGACTGGCTAAGATGGAGATGGTTGAATGACTGGCTAAGATGGAGATGGTAGAATGACTGGATAAGATGGAGATGGTAGAATGACTGGATAAGATGAAGATGGTAGAATGACTGGATAAGATGAAGATGGTAGAATGACTGGATAAGATGGAGATGGTTGAATGACTGGCTAAGATGGAGATGGTTGAATGACTGGCTAAGATGGAGATGGTAGAATGACTGGCTAAGATGGAGATGGTTGAATGACTGGCTAAGATGGAGATGGTAGAATGACTGGATAAGATGGAGATGGTAGAATGACTGGCTAAGATGGAGATGGTAGAATGACTGGCTAAGATGGAGATGGTAGAATGACTGGCTAAGATGGAGATGGTAGAATGACTGGCTAAGATGGAAATAGTTGAATGACTGGCTAAGATGGAGATGGTAGAATGACTGGCTAAGATGGAGATGGTAGAATGACTGGCTAAGATGGAGATGGTAGAATGACTGGCTAAGATGGAAATGGTAGAATGACTGGCTAAGATGGAAATGGTAGAATGACTGGCTAAGATGGAAATGGTTGAATGACTGGCTAAGATGGAGATGGTAGAATGACTGGCTAAGATGGAGATGGTAGAATGACTGGCTAAGATGGAAATAGTTGAATGACTGGCGAAGATGGAGATGGTAGAATGACTGGCTAAGATGGAGATGGTAGAATTACTGGATAAGATGGAGATGGTAGAATGACTGGCTAAGATGGAAATGGTAGAATGACTGGCTAAGATGGAAATGGTTTAATAACTGGCTAAGATGGAAATGGTAGAATGACTGGCTAAGATGGAAATGGTTGAATGACTGGCTAAGATGGAGATGGTAGAATTACTGGATAAGATGGAAATAGTTGAATGACTGGCTAAGATGGAGATGGTAGAATGACTGGCTAAGATGGAGATGGTAGAATGACTGGCTAAGATGGAGATGGTAGAATGACTGGCTAAGATGGAGATGGTAGAATGACTGGCTAAGATGGAAATGGTAGAATGACTGGCTAAGATGGAAATGGTAGAATGACTGGCTAAGATGGAAATGGTTGAATGACTGGCTAAGATGGAGATGGTAGAATGACTGGCTAAGATGGAGATGGTAGAATGACTGGCTAAGATGGAAATAGTTGAATGACTGGCGAAGATGGAGATGGTAGAATGACTGGCTAAGATGGAGATGGTAGAATTACTGGATAAGATGGAGATGGTAGAATGACTGGCTAAGATGGAAATGGTAGAATGACTGGCTAAGATGGAAATGGTTTAATAACTGGCTAAGATGGAAATGGTAGAATGACTGGCTAAGATGGAAATGGTTGAATGACTGGCTAAGATGGAGATGGTAGAATTACTGGATAAGATGGAAATAGTTGAATGACTGGCTAAGATGGAGATGGTAGAATGACTGGCTAAGATGGAGATGGTAGAATTACTGGATAAGATGGAGATGGTAGAATGACTGGATAAGATGAAGATGGTAGAATGACTGGATAAGATGGAGATGGTAGAATGACTGGCTAAGATGGAGATGGTTGAATGACTGGCTAAGATGGAGATGGTAGAATGACTGGATAAGATGGAGATGGTAGAATGACTGGATAAGATGAAGATGGTAGAATGACTGGATAAGATGAAGATGGTAGAATGACTGGATAAGATGGAGATGGTTGAATGACTGGCTAAGATGGAGATGGTTGAATGACTGGCTAAGATGGAGATGGTAGAATGACTGGCTAAGATGGAGATGGTTGAATGACTGGCTAAGATGGAGATGGTAGAATGACTGGATAAGATGGAGATGGTAGAATGACTGGCTAAGATGGAGATGGTAGAATGACTGGCTAAGATGGAGATGGTAGAATTACTGGATAAGATGGAGATGGTAGAATGACTGGATAAGATGAAGATGGTAGAATGACTGGATAAGATGGAGATGGTAGAATGACTGGCTAAGATGGAGATGGTTGAATGACTGGCTAAGATGGAGATGGTAGAATGACTGGATAAGATGGAGATGGTAGAATGACTGGATAAGATGAAGATGGTAGAATGACTGGATAAGATGAAGATGGTAGAATGACTGGATAAGATGGAGATGGTTGAATGACTGGCTAAGATGGAGATGGTTGAATGACTGGCTAAGATGGAGATGGTAGAATGACTGGCTAAGATGGAGATGGTTGAATGACTGGCTAAGATGGAGATGGTAGAATGACTGGATAAGATGGAGATGGTAGAATGACTGGCTAAGATGGAGATGGTAGAATGACTGGCTAAGATGGAGATGGTAGAATGACTGGCTAAGATGGAGATGGTAGAATGACTGGCTAAGATGGAAATAGTTGAATGACTGGCTAAGATGGAGATGGTAGAATGACTGGCTAAGATGGAGATGGTAGAATGACTGGCTAAGATGGAGATGGTAGAATGACTGGCTAAGATGGAAATGGTAGAATGACTGGCTAAGATGGAAATGGTAGAATGACTGGCTAAGATGGAAATGGTTGAATGACTGGCTAAGATGGAGATGGTAGAATGACTGGCTAAGATGGAGATGGTAGAATGACTGGCTAAGATGGAAATAGTTGAATGACTGGCGAAGATGGAGATGGTAGAATGACTGGCTAAGATGGAGATGGTAGAATTACTGGATAAGATGGAGATGGTAGAATGACTGGCTAAGATGGAAATGGTAGAATGACTGGCTAAGATGGAAATGGTTTAATAACTGGCTAAGATGGAAATGGTAGAATGACTGGCTAAGATGGAAATGGTTGAATGACTGGCTAAGATGGAGATGGTAGAATTACTGGATAAGATGGAAATAGTTGAATGACTGGCTAAGATGGAGATGGTAGAATGACTGGCTAAGATGGAGATGGTAGAATGACTGGATAAGATGGAGATGGTAGAATGACTGGCTAAGATGGAGATGGTAGAATGACTGGCTAAGATGGAGATGGTAGAATGACTGGCTAAGATGGAGATGGTTGAATGACTGGCTAAGATGGAGATGGTAGAATGACTGGCTAAGATGGAGATGGTATAATGACTGGATAAGATGGAGATGGTAGAATGACTGGCTAAGATGGAGATGGTAGAATGACTGGCTAAGATGGAGATGGTTGAATGACTGGCTAAGATGGAGATGGTAGAATGACTGGCTAAGATGGAGATGGTAGAATAATTGGCTAAAATAGAGATGGTAGAATGATTGGATAAGATGGAGATGGTAGAATAATTGGCTAAAATAGAGATGGTAGAATGATTGGATAAGATGGAGATGGTAGAATGACTGGCTAAGATGGAGATGGTAGAATGACTGGCTAAGATGGAGATGGTAGAATGACTGGCTAAGATGGAGATGGTAGAATGACTGGCTAAGATGGAAATAGTTGAATGACTGGCTAAGATGGAGATGGTAGAATGACTGGCTAAGATGGAGATGGTAGAATGACTGGCAAAGATGGAAATGGTAGAATGACTGGCTAAGATGGAAATGGTAGAATGACTGGCTAAGATGGAAATGGTTGAATGACTGGCTAAGATGGAGATGGTAGAATGACTGGCTAAGATGGAGATGGTAGAATGACTGGCTAAGATGGAAATAGTTGAATGACTGGCTAAGATGGAGATGGTAGAATGACTGGCTAAGATGGAGATGGTAGAATTACTGGATAAGATGGAGATGGTAGAATGACTGGCTAAGATGGAAATGGTAGAATGACTGGCTAAGATGGAAATGGTTTAATAACTGGCTAAGATGGAAATGGTAGAATGACTGGCTAAGATGGAAATGGTTGAATGACTGGCTAAGATGGAGATGGTAGAATGACTGGCTAAGATGGAAATAGTTGAATGACTGGCTAAGATGGAGATGGTAGAATGACTGGCTAAGATGGAGATGGTAGAATGACTGGATAAGATGGAGATGGTAGAATGACTGGATAAGATGGAGATGGTAGAATGACTGGCTAAGATGGAGATGGTAGAATGACTGGATAAGATGAAGATGGTAGAATGACTTTATAAGATGAAGATGGTAGAATGACTGGATAAGATGGAGATGGTAGAATGACTGGATAAGATGAAGATGGTAGAATGACTGGATAAGATGGAGATGGTAGAATGACTGGATAAGATGGAGATGGTAGAATGACTGGATAAGATGAAGATGGTAGAATGTCTGGATAAGATGGAGATGGTAGAATGACTGGATAAGATGGAGATGGTAGAATGACTGGCTAAGATGGAGATGGTAGAATGACTGGATAAGATGAAGATGGTAGAATGACTGGATAAGATGAAGATGGTAGAATGACTGGATAAGATGGAGATGGTAGAATGACTGGATAAGATGGAGATGGTAGAATGACTGGCTAAGATGGAGATGGTAGAATGACTGGATAAGATGAAGATGGTAGAATGACTGGATAAGAT
Source organism: Meghimatium bilineatum (assembly GCA_034231615.1). Taxonomy (NCBI): domain Eukaryota; kingdom Metazoa; phylum Mollusca; class Gastropoda; order Stylommatophora; family Philomycidae; genus Meghimatium; species Meghimatium bilineatum. The sequence goes on along the minus strand of CM067322.1, from coordinate 7,466,857 downwards.
GAAGATGGTAGAATGACTGGATAAGATGGAGATGGTAGAATGACTGGATAAGATGAAGATGGTAGAATGACTGGATAAGATGGAGATGGTAGAATGACTGGATAAGATGGAGATGGTAGAATGACTGGATAAGATGAAGATGGTAGAATGACTGGATAAGATGGAGATGGTAGAATGACTGGCTAAGATGGAGATGGTTGAATGACTGGCTAAGATGGAGATGGTAGAATGACTGGATAAGATGGAGATGGTAGAATGACTGGATAAGATGAAGATGGTAGAATGACTGGATAAGATGAAGATGGTAGAATGACTGGATAAGATGGAGATGGTTGAATGACTGGCTAAGATGGAGATGGTTGAATGACTGGCTAAGATGGAGATGGTAGAATGACTGGCTAAGATGGAGATGGTTGAATGACTGGCTAAGATGGAGATGGTAGAATGACTGGATAAGATGGAGATGGTAGAATGACTGGCTAAGATGGAGATGGTAGAATGACTGGCTAAGATGGAGATGGTAGAATGACTGGCTAAGATGGAGATGGTAGAATGACTGGCTAAGATGGAAATAGTTGAATGACTGGCTAAGATGGAGATGGTAGAATGACTGGCTAAGATGGAGATGGTAGAATGACTGGCTAAGATGGAGATGGTAGAATGACTGGCTAAGATGGAAATGGTAGAATGACTGGCTAAGATGGAAATGGTAGAATGACTGGCTAAGATGGAAATGGTTGAATGACTGGCTAAGATGGAGATGGTAGAATGACTGGCTAAGATGGAGATGGTAGAATGACTGGCTAAGATGGAAATAGTTGAATGACTGGCGAAGATGGAGATGGTAGAATGACTGGCTAAGATGGAGATGGTAGAATTACTGGATAAGATGGAGATGGTAGAATGACTGGCTAAGATGGAAATGGTAGAATGACTGGCTAAGATGGAAATGGTTTAATAACTGGCTAAGATGGAAATGGTAGAATGACTGGCTAAGATGGAAATGGTTGAATGACTGGCTAAGATGGAGATGGTAGAATGACTGGCTAAGATGGAAATAGTTGAATGACTGGCTAAGATGGAGATGGTAGAATGACTGGCTAAGATGGAGATGGTAGAATGACTGGATAAGATGGAGATGGTAGAATGACTGGCTAAGATGGAGATGGTAGAATGACTGGCTAAGATGGAGATGGTAGAATGACTGGCTAAGATGGAGATGGTTGAATGACTGGCTAAGATGGAGATGGTAGAATGACTGGCTAAGATGGAGATGGTATAATGACTGGATAAGATGGAGATGGTAGAATGACTGGCTAAGATGGAGATGGTAGAATGACTGGCTAAGATGGAGATGGTTGAATGACTGGCTAAGATGGAGATGGTAGAATGACTGGCTAAGATGGAGATGGTAGAATAATTGGCTAAAATAGAGATGGTAGAATGATTGGATAAGATGGAGATGGTAGAATAATTGGCTAAAATAGAGATGGTAGAATGATTGGATAAGATGGAGATGGTTGAATGACTGGCTAAGATGGAGATGGTAGAATGACTGGCTAAGATGGAGATGGTAGAATAATTGGCTAAAATAGAGATGGTAGAATGATTGGATAAGATGGAGATGGTTGAATGATTGGCTAAGATGGAGATGGTAGAATGACTGGCTAAGATGAAGATTGTAGAATGATTGACTAAGATGAAGATGGTTGAATGATTGGCTAAGATGAAGATGGTTGAATGATTGGCTAAGATGAAGATGGTTGAATGACTGGCTAAGATGGAGATGGTAGAATGACTGGCTAAGTTGAAGATGGTAGAATGACTGGCTATAATAGTGATTCAATGTCTGTTGCAGATAATTATGCATCTGTACTATTTTGATGACAATGACAACCTACTGAACGTGCAATATTGAATTGAAAATCACTACTAAAATGTATATTTCGGCCTCTTGTTAAAATGTAAAGTCTCTAAAACAAATATTATTTTTTTTAAATATACTATTGCGGCGTATCGTAACCAAAATGGATGATTAAATTTCAGCTTGAATCTGTAAATTATTGGTAAAGAAAATGTAGTAACAATTGTTTTCAAATACAAAATATATAATTAGTTGTAACAATTGTTTTCAAATACAGATATATAATTAGTTACAATTGGTTTCAATGTCAGATATTTTAATTTAATTTAATATTTCGTCCTAATATATCAAATTAATTAAGGGCATGGGGGCAATAGTCGCTGTATCAAAATCTTAATATAACATATATCCATGTAACGGCGTAAGGTAAACAAACAATCTTATGAAGCTGTTAGTAAAGTATAGACGTGGCCCTAATGTAACCAAATAGATCAGTGGTTCCGAACATGAGGTACTTGCCCCGCGGGTGGAATTTATTTGTTAGGGGAAGTGGGAGTGAATTATCACACAAATGTGTAGTTAGCTGAATGTGTTGTTGTTAGCTGAACGTGTTGTTGTTAACTGAATGTGTTGTTGTTAACTGAATGTGTTGTTGTTAACTGAATGTGTTGTTGTTAACTGAATGTGTTGTTGTTAGCTGAATGTGTTGTGAGTGTTGCTGAGAGTGTTGAACACTCTTGAAGTATATGTTTGCTACGTTCCTTAATTTGGGCATTGTTGTTAGACCAAACTACCACTGTTCAACTCCAATGTATTATGCGTATTAATAAAAAGTTGCGTAAAAAAACAACAAAAACGCTGGAGAAGAAATTAAATTCATGTGAAAACTAAATGTCTCTTCAATACTCTTGTAAAAATACGATGGGAAGCATTCATGTCAGACACAAACCGCGATATGTTTCTACAGAAATACGAAGAAAACGATGGACCTAAATTGTACACATACTTAGAATGAATGAAAACAGATTACTACTACAAGCATGAAAATACGTACCACATGGTACAAGGAAAACAGGAAGACTGGAGTCTTCGCAGAACATCCATCAAAGAGGGTCTGACTATACATCTCATTCAACAAATTTAACAAGAATTACATACAGTAACATCGCTCGAACTGTAGAACTCTGCTCTCTGTCATTTCATGTGAACGGTATTCGGCGATGAAGGAACATAGATTAGATAGATAGATAGATAGATAGATAGATAGATAGATAGATCGATAGATAGATAGATAGATAGATAGATGGATGGATGGATGGATGGATGGATGGATAGATAGATAGATAGATAGATAGATAGATAGATAGATAGATGGATGGATGGATGGATGGATGGATGGATGGATGGATGGATGGATGGATAGATAGATAGATAGATAGATAGATAGATAGATAGATAGATAGATAGATAGATAGATAGATAGATAGATAGATAGATAGATAGATAGATAGATAGATAGATAGATAGATAGATAGATGCTATACTGGAATTGGACTATAGTAACATTTTAATTTTAACAATTGTGTATTATGTCTAATTGTGTATAATTCAAGACTCTTTGCTTGGGATTTGGCTGCGGGGGAGGGGTCATGTTGCTAGGCAAACGACACGAGGAGCTATTTAAGTGTACTACTTCAGGGCTGTATATACGTCTTCAGATGGCAGGTGGGGGGCGGTTACTAAAGATATGGGTCATTTGCCCATTTCCATTGAATTACCATACGATTTTTGTGACCTATTCGCAAACAAATTCCTAGGGGGATTTGGCGCGAAGGGGAAGGGGGCAGGGTTGTTGAATTCACAACCCCCATATCTATGAATTTGATCTATTTATTGTCATTTCCACTTGTGTCGTTAATCGTCGTGGGGAATTCGGAGTTGTTTTTTTTTTGTCGTTGGCCATATGAGCGTTACTATTTAATGTGTCTTTGATTGTCTCTGCCAATCTATTTCTTTGTCTTCCTTGCGCCTAGTAGCCCGGTCTTCTGCGGATGTATGTACGTAGGGCTGGTTGTGCAGGTTCCATTCTCATGATGTGACCAAACTATCTGGTTTGCTGCCTCTCGATGTAGTCTTGACTTGAGATAGTCTTTACTTCTTTGCTGATTTGCTAATTGTATGTTACTTCATTTCTCCGGCGGTCTCTTCTCGTGACATTTATATCTTTCCTCGTACATCTCATTGTATCTATGATTTTGCGGTACTTATTTGAAGTTCTAAACATATGATAATATTTGTTGCTGTTTGATGTGGATAAGTATGCAGAAATAATTCATTGTTAAAACAAACCTGCAGGGAACTGTCGACAGTTGTAGGGAGCGGTCGAATGTTGCAGGGAACGGTCGAATGTTGTAGGGAACGGTCGAATGTTGTAGGGAGCGGTCGAATGTTGCAGGGAACGGTCGAAGGTTTAAAAAGTCTTCTATGTTGAGGTTTTTGTGTGGATAATTTTGAGAGGTCAGTCTTCTATGTTCAGGTCTATGCGGACGTTTATCTTGCATCACTGTCGGAGTAGTATAAAGCTCGGTCTGATACGGCAAAGGTACAGGGTTCAAATCCCGTCGCAGGCAATTGTGCACGAGGACTGTTCAGAAAGCAATGGTAAACTACTGAACGTATTTAAGGTAAACTACTGAAAGTATTTATTTTGCTTAGAAAACCACTACAGTAAAAAAAAGGTTGGGTAGAGGGCTACATCCTGAGTAAAATATGCTACTATGTTTGTGTATCTTGCATCTTATTTTTGTCTATCATTTATTTACAACCGTTGCATAACGTTTTATTTTTGTCCATGACATTCTTCGATCAATTGTATAACGGTTTATTTCAAATGCTGATATTTTCTTGTTCATTACGGATGTCTTTGTCGTATGTCTCACAACTAACAATGTGTAGTGGGAAAAATATAACATCTTAATAGTTCTAACTTTTGTGTGTGTCTTTCTTTTTGCGTTCATCTCCATGTGTTTGTCTCTTTTACTTGGTCTCCTCTCTCCCCGTAGATTGACTTATTTATCCGATCCTGGAGGTTGCGAGCTTACACACTTTCTTCACTGTGTCATGTGATGGTATGTGCATGTCTTCTTCAGCTGTGTTGTGTCTGTATGAAATGTGTTAGTCCCCGTAGGTTACAAAAATAATGTCAAACATAAAATACTTTCTGTATTCCATATCTTTATTGTATTTCTGTATTGTATTCTCGGTGTATTCCATATATATTATTATTCTGTTGGTTCTCAAACGTATGTTACTTCATCTTCTGCATTCATTCTCAAACTCCTGCAGATTAGCAGGATGTAGTCCGGAGAACGGAATGCGTTGTGTCATGGTTTAAACGTATGTTACTTACAAGTTGTACTCTGGAGAAGGGAGTGTATGTGTTTACAGTATGGATGCAATACATGCGCCAATAAAACTAACACATCCAACATCAGCATGACCGTTTTGAATTATTTTGTGCTTTCACTTGACGGATAATCAAAGCCTATGTTCATTTCTTCCTAGTCGCCGCTTACGATATGCATGGTAAGTGACTGCTAATAATATTTGCTATTTCCAGCCCACGCTAACGTACAATGTAATATCACGTCGTTATGCTACAATATTTTAATCTCTTCTCTTATCCTTCACATTGTTCATTCTTGTGATACGACGGGCGTCCACTTTGTCCATTAGCGACTATTTGTTATCAATGTCGTTGCTTTTGTCCTTGGTTATGTTTGCGATATCTTCACCTATAACAGGAAGAACACCAACAAAACTGATCCGACATCCAAAATAAAATTAAAATAAAACATGGATAATTAACTTTTGCGTATTACTGGGTAATGAAAGCACAAAAGAGAACAAACACAGTCTAAGTTTCGACAAAAAAGGCATTTATCAAGACCACAGCTTAGCACCCGGCGAATAAAATAAGGAATTGTCTTATGATTACGGCAAAATAACACCACTCGCTCTGAACAATAAATAAAATAGAGAAATTTTAAATAAAATTTATGTTTTAGAGATTCTAATATTGGCACTAGATTTATTCTGATGTTGTCACTAGATTTATTCTGATGTTGTCACTAGATTTATTCTGATGTTGTCACTAGATCTAAACTTATGTTGTCACTAGATCTAATCTGATGTTGTCACTAGATTTTTTCATATCAATGGTTGTGCAGTAATGTTTTCATATATATGGTTTGCAGTAATGTTTTCATATCAATGGTTTGCAGTGATGTTTTCATATCAATGGTTTGCAGTAATGTTTTCATATCAATGATTTGCAGTGTTTTCATATCAATGGTTTGCAGTAATATTTTCATATCAATGGTTTGCAGTAATGGTTCTGGAATGCATTCATCCCATGCCTGTGTTTTTATATATATATATATATATATATATATATATATATATATATATATATATATATATATATTATATATATATATATATATATATATATATATATATATATATATATATATATATATAAATACAGAGTGGTGTCTCGGCAGGTTGTGTGTTGCCTCGCTAACAGCGACGGAATACATGTGAGGTAACCCAATTGCAAAGATGCCAGGGCCGTAGATATGTTCTTTCCAATGGAAGGGCTTTACCTAAAAAAAACACGTGCGAGTATTCAGATTCAGTTTTCCATGGGAAATGTGTTCAGATTCAGTTTTCCATGGGAAATGTGTTCAGATTCAGTTTTCCATGGGAAATGTGTTCAGATTCAGTTTTCCATGGGAAATTTGTTCAGATTCAGTTTTCCACGGGAAATGTGTTCAGATTCAGTTTTCCATGGGAAATGTGTTCAGATTCAGTTTTCCATGGGAAATGTGTTGAATTTGTGTGCAGAAAATCTCTAAGTGGTGTGTTCTATGTGCATCTTATCTACCTTTTGGCCAAATCACTAGCACAAAAAGTCATGCTCCGTTTTGCTATGTGGGGGGGGGGTGGTAAGAGGGGTTGACCCTCCACCCGCTTATCTACTCGCATCAAGTACGTTATTGGTAAACCCAGGATAGTATATTAGTTAGTTAGTTTTCTGCTTTCGTGCTGCAATCCGCACGTAGGGCATATGTTTTGATCCTTCATGTGCTGCGGATCGCTGCCTGAAGTTTTACTTCTCCTATGGTCCTGCTGCCTGCTATGTCCCCTTCTTCTTCATCGTTCTTCAGTCAGATATCAGGTTACAGCACCAATAGCTTCAATGCATTGTTTGATTCCATTCAGGTCATCCATGGAACCCCTCAAGTCTGGAAGCAGTGCCGTCTCAGTAGGCCATATTTTCTCCATCTGTCCCCTTCTTTAAGTATGGCGTTATTTACAGTTGCTTTAGGACTTCCTCGTTTTCTTTTGTGGTGTCCACATAAGAACTTGTTGATTCATTCTGTTTTCATCTAATTTTAAAACGTGACCCATGTATTTATATCTGCGTTTTCTTATGATGATTGAAACATATTCTTTGTGTATTTTGTTTCTTAAATCATTATTTGTGATGCAATCGCTCCATTTTATGTTCATCAGTTTCCGGAGACCTTTGTTTTCGAAGCTGTTTAATTTTTGGTCTATTGCTTGAGTTCCAGCTTTCACTTCTATACATTAATACAGAGACAATAAGGAGTTGAATAGCTTTAGCTTGGTGTTTCTTCCTAGATCTTTTGATTTCCAGTTTAGTGAATGTGCTAGCTGTAGCTGCTATGAGCATATTTATTTTTTAAAGTGAGTCTCCGTCAAAAAAACTTCTGCTGTCGAAGTAATTAATGTTGGAGACTTTTTCAAGTATTTGATTACTCACCGAGATGCTATTTGTTGAACTGTACGTTCCGTAATTATTGAATTGGATGTGTTGATCTGGAGGCCAATTTGATATGTGAGTGTACATAGTTTGTTGGTTATATCATATGTTTGTTGGTTATATCATATGTTTGTTGGTTATATCATATGTTTGTTGGTTATATCATATGTTTGTTGGTGAGTAGAGTTCAAGATTGCGATGTCCACTTCAAAAAACAAGGTCAGTTTAGTGTTGTTTTTGAGCCATTGTGTGCTTGCTTTTCATCTTGAATGGTTTTTACGCATTATCCTATCGACTGCTATTCCAAATTAGTGCATATTTATGCTAGTTATATTAACACTTTCGCGTTTATGTGTATTAGTATTTCCTTGCGTCAAGTCACTGACTCCAACGTTTCACTTCAAATTTAGAAGTAAAATGGTTTGATTTTTGTTTTGATTCTGCAGCTAGGCCTTGTTTACGACTGGTCGCGTCCTCCGTGGCAACCTCTATTGTTTTGCATTCTTGTACGGAAGTTCAAATCTACCGCTATGATGCAAGGTTTCTAGTCGAAACGTTAGCCCGAGTATCGCAGAGTTCGAAAATTGTGCAAATAATAGCGACAATCTCAATTGACATGCATGTTGTAAGAGATGATTAAGGAATGTTTGAATGTGAGAGTTGTAATAGACGTTCAAAACGGCCGAAAAAAACTAGTTTAAGTAGAGAGTGTAGGGTCAAATTCCGCAGATAGGGAACTCTAGCTATAAACTATAACAAGCAATTGCGTCATATAGACAACAGCCTGCCAATCTGCAGGAGTCTGAGAACTAAAGCAGAAGAAAAATACTGGATGATAAATTCTCAAATTTCCAGGGAGTATATTGTAGTGAGGATGGTTCGAATCATTCGTTCATTATACTCCTGCAGATATAAGAAAATAGTGTAGAGTGCCGAAATAGGATGGGCTGAGCCAGCTAACACAACTTCAACTGTCAAACCAGCAGCGAAACGTAATTCTCCTTTTCCGGCGGAAGTCGCACAAACGTTCCTGTTGGTTATCAGCTTGCCATCGCTGAAGTGCAGAGAACGGAATATATTGTGTCATGAATTTTCTCTCGGGTATTTTATCCACGCCTTTCGGCATAGCACATCTGACTTCAGCATGCCACCATTGGTAACTTTGAACCTTTATAGAATGGGACAACTCCAATTTTCACAGTTCTGTTATGGACTATTACGAACATGGCTGGCAGGTAAAGAGTCTCGACATTCTTTTGTTACTCGACAAGTAATAGACTCAAAATATTATGTTCCCCTTCCGTTACCCGGTAAGTAATAGAATCGATATTCTATGTTCCCTTTCCATTACCTGGCAAGTAATAGGCTCAATATTCTATGTTCGCCTTCCGTTACCCGGCAAGTAATAGAATCGATAATCTATGTTCCCCTTTCGTTATCCGGCAAGTAATAGAATCGATTTTCTATGTTCCCCTTACGTTACCCGGTAGCACATGGGAGAAGCTAGAATTTATTTCACACATATTGCTCATTATCTCCGAAAATCATTCTTGCTAGAATTATCCCCTGAGTCTTAGCTACTAGACCATTTACTATGTGAGTAGATAGTTATTTATCAGCGACTAATGACGATATCTTTCAGTGAATTCGTCAATAGAAGACTTATCGACAAAATTCTAACCAGTCCTTGGGTTATGTTTTCTATTATTCCCATGCATTTCGTTGATTTGCTTTAGCTGGCGACACCTGGACTACACAAATAAAGTATACACATCGTGATAACGAAAAACAGCAATAATCAATAACTAGTAATAAGGTAGATCCGTCTTTGTTTTGCTTCTAATGTTATACGTTGTTTGATGATTGGTCGGGATCTTGCCGTGTCAACATCTTTTGTTTGATGATTGGTCGCGATCTTGCCGTGTCAACATCTCTTGTTTGATGATTGGTCGCGATCTTGCCGTGTCAACATATCTTGTTTGATGATTGGTCGCGATCTTGCCGTGTCAACATCTCTTGTTTGATGATTGGTCGCGATCTTCCCGTGTCAACATCTCTTGTTTTACATTCTCTTACGGTAGCTCAAAATTGTCATGGTAATGTAGTAATTTAACCAGCCATTCTTTCTACTTCTTACACTGTCAACCCTGCCTTCCGTCGATACTATCAAACCTGTCTTCTGTCTGCACTGTCAACCATGGATTCCGCATACATAGTTAATTATGTCTACAGCCTTGAAAATGTCTACATACTTTACCTACTTACAATCTCAACCAAAATTCTGTTTTCAGTGTCAATCATGTGATTTGTTTATATTATCAATCATGTACACCTACTTTGCCTGTTCTGTCTTATATTTACACTGTCAATCATGTGATTTGTTTACACTCTCAACCATGTATTCTGTCTTCACTGTCAATCAATTACACCTACATTGGGGTGCAATGGGAACGCATTGCTCTAGGCGGGCCCAGGGTTAGCAGATAACCAAGATCCCAAATGTACCTCCACGCGGTGCACCCTGGAAACAGAAATACAGCAGCTCGAGCTGATTCTGGCCAAATCATTTGGGGATCGTGTCCGAGAATGTGGAGGTAGCAAATGGAAAGAGCTTTGACTACACAAGAGACAGACAATATCTCCGACACCACCAGCATCACCACATATAGCGACACTGTCGACATACAGTGAAGCAAGTCAGTCCAGTCCGAACATTGGAGGGGCGGCCAATGTGAAATGCACGTAAAGGTAGATGCATGGCGAGAGACAAATAGATTTCATACCGAGTACAATGAAACAATGAAAGGGCAGAACAGCGCTAGAGGTCAGCGCGAACTGCAAATAGAAAGTGAAAAGTCCCTAGGAAAGGGGAACTACAAGCTCCGTCAGCTCGAGAAGAGCTTCTAGTTACCTGTGTTCCTTAAAGGCAGAGACCCAGACCCATCCATTAGCGTTTGGTAAAGCACGAAGTCCTAACCCAACTCTTATGTCGAGCCTTCCTAAACCGGAAATATGCTCGCGAAGAGAAAGGGTTCTGTACTCGATGGGCTTAGGCAAGAAAGGGACAATGATGGTAGTCCTGGCCCAACTCTACTGTCAAGGTTTCCTATACCGGAAGTACACTTGCAGAGAGAAAGGTTTCGTACCCGATGGGCTCAGGCACAAAAGGGACAACGATTTAGCCCTGGCCCAACTCTACTGTCAGGTTTTCCTACACCGGAAATACGCTTGAAGAGAGAAAGGGTTCAGTACCTGATGTGCTCAGGCGCTATTGGGACAAGGACGCTCAGCTCGAGAACGCCTTGCTCTCAAACGTGTGGTGTGAGACTCGAACTTGGACAAGGGGTACACGATGTCGGTGAACGACACCTCGGCTAAGAGGGCGAAAGAGCCAGGATCCAACTCCTCTGTTGAGTTCTTCCCCTTAAGGAACCAGGCTCACGGATGAGAAACGGTTCAGTACCCAATGGGCACAGGCACAGCACGTCCAATTAGACGAGGCAAGTTCATAGACAGTGGAACACCTCGTGCGAGTCAGATGAGAGCAAAAATTGTCTGGGCGAAGAGTCGCCACTACGCGTGCCTGGAGACAGATATAGAGGCTGTCACAGGCTAAGGGTAGCCCACCCGAATTGTCAAGGCATGCCGAAATCGGATGTGCTAGGCCTACAAGGCGCATAACGGTGGCACAACGTAATCACGCTCCCGGCGGAAATCGCACGGATATATGTGATGGTTACAATGGAGCGAACGCAAAATAAACAAACAAACAAACACCTACATTACCTGTTATGTCTTATAAATACACTGTCAATAATGTCTTCAATTACACTATCAACCCTGTCTTTTTGTGCACTGCCATTCGCGTCTCCTACCTACATTGTTAACTTTGTATTATGTCTACATGGTCAATATTCTGCCAACACTGACAATCTTCTGCCTACACTGTTAATCTTCGCCTACACTGTCAATCTTCTCCTGACACTCTCAATTCTGTCTTATACTTACAATATCAATAATCTTTTCTGTCCACACTGTTAAACTCTATTTCTGTCTATACTATCAATCCTGTTATCTGCCTACTCTGTCAACACTGTCTTCTGCCTACTCTGTCAACACTGTCTTCTGCGTACTAATAAATGTATTACAGTAGTCGTTTCTTACGCGCGAATTACGAAAATCGAAAACAAATTATTCCCTTAATCACAAAGAACACTTGGATAAATCTAAGTTTCGACCTGAACTCCCATTCAGACACGCAAAGTGCAAAACATATACAGTTTGACAGAAACGCATACATCATAACATACAATATAATAGGAGTATTAATCATAAAAAACTAAAATACTATAAGGTCAGTGATGGAAGCACTAACAAGGGAATAAATAATATACTTCAAACGTAATCCGCTGTTATATTCAGATTGAATATTATGGAAAATCAGAATAAGTACACTATTGAAAATAATCTTAAGTGTAAACCTTTAATAATACATATTATTGTGTACGGATGTGATAGTTGGACAATTACAGCAGAAATGAAGAAAGAAATATACGCCTTTGAAAATCATATCTAAGTAAGAATATTATTCATCAATTATACAATACAATACTAGGAAAACAGCAAACAGAACATGAAGAGATCTTTTGAAGAATGAAGAAATTACAAGAATTGTTGGAACATGAAGATTTCACGCGAGGAATGAGATTACGAGAATTGTTGGAACATGAAGATTTCGCGTGAGGAATGAGATTACGAGAATTGTTGGAACATGAAGATTTCGCGCGAGGAATGAGATTACGAGAATTGTTGGAACATGAAGATTTCGCGCGAGGAATGAGATTACGAGAATTGTTGGAACATGAAGATTTCGCTCGAGGAATGAGATTACGAGAATTGTTGGAACATGAAGATTTCGCGCGAGGAATGAGATTACAAGAAATGTAGGAACGACTTCTGTTTTCAAAGATATAGAAATTATTTGGCAGCTTAATGAGATTAAGACTTATTGATCAACGGCAAGAGTAAGCAACAGGAAAATGGATACAGCAAGATACAGAGGAAAGCAAAGAAGTAGGTGGATTGCAGGAGTTACTAGCATTCTGAGATGTCACAATATTACTGTATATTAAGTGACCAAACGCTGAGTGTTGTCGTGGCCCGAGAGGGAAGCCAAGAATAACAACACTGTTTACCTCCCATGCATGTCGTAAGAGGCGACTAAGGAGGTTATGGGGTGAAGTTTGGTGTTCCATCCGTATAGTGTCAAAACGTAGTTCACGACAGTAGAGGCATCTTAACTGAATTATTTTGGACCCCGTTTGTTAAGATTTTTATTATTATAGAACATTTAATTGGTCATTATTTACATACTTGGAGTCGTATGTCAAAAATAGCCAAGGCCAATCAATATATTTCACGCAAATGCGAAACTAGTTCATAGGATCGATTTAATTGACAGGTCTCCTATACCACCGACGGTCGCAGTCGAAGGTGAACCAAGTCCTGCTGAAAGTCGCAGATATCGCAGCAATGCTGTAAGCCATGACACAACGCATTCATTTCTCCGGACTGAAACCTGCTAATCTGCAGAAGTTTGAGAACAAATCAGAAGTGACCAATTCTGAAAGCCAATCATTATTCAATTCTGCGACGCCTTACATGAAAAGCAGAGGAAATACACTAGATAGATACAATAAATAACACTACTGGAGATACACTGCTGGAGATACACTGCTAGAGATACAATAAATAACACTACTGGATATGTAAGAAAGAAAATAAATGCTCGTGCATGTCAACAAGAACATGTAGCAGTGGAGAAACATGTCAACTGGAACATGTAGCCGTGGAGAAACAGACAAAAGTTCGTGGTTTGGGATAGCGTGATAAGAAGTGAAAGAGGCAGCCAAATGATAATAAACTGCATGCCGAGTCACAATGAACTTGTAGACTTTCTAACTGATGCAAAGTCAGTGTTGCAGGAATTGAAAGATCCAAAGAACATGAGTATTAATGAACGTATGGCATGCTTACTACACCTCAGCAGTACTACCAAAGAAACAGTACTGCAGTGGGTCCCTGGTCACTGTGACATACTTGGAAATGAAAAAGCTGATCTCCTGGCAAGGAAAGGGGGATCACTGGAACAAATAGAAAATGATAATACGTACTATGAATGTAAGACTATGTTAAAAGCAGAATTTAAGAAAAAGTGGAAGCAGATTACACAACTGCAGAACCAAATTAACCCTACCATCAAATATCACGCAAGGACCAAACCATCACTTTCATACTACGAACTGACCACAACAGAATGAGAAGTCACATGTTCTGAAAGCTGAAGTTTGGCGAAACAGACCTGTGCAACTGTGGACTCAGTCCAGAGACTGCAGAACACATTCTTCATGCCTGTCAATTCTATCAAGAAGAGAGGGAGAAAATATGTCCTACTGAGACTGCACTGCTTCCAGACTTGAGAGGTTCCATGGATGACCTGAAGCGAATCACACAATTCATTAAAGCTATTGACTCTGTAATCTGATATCTGACTGAAGCTATTGACGCTGTAACCTGATATCTGACTGAAGCTATCCGCGCTTTATTCGGATACCTGACTGAAACTATCGACGCTGTATTCGGATAACTGACTGAAACTATCGACGCTGTATTCGGATAACTGACTGAAGCTATTGACGTTGTAACCTGATATCTAACTGAAGCTATCGGCACTGTAACCTAATATGTGACTGAAGCTATCGGTGCTGTATTCGGATAACTGACTGAAGAACGATGAACAAGAAGAAGAAAGTCATATTTCCTTTTTAGGGGGAGGTGGTTCGATATCCCCCTCCCCCTCTATCTATGGCTTCTCCTACAACACTGAATGGATATAGGTTTGATGATGACACATGACATGCATGCACTATGACATGATCGTATACATCATAACATTTACAATTCTTCAACGTTTTTTTTTTTGCTCTCACTTTTTACTTTACCATCTCAAAACACACATTCCTGATACGTCGAATAACGCCCATGTTTTGTGATCTGCCCGTTTCGTGTTCTAAGTAATTCTTCTGATAAAGGCCTTTTAATCGAAACATCGATTTGTTCTTTATTGGTGGGGTTTACTGAAATTGTATTATTGAATGTTATCGCGATTCGCCAACTGATATTGAGTGTGAGTCAACTACGATGTCTTGACATGACTTCTGTATTTGTAGGCAGCTGAGACCATTCTAATGTTATTTTCGGTCAATAACCCCGTGTGATTCAATCACTGCCTTTCGCTGAATGTTCTCAAAAACGCAGCTTAGACACTGTAGCACCGGCGTATGTTTTTTAATAAGTCTCTTGGTCTGTCTATTTGTGCGTACTTGTATGTGTGTGTGTGGTATTGCGCATTTGTGTGTAGTAATTTTAGTATGTGCAGCTTTGTTGGACAAAACGTTATGATACTTACAGAATTCAAGCTCTCTAGAATTAGGTCGGGGTTCGAACGCAGTGAAAATTATATCGCTAACATTGCCCCGGCAGTGCTAACACGTGCTCAACAATGTGCTTTGAGTTATAAGAAACACAATGGATTAGAAAGATTAATCATTGTGGCAAAAATTCCTGGAAAGAGAATAAGTGGCACACCAAGTCTACAACAGACACATGATGTTGTAGACTATCTTAACATGACACTGGAAGAGGCTGGTCTGTTTGTACAGAACCGAGATGCTTACAGAGTGGCAGTGAGGACACCGTTTTATAAATGACACCTCAACTTAGATATATGTTGTAAACTGTTCCCAAATTAGCATGAGATGACATGTTGCAACCAATGGCATGTCCGCACACTGGGATATAATAATAATAATAATAATAATAATAATAATAATAATAATAATAATAATAATAATAATAATAATAATAATAATAATAATAATAATAATAATAATAATAATAATAATAATAATAATAATAATAATAATAATAATAATAATAATAATAATAATAATAATAATAATAATAATAATAATAATAATAATAATAATAATAATAATAATAATAATAATAATAATAATAATAATAATAATAATAATAATAATAATAATAATAATAATAATAATAATAATAATAATAATAATAATAATAATAATAATAATAATAATAATAATAATAATAATAATAATAATAATATGCATAGCCCGTTACATTGAGACATTTGATGCAGAAAGATCTCCTCGGATCTCTATCCTCTAACATCATGACGAGTTTGGAAACTTCACACCTTGTCCAGTCCTTGATAGTTTCAGATAGTGGTTTAAGATAGGAACAATATGTAGTTTCAAAAATGCTGAGATAGAAAACAATTATAAATAGCACGCTTAATTATAGCTTGTTTTAAATGTAGCCCAAACTTCTAATTGATGTCAACGTGTTGTCGATGTATCTGCCCAATCTTCTGATTGATGTCAACATGTTGTCGATGTATCTGCCCAATCTTCTGATTGATGTCAACATGTTGTCGATGTATCTGCCCAATCTTCTGATTGATGTCAACATGTTGTCGATGTATCTGCCCAATCTTCTGATTGATGTCAACATGTTGTCGATGTATCTGCCCAATCTTCTGATTGATGTCAACATGTTGTCGATGTATCTGCCCAATCTTCTGATTGATGTCAAGATGTTGTCGATGTATCTGCCCAATCTTCTGATTGATGTCAACATGTTGTCGATGTATCTGCCCAATCTTCTGATTGATATCAAGATGTTGTCGATGTATCTGCCCAATCTTCTGATTGATGTCAACAATTCGCCGAGGTATTCAGATTCTAGTATATGTAGACACATGTTTCCACACAAAACCACGTGGGTATCACATGACTTGCAATATTACTCAATTATTAGATTATTAGTTGATTGATTGTTCGATTGCTAAATTAGTAGGTTGCTCGATTCTTAGACTGATAGATTGCTGGATTGTTATGTTGATTTAATTTGCTCGATTGTTATATTGTTTGTTTGTTTGTTTTGCGTTCGCTCCATTGTAACCATCACGGATATCCGTGCGATTTCTGCCGGGAGCGTGATTACGTTGTGCCACCGTTATGCGCCTTGTAGGCATAGCACATCCGATTTCGGCATGCCTTGACAATTCGGGTGGGCTACCCTTAGCCTGTGACAGCCTCTATATCTGTCTCCAGGCACGCGTAGTGACGACTCTTCGCCCAGACGATTTTTGCTCTCATCTGACTCGCACGAGGTGTTCCACTGTCTATGATCTTGCCTCGTGTAATTGGGCGTGCTGTGCCTGTGCCCATTAGGTACTGAACCGTTTCTCATCCGTGAGCCTGGTTCCTTAAAGAGAAGAACTCAACAGAGGAGTTGGACCCTGGCCCTTTCGCCCTCTTAGCCGAGGTGTCGTTCACCGATATCATGTACCCCTTGTCCAAGTTCGAGTCTCACACCACGCGTTTGAGAGCAAGGCGTTCTCGAGCTGAGCGTCCTTGTCCCAATAGCGCCTGAGCCCATCGGGTACGGAACCCTTTCTCTCTGCAAGTGTACTTCCGGTATAGGAAACCTTGACAGTAGAGTTGGGCCAGGACTACCATCGTTGTCCCTTTCTTGCCTAAGCCCATCGGGTACAGAACCCTTTCTCTTCGCGAGCATATTTCCGGTTTAGCAAGGCTCGACATTAGAGTCGGATTAGGTCTTCTTGCTTTACCAAACGCCAATGAATGGGTCTGGGGCTCTGTCTGTAAGGAACACAGGTAATTAGAAGCTCGTCTCGAGCTGACGGAGCTTGTAGTTCCCCTTTCCTAGGGACTTTTCACTTTCTATTTGCAGTTCGCGCTGCCCTCTAGCGCTGTTCTGCCCTTTCATTGTTTCATTGTACTCGGTATGAAATCTTTTTTGTCTCTCGCCATTCATCTACCTATACGTGCATTTTACATTGGCCGCCCCTCCAATGTTCGGACTGGACTGACTAGCTTCACTGTATGTAGACAGTGTCGCTACATGTGGTGATGCTGGTGGTGTCTGAGATATTGTCTGTCTCTTGTGCAGTCAAATCTCTTTCCATCTGCTACCTCCACATTCTCGGATACGATCCCCAAATGGTTTGGCCAGAATCAGCTCGAGCTGCTGTATTTCTGTTTCCAGGGTGCACCGCGTGGATGTACATTTGGGATCTTTGTTATCTGCTAACCCTGAGTCCGCCTAGAGCAATGCGTTCCCTTTGCACCCCGTTATATTGTTTAATTTATGGATTGTTATATTGATAGAATGATCGATTGTTATATTGATAGATTGCTCGATTGTTGCAATGATAGGTTGCTGGATTGTTATATTGATAGATTGCTCGATGGTTATATTGATTTATTGCTTGATTGTTATGTTGATGTATTGCTCGATTGTTATTTTGATAGATTGATGGATTGCTGTTTTGATAGATTGCTCGATTTTTACATTGATAGATTGATCGATTGTTATGTTGAAAGATTGATCGATTATTATATTGATAGATTGCTCGATTGTTATGTTGATAGATTGCTCGATTGATGCAATGATTGGTTGCTGGATTGTTATATTGATAGATTGCTCAATTGTTATATTGATTTATTGCTCGATTGATATGTTGATAGATTGATCGATCGTTGTATTGATAGATTGCTCGATTGTTACATTGATAGATTGATCGATTAGTATATTGATAGATTGATCAATTGTTATGTTGATATATTGCTCGATTGTTATGTTGATAGATTGATCGATTGTTGTATTAATAGATTGTTACATTGATAGATTGCCCGATTGTTATGTTGATAGATTGCTCGATTGTTATGTTGATAGAATGATCGATTGTTGCAATGATAGGTTGCTGGATTGATAGATTGCTCGATTGTTATGTTCATTTATTGCACGATTGTTATGTTGATAGATTGATTGATTGTTATATTGATAGATTCCTCGATTGTTACATTGATAGATTGATCAATTGTTATATTGATAGATTTACCGATTGTTATATTGATAGATTGCTCGATTGTTATATTGATAGATTGCTGATTGTTATATTACGCGATTGTCATATTATTATATCTTCGTTTCGGGGCTTCAAAATTGGGCGCACAGAATAAAACCACTTTTTACTTTCGATTTATGTCTTAAATGGCGATTTAGGTGTTTATGGTGTGCAGTTATCTGACCAATCCCATATAACAGGAGTCAGCAACATTTCTCTGGTCAAAGGGCCGGGTGCGAAAATGTGCAGATGGCCGCGGGCCGGACGATGAAAACGTTTACAAAAGAGCTAGCCTGAAAGCTTAATGACATACGTTATTTGTTATATTTATGTTAAGGTAATATAATTCGTAATAAATAACTATAGCTGTAGATTTTATTTACACAAAATGTATGCATGTAAGATGTAAAATGTGTGATATGTGATAATTAGATCATATGAATTAATGTGAGGTGTGACGCTGTTTGTGCCGCGAATTAATGTAAGGCTTGACGATGTTTGTGCCGTGAATTAATGTGAGGCTTGACGCTGTTTATGCCGTGGTGTCTGTCAATATCCGGACACAAGCTTGAAGTCAGATACATCATGTAATTAAAATGTGCATCTACCACTGGGTTCTTAAACATATTCTTATTGCGTGGTTCTGCGTGGCATCCTGATTACTGTGGTGCGCATCTTGACTGGTTGCAGTGCAGGATTTACATATATGCTACACAAGCTATAGCTTAGGGCGCCTAAAAACTTGGGGACCCCCAAGATGCTCCGCCAACTTGTTGAAGCCAATCAAAAGATTTGGCAAACATTTAAAACAAGCGATAATTAAACGTACTGTTTGTAATTGTTTTCTAACTCAGCATTTTTGAAACCACATGCTTTTTCTATCTGAAAGCACAGGCTGTTTCTCTCTTAAACCACTATCTGAAACCAAATGTTGTTTCTATCTGAAACCACTATCTGAAACCAAATACTGTTTCTATCTGAAACCACTATCTGAAACCAAATACTGTTTCTATTTAAAAATACTATCTGAAACCAAATTCTGTTTCTATCTGAAACCACTATCTGAAACCAAATGTTGTTTCTATCTGAAACCACTATCTGAAACCAAATGTTGTTTCTATCTGAAACCAAATACTGTTGTCCGAGTGTGTGATTGTCATATATTACATATAAAGAATGTATAAAATGTCATATATCTCAAATAGCTTAGGGCATTAGTAAGTCTAAATCCGGCCCTAGGCTGGTTGCCTCCATCTTCCGCACCTGTACTTACAATGGCAGGCTATGGTCTTGCTCGATTTTAGGAACACCTGACCAGTCGTAGCTGTCAGCTTCTGTTGGTTGAACATAGCGTCATCTCCGCAACAGAAACAAAAATATCAGATGTACGCATGTTCCAGACGAACGAAAGAAGAAGAAGACAAAGAATGAGCTTGATTCTTAACTTGCTCTTTGTATATTACATTTGTGAGAAGATATGGTGACACAATGTAACAACTGCAGAACATCGATGTCATCTTTTTCTTGTCAGCTACCAAGTTGATTGTGACATCGTCCGCTGGATATTCAGATTTGAATACATCACATTTGAAATATTACAATGGATAGTCAGAAAACTAGCATGGTTTTGAGATGTTCGTCGACATGATTCGTTATCAAAAATAATACTGCAGGGAACTGTCGAAGATGGAAGAAGTAGGCAAAGGCCAATAAAAGCATGGACAGAAATATCAGGGACTGGACAAGATATTTTATTCTCACTTCGTCGTATTCTTCAGCTTTCATTCTCAAACTCCCGCTGGTTCTCTCTTGTAGAAGGACACATTCTCAAACTCCCGCTGGATCTCTCTTGTAGAAGGACACATTCTCAAACTCCCGCTGGATCTCTCTTGTAGAAGGACACATTCTCAAACTCCCGCTGGATCTCTCTTGTAGAAGGACACATTCTCAAACTCCCGCTGGTTCTCTCTTGTAGAAGGACACATTCTCAAACTCCCGCTGGTTCTCTCTTGTAGAAGGACACATTCTCAAACTCCCGCTGGTTCTCTCTTGTAGAAGGACACATTCTCAAACTCCCGCTGGATCTCTCTTGTAGCAGGACACATTCTCAAACTCCCGCTGGATCTCTCTTGTAGAAGGACACATTCTCAAACTCCCGCTGGATCTCTCTTGTAGAAGGACACATTCTCAAACTCCCGCTGGATCTCTCTTGTAGAAGGACACATTCTCAAACTCCCGCTGGATCTCTCTTGTAGAAGGACACATTCTCAAACTCCCGCTGGTTCTCTCTTGTAGAAGGACACATTCTCAAACTCCCGCTGGATCTCTCTTGTAGAAGTACACATTCTCAAACTCCCGCTGGATCTCTCTTGTAGAAGGACACATTCTCAAACTCCCGCTGGATCTCTCTTGTAGAAGGACACATTCTCAAACTCCCGCTGGATCTCTCTTGTAGAAGGACACATTCTCAAACTCCCGCTGGATCTCTCTTGTAGAAGGACACATTCTCAAACTCCCGCTGGATCTCTCTTGTAGAAGGACACATTCTCAAACTCCCGCTGGATCTCTCTTGTAGAAGGACACATTCTCAAACTCCCGCTGGATCTCTCTTGTAGCAGGACACATTCTCAAACTCCCGCTGGATCTCTCTTGTAGAAGGACACATTCTCAAACTCCCGCTGGATCTCTCTTGTAGAAGGACAATGATTCTACTAGATTTAGAACAGGATGTAGATCAGAGAATGGAAATGCGCTGTGTCGCCGTATTATTTGCACCAATGCCCCGACACTTCCGTCTTCGGCATGTTTCGCACATGATCGGTCCGATTTACTGAACATAGAAATCGCTGGCAGACTCGATGTTTTGATGCATCTAATGTGGTACCCCTACGACCCGGACGTTCTACGGGTTTACAGACAAACACGAGTCTGCTACAAATAGAACAAAGATGCAATGGTCGCTGGCCTGCATCTCTCCTTCATCGATTGCGATACATCATTTGACATAATCTCAAACTAAGAAATAGAGACAATACATGTAGCGACAATGATGATTCCTTTTTTCACAGGTTACACGTTGTCACCCTAATCCATAACATTGAACTTTCCTTAGTCGATTCCCACGACATACATGGAAAGAAGGCAGGGATCTTATTCTTTACACCCTTAACTAGATGTTCATGCCTCAAGCAACCATTAAGAAAGCTAAATATAATTAAAGAGAGAAGATATATATATGCCATCTATATCTAGAGAATAGAGAATAGTATATATATATATATATATATATCTGGAAAAGAGAGAATAGATATATCCAATCTACATTTGGAGAAGAGATATTTAAAATCTTTATCTGAAGAAGAGAGAAGATATATATATATATATATATATATATATATATATATATATATATATATATATAAATATATATATATATATATATATATATATATATATATATCTGGAAAACGGATTTATATCTTAGCTACAATTTCAGTGATAATGGGAATAGCAAATCAGAGTTCAGCATGGCCTCTGTGTCACTTTGTCTCCTATATGGGATGGGATAGCCACATCCACATCAAAGTCTACTTATCTTTTCGCACGGACATGTCTAGAATGTAATCAGTCTGATTCTATGTGATTCCCTGTCAGGTCTAAGCAATATTACACCCTTATTCAGGGGAAATATCTACGTTACGGTCAAAAGCCTTCATCTTGGAACAGAGCGACAACCCACGTACCTGACACTTGTCTACGAGATTCCATTGTCAATATATTTGTATCTGTACGCATTCAAAAGCACGTACTTATAATGAATGAAAACATATTATCAATACAAGAATGAAAATGGGTACCATATAGCAAAAGAAAAAAAATAGAAGACCAAGAGAGACTCCTTGCAAAACAACCATCAAAGAGGGTGTGTATTTCTGTCTCAATAACATACACGAATTACACACAGTAACATCGCATGTCCTGAACTGGAGAGCTCTGGTTTCTGCCCTATTAACCGTATTCGGCGCTGAAGGAACATAGATAGATCGGAAAGATATCTCATCCAAACTGTACACTAAGACGCAGAGAATTTAAATCACAAATTTACATCATGATAACTGGCAAAGAATTCAAATCTTCATTTTGCATCATGTTAACTGGCAGAGATTTGAGTAAAAAAAAAACACAGAGAAAATGTAACGAGAAAATTGTTCTAATCTATTACCTTAATTAGCGGATTTATTTCCTCCTATCCGCATGCTCCAGTGTTTCTAGACATCAGACCGTCTATCTGGCTTTTTTGATACTCAGGCTATCTGAGTTTGTTAGTAGTCGGAATGTGTGTATGACACGATTTAACTAGACCTTAAAGGAGTCACTTAGCATTTTGGTAAACTGAAATTTCATTAAATATCTTTGATGTTTGGTCTCTATGCTACAGAAAGAGACTTCAGTCTTCAGAGAGAGACTTCTTCAGAAAGGAACATTCTTTGGATGGTTTTCGTGAGTTTACTTTTCATCCGAAGAATTTTTTAAAAATGTATTTGTACAATATTTTATGATGTGTTAGCTCCAAAACTGACTGATTTATCGAGATGTTATCCAGAGAAGAGTGTTTACAGTGAAATGATAATAAGATGTTATCCAGAGAAGAGTGTTTACAGTGAAATGAGAATGAGTTCCATACAAGATATGCCAGAAATATCAGTTGGCAGGCATATTTTAAACATACGATACGTTTATAATGCAGTTTCTATAGCCGAGACTGAAAAAGTTACATGAAATGATTAATATCATTGCATAAGATAGAAAAAAAAACATAATAAGAAAGCAAAATTGCTTAGTCTGAATAGCAAAGAAACTGAAGTAACTGTAATATCAAAGAATAAATATTTTCCAGAATGCAACATCAAAGTAGATGGGATCAGTCGGAAACAAGTCAACATATTCAAATATTTGCGTGATTTAATAACATCAGATGGAAGATGTATTAAAGGCAACATTTCACAAAATGAAGACCATCATATGTAATTTATATTTGTCAGCTGAAGTGAGAAAGAGAGTTCTCATATGTTATATTGAACCAATTCTGATGTATGGAAATGAATCTTGGACGCTCAGCATAACTGAAAAATTATACTGAGGCAGCAGAGATTGTGGTTATATTGAGACAGCAGAGATTGTGGTTATATTGAGACAGCAGAGATTGTGGTTATATTGAGACAGCAGAGATTGTGGTTATATTGAGACAGCAGCAGAGATTGTGGTTATATTGAGACAGCAGAGATTGTGGTTATACTGAGGCAGCAGAGATTGTGGTTATATTGAGACAGCAGAGATTGTGGTTATATTGAGACAGCAGAGATTGTGGTTATATTGAGACAGCAGCAGAGATTGTGGTTATATTGAGACAGCAGAGATTGTGGTTATATTGATACAGCAGAGATTGTGGTTATATTGAGACAGCAGAGATTGTGGTTTTATTGAGACAGCAGAGATTGTGGTTTTATTGAGACAGCAGAGATTGTGGTTATATTGAGACAGCAGCAGAGATTGTGGTTATATTGAGACAGCAGAGATTGTGGTTATATTGAGACAGCAGAGATTGTGGTTTTATTGAGACAGCAGAGATTGTGGTTATATTGAGACAGCAGAGATTGTGGTTATATTGAGACAGCAGAGATTGTGGTTATATTGAGACAGCAGCAGAGATTGTGGTTATATTGAGACAGCAGAGATTGTGGTTATATTGAGACAGCAGAGATTGTGGTTATATTGAGACAGCAGAGATTGTGGTTATATTGAGACAGCAGAGATTGTGGTTATATTGAGACAGCAGAGATTGTGGTTTTATTGAGACAGCAGAGATTGTGGTTATATTGAGACAGCAGAGATTGTGGTTATATTGAGACAGCAGAGATTGTGGTTATATTGAGACAGCAGCAGAGATTGTGGTTATATTGAGACAGCAGAGATTGTGGTTATACTGAGGCAGCAGAGATTGTGGTTATATTGAGGCAGCAGAGATTGTGGTTATATTGAGACAGCAGAGATTGTGGTTATATTGAGACAGCAGAGATTGTGGTTATATTGAGACAGCAGCAGAGATTGTGGTTATATTGAGACAGCAGAGATTGTGGTTATATTGAGACAGCAGAGATTGTGGTTATATTGAGACAGCAGAGATTGTGGTTATATTGAGACAGCAGAGATTGTGGTTTTATAGAAGAATGTTGTCAACACCATTTTATGGTAATTATCAGCACGCAGCCATCAACCAGAATTTTTTGGCTGTAGTGATTTTCTAGGCAAAATGAATACGTTCAGCAGTTTGTCATTGTTTTCTGAACCGTCCGGATGCAGAATTGCCTGTTTCGAAACCGGTACCTATGAAGTCACAGACGCGCCCTGTACCACATCGCCACAGTGCAGGAATGAGAGCACCATGTACAGATAACAAACGTAATGAGAACACATTGAAAGATGTTAATTCAAAAATAGTTCTGCGTACCTGCATCAGAAAGAGACAATCCACTTTTGTGTGTGTGCGTGCAAACATCACGAGAAGGGGAAAGATGGGGTACATTATAACAACAGGCAAGTTGAAGAGCAAGAGAGGTAGGGGAAGAGAGAAGATGCTTGGCAACCTAGCATTGTGACACTGGAGAACATCAGTGTCAAGAATGATTAACAGCACACGAAATAGAAGACTGACAAAGCATGATAAACAACGCCATGCTGCATGGACTGAATGATGTCATAGCTTACAGATGTGTTGAGATATTTCATCCTTTCCCGTATACAAATCCTAAATCAGTACAACAATCTTCGATAACAATTTTGCGTTTCCTCTATAATTTCTAATTCTTCATCATATTATACTCGTGAAGCTTGTCCTGTGCCATCATTTGGCGTAGTATATGTTCAGCTGGTGATCCCTGAACCAGCAAAGGTCGTAGTCTTTGAATCACTAAGCACAATATTCTGTAAGTTCTGGTGCCTTTCCCCCCAGTAAGACATTGACAAAGAATAGACGTAATATAGTGTGAAAATAATGCGCCGTGTGTGGCTTACAGCTAGAATGCAATAGATGATACTTTCAACTAGACACAATGAGTTAGTGTTTGTTTTTAAACCCCACTGTTGTAAAGGGTGGATTGTGAACCGTATGTCAACCTCTTTTATCATGAAATGCCAACTCCTCTTAGCATGGCACGCCAACTTCTTTTAGCATTACATGTCAACCACTCTAGCATGACATGCCAACGACTCTTAGCATGACATGCCAACCACTCTTAGCCTGACATGCCAACCACTCTTAGTTTGATAACCGTATGCCAACCCATCTTAGCATGACATGCCATAGGTCATTATTTTCCATCCTCCGTGGCACTGCCTTTATAATAGAATAATTTATATCACACATGACCGATTCATTTCTATAAATCATAGATACCACACATGACCGAAATGACCTGAATCATTTCTATAAATCACAAATATCACACATGACCGATTTATTTCTATAAATCATAAATACCACACATGACTGATTTATTTCTATAAATCATAAATACCACACATGACCGATTTATTTCTATAAATCACAAATATCACACATGACCAATTTATTTCTATAAATCATAAATACCACACATGACCGATTTATTTCTATAAATAATAAATACCACACATGACCGATTTATTTCTATAAATCATAAATACCACACATGACCGATTTATTTCTATAAATCATAAATACCACACATGACCGATTTATTTCTATAAATCATAAATACCACACATGACCGGTTTATTTCTATAAATCATAAATACCACACATGACCGATTTATTTCTATAAATCATAAATACCACACATGACCGGTTTATTTCTATAAATCATAAATACCACACATGACCGATTTATTTCTATAAATCATAAATACCACACATGACCGGTTTATTTCTATAAATCATAAATACCACACATGACCGATTTATTTCTATAAATCATAAATACCGCACATAACCGTTTCATTTTCTATCTTGAAGAAGTTGACTGAATTACAACAATCGGGAGATGGCGTTCATTAAACCAGGATAGTCACAAGCTGTCTAGGAAAAAGAAAACTGAACCTCCACTGCCCTGTGGACAATCCTTGGATGAGTAAAGTCTAGGGAAACATATCCTGACTCAAAAGAAAGAAGAAATACGGAGAAACTGGACCGAAATGTGTCACGAAAACTAGTGTCACGCAATAACTGCATATGTCGAAGAAATGTGTCATGAAAACTAGTGTCACACAATAACTGCATATGTCGAAGAAATGTGTCATGAAAACTAGTGTTACACAATAACTGCATATGTCGACGAAATGTGTAACGAAAACTAGTATCACGCAATAACTGCATATGTCGAAGATAAAATTTATAAATCATAAATACCACACATGAGCGATTCATTTCTGTACATCAGAAATATCACAAAATGTTTTGTTTTTGTGTTCTAGATTTACATCCAATAAAAGAATATCTCGTTTTATTTTTAAACGTTAGCCAGCAAACAATTTAACGAATTTGTATTCCACTTCTTACATTAGACAACGAACACATTAATATATGCGTGTTCCACAGTTTTACATTAGTAAACACTCAATTTATTATATCTGTATTCAAAGTCTTACATTAGCCAATAAAAATGTGGTACATGTGTGTTCAAACGAGTTACATTCGAAAGTAACTCATTTTAATATATTTGTGTAGCAAATTCTTACATAAGAAAACAACTTCATATATTTGTATTGCAAAGTCTTTGAAATGCAGAAATTCTAGTAAATGAAATAAAAGAGGCCATACGAACATTGAAAGGAGGGAAGTTACCTGGTGTAGACAACATTCCAGCAGAACTGTTGAAATATGGGGGCATTATTGTGGTAAATATTATGACTAAAATCTGTCGGAATATATGGAGCACAAAACAATGGTCCGCTGAATGTTCAAAATCACTAATTCACCCATTCCTAGGAAAGCAAATTTGAAAGTGTAAGAATTACAGAAACTTTAGCCGTAAACTCACCCGTGTAAAGTGATGCTCAAAATACTATTGAACAGAATAAAGCATATGTGAGAAGAAGTAATTGCCGAAGAACAAGCTGGCTTCAAATCAAAAAGAAACACTGTTGAATAAATATTTAACATCGGAACATTAAACATATTCAGCACTAACGTCAGCAACATCGGGTGTGTTATACGGCTATACCACAATTTCCTAGATTTGACAAAGGCCTTTGACAGTGTTTTGCATGATGGTCTGTGACACATAGGGAAACCATTTAATTGTGAGACCACAATTATAGACATTAGTGAATCACTACAAAAATGCAAATAATGCTATCTTATCAAACAATACAATTGGAGAGTTCTTTAAAACAAAAATGTGGGAGTTCGGCAAGGATACATAATGTCTCCATAATGCAAAGTCTAACATAAGACAACAATTTTCTTATATTTGTGTTGCAAAGTTTTACATACGAGGATATTATACAGAGTGTGTGCAAATTAAAGGATGTGCTACCTGGTACGGAATGGAGTCAGATGCCATTGGAGTGCCCGACAGCTTTCAAAGTAATAATAACACTCACTAGAGAATGTAGGGAATGCTGTCCAACATTGGTGGAGTCGGAGGTGCTGGCTCTGATCGGTGAGAATTTCAGGGAAGGTGATATGATTATATATATACAAATGGGTTTGTTGAGAGGCGCATCAGGAGTACCTGGACCGTCACGGCTCAAAGGTGGGAGGAAGACCATTAGAGAGGAATGTGGTGCTTTCGCTCAGACAAGAAGCAGCATGACAATGGAGACTTTGGCAGCAACCAAAGCTATGAAATGGCTGTAAACTCAGTGACTCGATGAGCACGATTGTGAAAGTGCAGACGATGTACATTGGCTGGATGCGGTGAAGAATTCCTGTGTGCGGAAAGTGACTTATTTTTGTGCGGGAACATGCGGGATCCTTGGTAATGAGAAAGCAGATAGTTTGGTCTTACACGCGGCTATTACGACTGTTGGCGGAGTGATGGAACAGGCAGACATTTTGAGCGCCCTACGGGAAAACGCACGAACACATGACTGTATAAGTGACGATGACTTTTGTTCCATGACTAGAATAAGGGAGCTTGATTTGAAATGTAATTTCGCTAGATAGGAACGGTTTAATGGGCGAGGAAGACTGATGGTCAATCAACTGCGTACTGGGACCGACAGTCAACATGTAATAGCGGCTACACTCAAGGAGTTATCTGAGCACCTATGGACTTCTACAGAGTGCAGTGACGATGATCCAACGACTAACTAATTAACTAACTTCAAATAGGCAGTTAGCTACATAGCTAAATGATAGAGGTAGATATAAACATTATTATCATCAGTCCCAACAGACGTGTTGTTACACATACCATCGCATCTTCTAGTTTCTTTCACAGTGTCACTCAACATACTCATTTACATATGTTAATGTGCACTCAACATACTCATTTACATATGTTAATCACATATGTGCACTCAACATAGATTTTCACATTGTTTAACGTGTGGTTATTTAGATCTACGTATGTATATTTATATACAGACAAATTGGTACAATTTATTAAAGTTATGTGGTTCTAGACGAGGCTAGAGACAAACACTTGAATTATTTTTATGAGCAGTGAGGCATATCAGTTGCGATCTATGTTTGAGTGCTGACTGGCCGGTTCCGGTATACGGGCTTTAGGTTGTTGACCCGTAAGTAGACAGTAAGTTTTCGAACTATGAGCTAATTCGATTGTGATGAGCTTATGAAACGTATCCAACTTCCAAAGTACCGCTCCGCCTGTAAAACACATGATATTTATCAAATACCACGATTATGATAAAATCAGACTGGCAGTAAACACATTTGCAGTCAACAACAGAAATGTTCGGCACATTTTACAGCTGACCTTTGTAGCTGAAAAGGCACTTGTTCGTTCAAAACGTCAGCTTCACTAGCCGATTTATAACAATGCTTGTTTTATCATGCATGACTTCTGGTTACTACTGGTGCTATATTGATTGTCTGTGGGGGCTCAAATGCTTCTATTATCTTCCTTGTCTCGTGATAGAGAACAGTGTATTTGTGGTCTCACCTTTATTGGTGAACTACTCTACGGGGGTGATACAACAATGTAGTTGAGATTGTAGAAATGGATTGGATGGATTTAACTGTGAATATATAGAAGCATATTTTGTTTTTTTTTCATATAAATTAGTTATAAAAATTAATAATGATTTATAATAATATAAAATTAATAATATAAGTCATAACCCGTCAGAGACGTAGGTATACCACATTGGAGACATCAACATAAACAGCTCTTTAAATATCTCCTTAGAAATTCGGAGGAGTGTAGAATTATCATGTCCATGCCATTTCTTGATGTTATCAGTCTAGTATTCTGTGTCAACTTTATTTCCTTTATTCTCGATTGTCGGAAACTGGCCTCTGTCTGCTATATAACCCGTAATCTCAGTTTCATATTTCCTCTTTCACACAAACTATTTTCGAGATAAGTATTTTACAATTAAATTTATTTTATTTTACTTGCATTATATCTGATATATTTTCACCTCTTCAGTGCACTTTCCCCTACTTACTTACCACTATCTTCCCCTCACACCATCTTCTCCCCTGCCATGCTGCCCTATCTTTGCTTCATCCGCCGTCCATCGTTATTGTCCTACTTTCCTGTCTTTCCTTCCTATCACAACCATGTTTTTCTCTATCTAAGATTTATTTGCTCAGGACTGTTTGTACTGATAAAGGCGTTTTAGTCGAAACGTCGTCTGTCACTTTCTCGTTGTTACGTTGCTTTATGACTTATTTTGGCAACACTTATACCTATTTTTATTCATTTTGGTAACATATGTACTCCATTCCATCAAACTAAGTGGCAGGACTCAGGTAGAAGTACCACTAACGGCACGTAAATTTGTAGCTTTAATTGATAATACTGAGGAATCTCCAATACAATCCACACTATAACAGCGGGATTCGACCCCGTGATCGTTCGAACGCAAATCAAAAGTGTTAACTTCTTATCCTCTCTTTTTATGTTTGTCCTAATCTAGACAATCCCTTCTGGTCAAAACACTGATTCTGTATGTGTTTCTTTTGTAAACTGATTCAGTATATTTGTTTCATTTATAAACTGATTCTGTATATTTGTTTCATTTATAAACTGATTCTGTATATTTGTTTCATTTATAAACTGATTCTGTATATTTGTTTCATTTATAAACTGATTCATTATAATTGTTTCATTTATAAACTGATTCTGTATATTTGTTTCATTTATAAACTGATTCTGTATATTTGTTTCATTTATAAACTGATTCTGTATATTTGTTTCATTTGTAAAATTGCATTAAAATAATATTTTAAAAATAGTTTACATTTACCATACATCTTCCTTAAATATCTTATATCCAACATCTCCAATGATACGATGAAAAACAAAATAGAAATACATCCGATCTCATTTGATGGAATGTTATGTTATATGAGCCCCCTCGATTAACATACACTTCATTTACGTCCAATTGATTTATGTCAACCATGTTTAGGCACACGTTTACACCCCCTTCCTTTACGACCATTCGACTTACGCCCATTTCATATACGCTCTCTTGACTACGGTATGCTTAATTTACATTCACGATTTACGCACATTTGGTGTACGCCCACTCGATTTACTCTCATGATTAAGCTTCAAATCAGTTTATAATTCAAGTGCTTAAGCCCAGCATTCCATCCAAGACGGATGTCTCGGGCCAAATGCACAAATAAAACGGCGACACAACGCATATCAATTCTCTGGACTACATCCACCTGGAAATCTTGTATGTTAATTGTCTTGCTACAAGAGAGTTTGAGAATGAACGCTGAAGAAGAAGAACATCAAACCCAGTTAACGCAAAGCAGATGATTTGACGACTAAACCACGGAAAACCCTAATTGTGCTAAGAATAATCTTTCGTCCTTTCGTTCGTTGCTTCAAAGATAATATTTCTTCTTTCTTATCTGTTCACATCAGAATGCAGTACAACTATAACCCACAGACACACAGACCCTCTCTCTCTCTCTCTCACACACACACACACAACACAAATGTGTTTTTCCCCCTACAAAAACTGATGGAACAATTTGACAAGAGCGGCAAGACTCATCAAATGTATAGATTTCTAAAACCTAGCAAAAGTTTACAAAATAATCCCGTTCATTTTTTTCTCATTTCTTTGTGGGGATTTTCAACAGACTTATGTGAAATCTGCGTCTTGCTGAGTTTGCGAATATAATTGAAATAACACGTTTCACAACAAACGTTTCATGCTGCGAAATATCACGTGCTGCCGGAAAAAACGTTCATAGAAATGAGCGGGAAAGTCTGAAGCAAACGTCAGAAAATACGTTCTCGAGGCAGAAGTAGCACCAACAAAAAATTGTTTTTGTGTGTTTCTGTAGAGAAGTCAGATAAAAATCATGGGAAATTGTTGATACAACTAGGAGTCAGTATCTTGTTGATGAAATTATTGTGTTTCTCATAGAAGTAAGCAAGGTGAGAGAGTGCGAGAGAGAGTGTGTGTGGACGGGAATGAGGGAGTTCTGTAACCATTGCTTCATTTAGACAGTGGAAACTGAGAGAATACGGGATGAATTTATTTTAACATAATCATGTCGTAGTTTGTGGTCCGGTGATAGTCTGCGCCCTGTACCCTGTTGTGCGTTTATGAATGCGAAGCATGGACAATAAACAAAAGTACCCAAGATAAGCTGAATGCAATTGAGATGTGGTTTTTAAGACGACTGAGGTAAATTTCATGGACAGCCAAGAAAACTAATGTAGATGTTCTCAGAAATGCTGAAGTAAAATAACAATTATAGTGAAAATTAGAAGCAGACAATCAAGATTTGTAGGGCATGTGATGAGAAAAGTAAAACTTGAACATTTAGTAACCACCGAAAAGATCAAGGGAAAAAGAGACAGAGGAAGACAAAGAAGTAAATTTCTGGACGGGATGTCACTGGCACAAAAAGAAGTCATAAACTGAACTTATTAATAACACAAGAGAATAAGGTGCAACGAAATATGATCGTCTACGTCATTCGGCATAGACATTGATTGATTGTATTCAGATTGTTGACAATATAAGACTCGTGGGGCTACATTGATTGATTTTATTCTGATTGTTGACAATATAAGACTTGTGGGCTACATTGATTGATTGTATTCTGATTGTTGACAATATAAGACTCGTGCGGCTACATTGATTGATTGTATTCTGATTGTTGACAATATAAGACTCGTGGGCTAGATTGATTGATTGTATTCTGATTGTTGACAATATAAGACTCGTGGGCTACATTTCGAATCCTCCTCCAAAGGAGCTGTCCATGAATTACGTCAAATTTTTTTTTGTGGTAGGGGGGAGGCAATTTTATTTAAGGAATTATTTTTATTGGAATTGGTTGGGGAGAGAAGGTACATTTTTTGACATTGTTACTCAAGAGAAGTCAGAATATTCTTGACAAGAGGAGTCAGAGTATTCTTGACGAGAGGAGTCGGAATATTCTTGACAAGAGGAGTCAGAATATTCTTGACAAGAGGAGTCAGAGTATTCTTGACGAGAGGAGTCAGAGTATTCTTGACAAGAGGAGTCAGAATATTCTTGACAAGAGGAGTCAGAGTATTCTTGACGAGAGGAGTCAGAGTATTCTTGACAAGAGGAGTCAGAGTATTCTTGACGAGAGGAGTCAGAGTATTCTTGACAAGAGGAGTCAGAATATTCTTGACAAGAGGAGTCAGAGTATTCTTGACGAGAGGAGTCAGAGTATTCTTGACAAGAGGAGTCAGAGTATTCTTGACGAGAGGAGTCAGAGTATTCTTGACAAGAGGAGTCAGAATATTCTTGACAAAAGGAGTCAGAGTATTCTTGTCAAGAGCTTTCAAATTTTGAAATGACGAAGTAACCAATACAAAAGAGTTTCAGTAGTTGTCGACACAAAGTTTAGAAAGAAATGAAATTTAATCCCTCTATAGCGCATCCTTTTATAACAAATTCCGCTGTATAACAACGCTTTTCAAAATCATTAATTACATTTATTCTTTATCGTTTTTACTGTATATACCGAATTTCTGTTACAACATATACATTTGTAACGTTTGGTCCAGGCGAGTTGTTATAACGGGATTAACATTTGATCATGGCGAAGTTGTCATAACGGGATTAACATGTGGTCCAGGCGAAGTTGTTATAACGGGATTTGATTATAGCAGGCTGCACGATGTAAATGTTTAAAGTAAAATTACTGCAAGTACATGCAATGTGTAGATTTCTGCGAGGTAGATATAATATTCTCCAAACATGGTTCTCAATGTGAACAGATCGTAGTCTCTATTTCAAATTCTGCTTTTTTATTTTCACAAATTACGAGCTATTGATTTCTTGTATTCGTTTGTCAATAGGTAGGATGCTGCGGAACTTTGTATACCCAGAAATATCAAAAACGGATGATCTGAGCCAGAAATGTCAATAACGGATGTGCTGAGTCGGAAGGCGAAATATTCACGCCGGTCCAGCTCTTAAAGTGACATCAGATCGTGCATCACACTCTCCTTCGGAAATCACACAAACTGGAGTGTTGTTTATCAGAAGCAAGAAGTTACCCAGAAGACTCGGATACTGTCCGGTGGAATATTATTGGGTTTCCACAGGAAAAATCCGCACTAAACATTTGTAGATGTGTATCTCCATTCGCCGGTGTTTCCGTAGCCCCTTAAGGTAGCACTCACTAGTAAAACTAACAATCATGGACATCGTATGGGGAGAATGTCGAGTTTTAGACGTTTCGGTTGTGGACCAGCATCATAGAACATTCCAATAAATAGAATCTCCCATCCAGTCATCATCTAAACGTGAATAAACTTAGCGTACCAAAAGTTTTGAAAGGTGTAGAGGATTGACTTAACTGTACTCGAGTCCCCACATATACTCCCTTCCTCTCAATGAAGAGGCACGAAGCATGCAGAGGGTACCGCTCATAGCATGTACATCCGTAGCTTCAAACCATCCTCCCTAGGAGTCTCTGAGAGAATCCACTTTATAAACAAGATAACGCGAGCGGGATTTGAACCCGCAACGTTTTGGGCACAAAGCGAACGATGCGGCGGACAGGAAGATAACCGTTGTGTTCCAGTCAGTTGTTGGTTGAATTTGCTCTTCGAATTTGTTCACAGAAAATGTTCACTTTCTCCCCGAGACACTCCCATTTCTATTATTCTCTGAACATGAACACTATCTCCTTCAACATCCTCTTCACCATTTTGTAGTGTAGGCCTACCCATACTTTCAACATCCTCTTCACTATTTTGTAGTGTAGGCCTACCCATACTTTCAACATCCTCTTTACCATTTTGTAGTGTAGGCCTATCCATACTTTCAACATCCTCTTCACCATTTTGTAGTGTAGGCCTACCCATACTTTCAACATCCTCTTTACCATTTTGTAGTGTAGGCCAATCCATACTTTCAACATCCTCGTCACCATTTTGTAGTGTAGGCCTACCCATACTTTCAACATCCTCTTCACCATTTTGTAGTGTAGACCTACCCATAACTGTTCTAATTAACACAATGTTGCCTCATATTGCTATGTCGTACATTATAGTATTGCCAGCCAATTCACCATCTATTTCATTACCTCTAACTCCCCCATGACTTAGATAGTAAATCCATGTGATTATGTTGCTGAGAAGAGTACAACATACATTTCTTATGTTGCTGAGAAGAGTACAACATACATTTCTTATGTTGCTTCCACTTTCCTATTTTGCATAGCTTGCCTGCCGTAGCCCTGTGTTACGTCATTACATGATAATTTTCCATGATAACAAAATAATTATTGAATATTTCAAGAGTATTAGGGTCAGGTATGAAGAATATGTACAGAGTAAATAGTATAAAGAAAAAAGATAACAAGTTGTATATAAATGCTTCTGTGGGCGTGGTAACCTTTTCTCTCTATAATGTGAATTTGGCAGGGAAAGAAGTGTATTTTACAAATATTGAATACAGAAATAAGTTACAATTACATCAATCCTGAATACAGAAATAAATTATAATTGCATCAGTACTGAATACAGAAATACGCTACAATTACATCAATCCTGAATACAGAAATAAGTTACAATTACATCAATACCGAATATTTGATTTGAGATAAGTAACTAAATACGAATCTATTTATTGTACTGTTTCTGCTTTTTCTTTATTGCTTTGCATGATTGTTTGTTGTTTGTGTTGTTTGTTTATTTATTTGAGAACCCATGAATTGCGGGACAATAGCTCTTACTTCCGATGTGCAGTTTGAATGACGATCGGTTTTCGAACGATTGCACGTGTGGTTGCTTGATATGATGTGTCGTGTCAGAATGTAGTAATTTCTTCAGTCCACCTTCTTTTTGTTCTTCTTCTGTATCTCGTTTCCATTTTCATGTTGTATACCCCCGCCCGCTGGTCAGTAATGACTCATTCTCATTAAGTGACCGAACCATTTCAGTCTGTTTTTTCAATATCTTTGAAAACCGATATTGTTCCAACAGTTCTTATAATCTCCTCCTCACATGATGTCTTCTTGTTTGCTGTCTTTCTTTGACATCCCATTTCAAAAGTAGTAAGTTTTTTCTCTTCGTTTTTTTGTTAGTGTCCATGACTTTGATAACACAATGTTGGTATGAAGATTGCATTTATTTTGTGCCCTTTGGTATCCACCGGAATCTATATGTGTTTCAAACTTAGTGAGTTCATAATTTACGTAGTTAGCTTTTTTGAATCCTTGTCTGAGTTCTCTGTCCATTCTTTCGTCGTCTGTAAAAATTTTCCCGAGATATTTGAACTCCTGCACTTGCTTCAGTAGTTAATCATTTATCTTTATAATGTTTTTATTGAGCTTTTATGCCTATATACATTACTTCGGGTTTTTTCCTGTGTTTATCTTCTTGCTGTAATTGAGACAGCTTTCGTTGAGTAAGTTTATGTGGTCTTACTTACAGCTCTTAACTTGAACTGTCGAGTAGGCAAAATCACAGAGTAATTCTGTTAGAATATTTGCATGGTGAGTCTGGTGGTGTTTCTAGGGTTTTTTTTCTTTTTTAAATATGTCTTTTAAAAATACACAATTTTTATTTACACACTTTATTGGAAAAATTTGCTTTCATAAATTTTAATAAACGCAGAACATGATAGAAATCGCGTATCATGTTGAACATTTCTAGAATCCACTGAAATATACATGTCTTTAAAGACATAACTGTTAAAATGTGATCACAAAAATAATGAAGATACATTAGTCGAAATTGATTTCTGTAAAATAAAATACAGCGCGTAATATAGGGTTTATAGAGTGACAGAATCACATTGTGTATTGCTGGTTACGTTATCAGCCACGTGAAAGCGGCTGTGTTGAGTCATCAGCCATGTGAAAGCAGTTGTGTAGCATCATCAACCACGTGAAATCATCAGCCACGTGAAATCATCAGCCGCATGAAAACGGCTGTGTTGCGCCATCAGCCATGTGAAAGCAGCGTTATTTGCATAACCAGCCATGTGAAAGCCGATGTGTTGCATCACCAGCCATGTGAAAGACAATGTGTTGCGCCATCAGCCATGTGAAAGACAATGTGTTGCGCCATCAGCCATGTGAAAGCCAATGTGTTGCGCCATCAGCCATGTGAAAGACAATGTGTTGCGCCATCAGCCATGTGAAAGCCAATGTGTTGCGCCATCAGTCATGTGAAAGCCGATGTGTTGCGCCATCAGCCATGTGAAAGCCGATGCGTTGCGCCATCAGCCATGTGAAAGCCAATGTGTTGCGCCATCAGCCCTATGAAAGCCGATGTGTTGCGCCATCAGCCCTATGAAAGCCAATGTGTTGCGCCATCAGCCATGTGAAAACAGCTGTAACGTTACATCTATCTACATTTTCACACTTGATGTTATTGTATATACATTGGTTCTCTCTGCGACATTATAAAATTTTGTTAGGGGACGAAACCTCATTTGCGTCTGTCTGTTACTCTTATTACTATTGTCTATTCCCAGGAGGATGATGGTCAGAATATCCACACTTGCCGTTAAGAGTAGCTGTGGTGGCTTATAGCTGCAGTTATCTATTCAATGCTGCATGTGTCGCCTTGGCTGCATTGAATCCACATTTGTTTAATGTTCACTTGATGGTGTTATCTATCCACCTTGTTCTAGGCATTCTTCGGCTTTGTATCTGGATCTTTTTAGTTTATATGTTCTTGTTGGCAGTTTGGTATGGTTCATTCTTGTAAGGTCTCAAATCCATTTTATTTATTGTTTCTCGATGTATTCTATGCATGGTCTTACTCCGATTCTTCTTCTTATTTCATCATTTCTTATTTTTTCTAGTTTGGTCACTCTTGCGGCTTTTCTCAGGATTTCATCTCACATGTTGTAAGTTATCTCTGCTGGGCTGCTGTCAGTGCCCATGTCTGGCATTGATAGCAGAGTGTTCGCATAAAAATACTGTTTATAATCTGGTTCTTCGCCCGTGTGTTACCGGGGCCCGAAAGGGGAGCAAAGAATAGCAACACTGTTTACCTTCCACGCATGTCGTAAAAGGCGACTAAGGAGGTAATGGGATGGAGTTGGCTGTCCCATCCCATATAGGGTCAGTGACCCAAAGCCATGCTGAAGTCGGATGTGTCAAGGCGCAGATAACGCAGCAGTGCTGTACACCATAACACAACTCATTCCGTTCTCCGGACTACATCCTGATAATCTGCAGAAGTTTGAGAATGAACCAGAAGAAGAAGATCTGTTTCTTGAATACGTTCTTGGTCTTTGAGTTGAGCAGCAGACAGCAGAGGTATGTCACTATGTTTGCTTCCTTGCATTTTGTCTCGATCTCTCTGTCTAATTTTCTGTTGTCTGTGAATATACTTCCAAGGTATTTAAAATCAGGGGCTTGTTTCACGTTAGTTTTGTTTATTGTTATACTCACTGGGTTTGGAGACTTGCTGGTTTTCATTACTTCTTTTTTCTGCATATGTATTGTCATATTATACTTGATGCATGTTGTCGTGAGTGCACTAATTTGATTTTGTAACTGCTGTTCCTCTTTGTAGATGCGACATTGGTCATCAGCAACAATATTTCGTTGATTGCATTATTTAATTCCTTATCAGATTCTACTCCTATTTCTGTACTGTTTACTTTTTTAAATTTTCTTTATTGTGTTGTTCTGTTCACATATGTAGTAAAATGTGTAGGTATATACTCTTATTACTGAACCATCTAAAGGAGGTTCAGGATGCGGGCTGTAAGGAAGATTTAGCATATAGTGGCATTAATCATAGTTAACAAAGAAGTTTAGCATGTGGTTGGCAAGGAGGTTTAACATGTGGTTAGCCGGGAGATATAGCTGTATTTAGCAAGGGTATTTAGTATGTGGTTAGCTATAAGTTTTAACATGTGGTTGAAAAGAAGGTTTAGCATGTGGTTGAAATGAAGGTTTAGCATGTGGTTGAAAAGAAGGTTTAGCATGTGGTTGAAAAGAAGGTTTAGCATGTGGTTGAAATGAAGGTTTAGCATGTGGTTGGAAAGGTTTAGGATATGGTAGGAAAGAAGGTTTAGCATGAGGTTTACTACTTCATACATGGTATAGCGGGCTTGAGAACATTACTCTGACTGTGAATGTTTTATGGTGAAATGTCACAACATACTCAACCTCATAAAGATGTCCATTGAGTCTTCCCATGGGATGAGCCGTCGTGAATCACGTGGGCAATGTTTATTTCAAAATACGAATAACGAGTGAACTCGAAACCCGGATTCTGCTGGTCGGTGGGAGTATGACTTAAAAATTGCATTTTTTTAAATGAAGTAAATAAGTCGCATACGTCGGGCCATCTGTGCGAAAACACGTATGTACTCCGCATTTCAACTCTTTAAACTACATTTCGCTGGAAATCTAGTAGGGCCATTGTCCTTTTTTAAATGAGATCACGTGGAGGTTCAAGAAACAAAGAAATGAAGAGGCATACATTAAGCTAAACCGAATTTAGTCTCCCATTACGATATATATGACTAATAATGTAACTGCTATTCTTTACTCCTTACTCTGGCTTCTGAGTACACGGCGTAGTTTATAATTATGCTATGAAACGTAAGGGCTACACACACTATGGCGTTGTTGACTCCACACATGACATCATTTGCTACACACACAATATGGAGTCGTTTACAACACACACTATGACGTCAGTGACTACACACAATATAGTTTCTTTGACTACACACATTATGGCGTCAATAAATCATTGAATCGATGGTTCTTAACTTTGATTTTTCTATATTGATTTTTGTAATATCTTCTGTTTGAGTGCGTTCTATTGAATGTTGTTATTCTAGAATCATATCGGCTGTGCTGTACTTAGTTTATACTTGTTCCTGTCAATTTATTGTTTATTTTATACAAGCTCCTGTGCATTTACATGACTTCAGCGGGGAGCAAATACGAACTGTAACATTCAGTTACTATCGTTCAGCGAATATATATAACAGATAACTATGGAAGTTTGGGTGGAGATATGTAACTACACCAATTGGAACCTGCGTCAATTGAATGGTAAATCTACATTACAGGAACATTCACCCGAACTGTCGTGATAAATCCTCAGATATTTGATATTTCTCATATTGTCGTGATAAATCCTCAGATATTTGATATTTCTCATATTGTCGTGATAAATCCTCAGATATTTGATATTTCTCATACAGTCGTGATAAATCCTCAGATATTTGATATTTTTCATATTGTCGTGATAAATCCTCAGATATTTGATATTTTTCATATTGTCGTGATAAATCCTCAGATATTTGATATTTCTCATATTGTCGTGATAAATCCTCAGATATTTGATATTGTTCATATTGTCGTGATAAATTCTAAGTACTTGGATTGTGTCCCCAGTGTGAAAACCTGCAGAAAAAAAAGATACGGCCCACCACAATCAGCATCCAAGAGAAACTGTACGGCAAAACAGAAACTTTGAAATAGATTGCAACCTACATCACAGAATACATACTCCCAACTTGACTGAGTGATAATCTCTGAAACAGACTTCAGCTTACATCATAGAATGTAGGAGTCCCCACTTGACTGAGTGATAATCTCTGAAACAGACTTCAGCTTACATCATAGAATCTAGGAGTCCCAACTTGACTGAGTGATAATCTCTGAAACAGACTTCAGCTTACATCATAGAATCTAGGAGTCCCAACTTGACTGAGTGATAATCTCTGAAACAGACTTCAGCTTACATCATAGAATCTAGGAGTCCCAACTTGACTGAGTGATAATCTCTGAAACAGACTTCAGCTTACATCATAGAATGTAGGAGTCCCCACTTGACTGAGTGATAATCTCTGAAACAGACTTCAGCTTACATCATAGAATCTAGGAGTCCCAACTTGACTGAGTGATAATCTCTGAAACAGACTTCAGCTTACATCATAGAATCTAGGAGTCCCAACTTGACTGAGTGATAATCTCTGAAACAGACTTCAGCTTACATCATAGAATCTAGGAGTCCCAACTTGACTGAGTGATAATCTCTGAAACAGACTTCAGCTTACATCATAGAATCTAGGAGTCCCAACTTGACTGAGTGATAATCTCTGAAACAGACTTCAGCTTACATCATAGAATCTAGGAGTCCCAACTTGACTGAGTGATAATCTCTGAAACAGACTTCAGCTTACATCATAGAATCTAGGAGTCCCAACTTGACTGAGTGATAATCTCTGAAATAGTTTGCAACCTACATCACAGAATCATGAGTCCTAGTCTGACTGAAAAAGATTGTCGCTGCAGACAAGATGATAAAATGTTTAGATATTCCGTAAATTGTGATGCATGCCCGACGCTAGAAATAATTCTTCTTTTTAAGAGATTGAATTCTACTCAGAAATTTCGAAAATAAATAACTTTTCTTGTTTACCAAATCAATATCAATTTACATTTTCATAATCGCACATATTGTCTTTTTTTTTACTGCACAGTTTATTTTGTGTTTACGAAAGATACCCATGTGTCAGGTATTCATTTTTGGTCGACTGGAAGGTCGGTCGAGTCAGGCGAGAAATCACGGCCCGGATTTGTGTGTCCGGACTTGGTTTCGAATCTGAAACGATGTAAAGTTAAAGGTAGGTCCCATGGCAGCAGCCTGCCATCGGGGATGAAGTCACACTTCATGTACTAAGCCGCAGAAACTATTAGTTGGGTTGGCGAGTTCCCTTCCTTGCTGTCTTTATCTCCCCCTAACTCCTGCGTTAAGTACCCATTTCATCTGGATTTATTGGAAGAACCGTCGCGTCAGGCGAGAAATCACGACCCGGATTAAATGTTTGTCCGTGCGTGGTATCGAACCTGGCACGCTGTAACCAGGTGATAATAAGTTCACTATCAACAAGACTATAGCGCTTCTGGGTAAAACTATAGGGTGCTTATCAAGTCGCTGTGTACTGATTACTGATATTACATATTTCCGTACGAAATATATGACTTAATAATAGCGGGTAAGTGCAGGAATTTCTTCTTCTTCGGCGTTTATTCTCAAACTCCCGCTGGATCTCTCTTGTAGCAGGACCATGGTCCTATTAGATTTCCAGCAGAATGTAGTCCAGATAATGGAATTGCGCTGTGTCGCCGTTTTATTTGCGACAATGGCCTGACACATCCGTCTTCGGCGGGATAACCACATATTTGTAATCTAAAATTTATTTTTCTAATAACCACATTTGAAAACTAAAATATTTTTTTCTAATAACCATATATTAAATTTAAAATGTATTATTTTACTCTTTTTTCAGAGCCTTCCAAGCGTGCCCGTACAGCCTACACGAGTGCTCAGTTGGTAGAGCTTGAGAAAGAATTCCACTTTAACAGATATTTGTGCCGTCCTCGACGAATAGAAATGGCTGCGTTACTGAACCTCACGGAGAGACAAATAAAAATCTGGTTTCAAAATCGAAGAATGAAATTCAAGAAAGAACAGCGCGGAAAGAATTCGATGGACAAACATGGCGCCAAGTCTGAAGGGAGTTTCTCCGGAAGTGATACTGAAAATTCCTCTTGCCATGGAATGTCTGGTTTAGGCGGGGATAGAAGCCCAGGTATTGTGGATTGTGCCGTCGCAAAGGCTGCGGGTGGTGGAGGTAATAATAATACTGGGGTCTGTGCAGGAGACAACAATAATGGAGATTTGAACAGACTACGTTTGTCACCTACTACAGCTCAAGGTGAAACACCACACTTTCTACAAACTAGATCAGTCAGGGGACATTCTCCAAACACATCAATGGGTGAAATTGAATCGGCATGCAGTTTGCAACCTCAGCACCGATCGCAGAACGGGATGCAGCTTCCTCACCATGAACCCATATCTTTGGTCCACCAGCAACAGCAAAGCATCAAATCTGAAAGTC
This sequence comes from Meghimatium bilineatum, assembly GCA_034231615.1. Taxonomy (NCBI): domain Eukaryota; kingdom Metazoa; phylum Mollusca; class Gastropoda; order Stylommatophora; family Philomycidae; genus Meghimatium; species Meghimatium bilineatum. Next base: position 7,423,528 of record CM067322.1, on the reverse strand, counting down.
CAAATCCAAGCATTATATCTCAAGGTCAAACCACTGCGGCAAAGCTAACAAGTCACCAACAACAAACCCGACAACCACAACATCAACAAACAACCTCACACGCTCAAGATAATCCATCTCCCATACCCTCAACTCCAAACCCATACTCACACGGTAACGTTCACCAGCAGAGACATCACCAGCAACACCACGTCGCCAACCACAGCACAGGGTATGGACCCCTTCCATCCAGACATTACCCAGGATCAAGTAACATGCTCGTGACCGGAAGCATGTACTCAGACATAAACCCATTAGACAATCATACAAGCGTACACAGTTCAATGGCATCACATCCGGGTATCAACTCACCAATCAATTGTTCCGTGTCATCGTTAGGATACAACCAGGGAGCGTATGACTACATACCAAAACTAACTCATTTATAGAAGATGTTTGTAGATATTTCATCTAATTAATAGATGTTAATTAGAGATTCTTGTATTTTTAATGTGATGTATGATGTGTGCTCAATTTGTAAAATTTGCTAGCACAGACCATGGAGATTATGTCAGTCCTAGCAAAGACCGTGGAGATTATGTCAGTCCTAGCAAAGACCGTGGAGATTATGTCAGTCCTAGCACAGACCATGGAGATTATGTCAGTCCTAGCACAGACCATGGAGATTATGCCATAAGTTATGAAAGAATCAATGTTTAGTGATCTTTCAGTTGCTTCTAAGAGATTTCCCCTGAATCTCAAAGAAGTTTTGAAAGAATAAATTGTTAGTTATCTTATGGAGCTCTTTTAGTGCTCTTAAAAGATCTTCATTGCGTAGGGTTTAAGTCATTCGCTTTCTGTTCAAGAGGTCGCAGATTTCAATCCCACCCGCGACGTATTTTTCGGAGATCGCTGGGGGCTATCCCGTTAAGGTTATAAAATTAAGTGATATCTGTGGTGCTCTCCTCAGGGAATGTCGTTGAAAGGGATGCAGTAGATATTGCGTGACCCAAGTACGATTAACTCATCATTTGTGCTTTTTCAAACTTTTCTTCTTCATAAGAACATGGATTTTTTCCTCTTAATTAGGTATTTGCAGAAAGTGTTAGCGAAAGATCAATTACACAGTAGTTACTTCGACGATTCCGAAAAAAATTGTATTGATATATGAACCAGCACTCACTGGTTAGGGTTAGGGCTAGGGCTAGCTTAAAAGCTAGCTTTTTTCGGTCATATTAAGAGACACGACGGCATGGAGAGAGTGTTAATGGAGGGGATGATAGAAGGCAACAGTGGCAAAGGCCGACCAAGACGTTGTTGGACAAAAGACATTCAAGAATGCCTGCGCATGTCACTGGAAGATGCAGGGCAACTTGCTCAAGACCGCGGAGAATTCAAGAAATCCATAGGAAAGACTACGTTCTGGAAAGAATATGTCACTTGATGATGACTCACTGGTTCACAGTGAAAATAACACCGTGAAAATAATGTTCAAAGAGCTACGCTGTCAGAAAACAGTTACTGAACACAGGATGAGGTTTACACAGAACGAGGCTTTGTGGAGAGCTCATTTTATGTTTCTCGAGTCAATTTGAGTGGGTAGTTTCTTCTCCTACGGTCGTTCTCAAAACCCTGCTGTTTTACATGGAGGACAGAATACGTTTCACCGTGGTTACAGCATAACTGCGATATCTGCACCTGCCGATTTTAAACTTCCTACTTTCGGAAGACATCTTGAGTTAATGTGACCTTTGTGGTGACTTAACAAACATAACCACATTTTTAAACATCCTTAATCTATTCTTTCGGCACTCATGACAGCTGAAGTAACAATTTTATTATTCAATGCTCTTCTTTCGGTATCACAAGGTAAGGGGCAGCTCAAAATTTATTGCATAATAAAAGGACAAGTTCAGATTAATCTCGGAATATTCATAATATGATCTGAGAAAGGTACTTCCGCAAGTTTCCGTCTTTCCATGCGGTAGTATTATTGTTGTACTATAAAAATATAAACTGCAATTCATCATAATAAGGAATGGCTGCCAAGAGCAGTCTGAATCTTCCACGGCATGTAATCTTAGTATCAATTCTACCATCGTGTGATAATGTGCAGATCTAGAGATATGTTTCCATGTTATCGTTATATCATTCCTGATCTTTCCCCTCCATGCAAGAAATACCTTGTCATCTAGTTCCCATGATTCCATGCCGATGCCTCTATCGTGCGTATCTCGCTTGTATACGTTGGTATACTCAGATAGAGGCCCGCCCTGAGATCTTCTCCCTAATTTTAATAATTTTATAATGGCAACGTAAACAGTAATAAGTTCAGAAGATATAATAATTGTGATTTTTTTATATTGTAAGTGTTCATAGGAGGATGAAACTCGGACAGATCCAGCAAACACGTAAGGAATTTCAGGTTACACAGCTATGAAACTCGGACAGATCCAGCAAACACGTAAGGAATTTCAGTTTACACAGCTATGAAACTCGGACAGATCCAGCAAACACGTAAGGAATTTCAGGTTACACAGCTATGAAACTCGGACAGATCCAGCAAACACGTAAGGAATTTCAGTTTACACAGCTATGAAACTCGGACAGATCCAGCAAACACGTAAGGAATTTCAGGTTACACAGCTATGAAACTCGGACAGATCCAGCAAACACGTAAGGAATTTCAGTTTACACAGCTATGAAACTCGGACAGATCCAGCAAACGTGTAGAAGATTTCAATGTACACAGATACCTGCTCTACAAATTGCAAATAACCAAAAAGTCGTAGGATGTCCGACAAAATAGAGGGCGCCGCAGTAACCAAACAACAAATGGTAATGCAAAATAAGTTAGGTTACTAGAAAAACCTAACTATAAATAAAAATAGATTTAAAAAAGTATATAAATAAACATACAACAAAACAAAGCAGGACAAAAAACGCATGTCCGGTAAAAGAGTCAATATGCGGGAATATATTTGCGCGCTATAGATGAGTAATGCCGGGATGGTAAGGGCACCGGACATGTGTTTCTCAACCGGTACCAGGCAATGTTTCTGCGTAAGATAATCATGGCCTGGTCAAACTCAATTATCAATTGTGTGTGGTTTTGTATAGCTTATACGCTATTAGTTTCTTGAAAAAGGTCCCATTTAAATCGATATATGGAAAATTGTCCTGCTTTTTTTTTATTGTATGTTTTTTATATACTATTTTTAATCAATTTTTATTTATAGTTAGGTTTTTCTAGTAACCTGTTTAACTAATTTATTTTGCATTCTACATATTGTGCAAGAATTTCACAAGTCAACTATTTCAATTATAAACGTACGCCAATTTTGAAACACACATCTATCCCTACAGAAACCAAAAGACACATCATAAATTCTATCTTCTTACCAACATTCTGTTTATAATGTCAAACATGGACATTAAAAAAGGAACAATAGAGAAAACGTATTACATGTGAACTGAAATATCAAAGAAAAGCTGCAAACAGAATAAGACAAGATCATGTGAAGAATGAAGAGATTACAAAAACAGTCCAAAATCTATCCTTGGTCAAATTTATTGGAAACAAAAACTGAAATGGTTGGACCAATTAATAAGGATAAATCCTTTTTGGTCAGGAGCAAGATACAAGAGAAGACGAAGACGAACGTGGATTGAAGGAGTTACCAACATTCTTAGACGTCACAACATCACTGCATAGATCAAACTTGCCATGGCAGGAAAACCGATTGTTATTCAATCCTACGACTCTTTACAGCAAAAGCAGAGAAAAGACAATAGATAGATTCATTCATTCATTTTTCTTTATAGCTAAAGTTAGTGCATAGGGCAGAGGTCAGATCTTTCCAATCAATTCTGTCTGTTCAAAGCTATTCTGTGTGGTTCTTGAATAGTACGTATATTTGTTGTTTTACTGTCTCTAAGTATTGTTCTTCTGAGTGTTTCTTTTGGTCTATCTCTTTTGCCTGTAGGTATCCGTTTAAGAGATTGTTGGTGTATTCTGTTGATGTCTGCGATTAGGACATGCATTAATTTTTCTTGCTCTGAGTAAGACATCAGCACTAATTTTCCTTTCTCTGAGGAGAATGTGAAGTATATTCATCTTTTTCTCTGTGTGTTCTCAAACTCCTACAGATTATCAGGACGTTGTCCAGAGAATTGAATGCGCTGTGTCATTGTCTACATCATTGCTGCGGTATCTGTGCCTTTCGGCCAGACACTTCAGCTTGACTTCTAGTCAATTGAAATTTGCTGTGCTGGTAGTTTTACATTCGGGCTCCAAAAATACACAGACTTACGAAATATGTTGTAACTAGTTTTACAGCAAAGCTACGCTATTTGCGCCTTTTGACCCACAGCATCATATTTCGAAGTGGTATAGATATCTCCCACAGTACCTCCTTACGACAGGGGGAGGGGGTGGGGTTGTTGAAGTCAGGAAACATACGAACTTCTTCTTCAGCGTTCATTCTCACACTCCCGCTGGATGTCTCAGCAGGATAATGAACATATCATACTAGAGTTCCAACGTAATGTAATCCAGAGAATGGAAACGCGCTATGTCGCAAAACATCCGTCTTCAGCGGTAAAAATAGGAACTAAGTAGAGATAATAAAACTTTGGTCTTCCATACAAAATATAAGATGTTACCTTGGATGTTTAAGCCGCATGGAGTCTGCTGACCTAGCACTTAGTTGGAAATGATCAAAAGTTATGCTAATGTCGGATGTGTCAGACCTATATATTGTAGGTAAGCCATCAACTATTATAAGATTGACTTCGTTGTACTAGGATTGCGCCTGTTTATTGATGGTATGTGAAAGTAGAGTAACAGAATAGCAACACTGTTAACTGTCCATGGATGTCGTAATAGGTTTCGGAGGTTTCTGCTAGGGTTTTAGAGGTTTCTGCTAGGGTTTTAGAGGTTTCTGCTAGGGTTTTGGGGTGGAATTGAATGTTCCATTCCATATAGGATAACGTTGAGTCTCAAGTCGAATGTGTTATGTAGAAAGGCGCAGATACCGCAACTACGCTGCAAACACAGCTAATTCCCTTGTCTGGACTATATCCTGTTAAACTGCAGGAGTTTGAGAACGATCGTAGAAGAATAGCAAGATTATACTCGGGTTTCACTCTATTTACCGGACATGTAAGAACGAAGGAGAACATCATCCCGCTACAAGCATTAAAATGGGTACCAGTTGAGAAATGAGAAACAGGATGAACAACTGAGTCTCTTTGTAGAACAACCATCACAGATGGTACAACTATGGATCTGAACAACATTCAAGAATTACACACAGTAGCATGGCATTGTTGCAACTGGAGAGCTCTGTTTTCTGTCCTATGTACCATGGCATTGTTCCAACTGGAGAGCTCTGTTTTCTGCCCTATGTAGCATGGCATTGTTGCAACTGGAGAGCTCTGTTTTCTGTCCTATGTACCATGGCATTGTTCCAACTGGAGAGCTCTGTTTTCTGCCCTATGTAGCATGGCATTGTTGCAACTGGAGAGCTCTGTTTTCTGTCCTATGTACCATGGCATTGTTGCAACTGGAGAGCTCTGTTTTCTGTCCTATGTACCATGGCATTGTTCCAACTGGAGAGCTCTGTTTTCTGTCCTATGTACCATGGCATTGTTCCAACTGGAGAGCTCTGTTTTCTGCCCTATGTACCATGGCATTGTTCCAACTGGAGAGCTCTGTTTTCTGCCCTATGTACCATGGCATTGTTCCAACTGGAGAGCTCTGTTTTCTGCCCTATGTACCATGGCATTGTTCCAACTGGAGAGCTCTGTTTTCTGCCCTATGTACCATGGCATTGTTCCAACTGGAGAGCTCTGTTTTCTGTCCTATGTACCATGGCATTGTTCCAACTGGAGAGCTCTGTTTTCTGCCCTATGTACCATGGCATTGTTCCAACTGGAGAGCTCTGTTTTCTGCCCTATGCACCGTGTTTGGCGCTGAATGAACATAGATAGATAGATAGATAGACATAGATAGATATATAGATAGATATAGAAACCGATGAATAGAAGAATACAGTATCATTCAATGGCAATAAAATAACTGACACATTCTGCTGTTGCAATTCTAGCTGACCATGTATATTTATCCCCTGTGCTGCAGCTCATGTGAGCATTAGTATGATGTGCTATGTTGTTGTTGTTTTTTTTGTTTGTCCCAGCATAATAGTTTTCTGCAATATTTCAATGAAATGTTGTAGCCATTACATCCTCAACGTTCATGTATCGCCTCTTACGTCATGCATTTCTCTTCGTAAATATTCCTTTAATTATCTCGTTTTAATACTCCAAATAGTAGACGGGACAGCTGCTTCTTTCTCTAGTGTTAGATCTCAAAATCCTGCATATTAACAGGATGTAGTCCAGAGAATGAAATGCGTTGTATCATTGTCTACAGCTTTGCTGCAATAACTGCGCCTTTCGGTCAGAAACTTGACTTCAGTTTGGATGAAGAATCCACCATATAATCTCCTTAATCGTGTCTAAGGCATGCATGCAAGGTACACAATGATGCTATTGCTTGTTCCACATTCAGGACCCGGCAACACACGAGCGATATTACTTCTATATATCCAGATCTCAAATATAACTTTGATCATCAGTTGTTTAGCTGTGTCCATGTTGCTGAGCCATCTGGGAAATGAAGACTATAAATATAACTCCTGGTGAATCTAAATTTTTATTTATTTATTTATTTTCATGTTAATCTCTGTCTCACAAGTTGCAGGCGATATGTACCTCTTTGACTGATGTCATGCTAGCGTCACAATTGATGGAATGAGGGTGTCCTAACTGAAATGATGTTTGCATCACAACTGATGGAATGGTGAACCCAAACTGAGATGATCTTTGTACCACAACTGATAAGATAAGGGGCACTAACTGAAATGATGTATGTACCACAACTGATGGGATAAGGGGGCGCAAAATAAAATGATGTTTGCTCAGTAATTGAACTGATATATGCTCCCCAATACAGTTTTCCCCCTGAAGCTGGATGTGTCTGATCATTGGTGCAAATAAACGGCATCACAACCCATTTCTATTCTATGGACTACATCCTGCTGAAAATCTGGTAGGACCATTGTCCTGCTACAAGAGATATCCAGTGGGAGTTTGAGAATGAACGCCGATTGATGAAGATACCGTGTGCAATAGTTATCTATGAGCCCAGCTTCCTGAAAATGGATTGCGTTCTCTGAGAACTGTCTAGATACAGAACGATCTTCTGAAAGCCCCCGAAGAATTTGTCAAATCTGAAAACACCCGTTAGAAAAAAACCTGCATCATGTTTAATCTAGTTTTGACAATCTTCTCATGATTTATGTTTGAAAATAAATAACGTCTACATGATGCAATAACATAGTTTTATGAAACTCCATATTTAACTGGTTTTCTTCTTTGGATTATTTCGTTTCTCTTAGTGTGAATGTTTCCTTTCTCTTGCTATTATTGTTTCGTTTCTTTTAGTGTAATATTTTCGTTTCTCTTAGTGAGAATGTTTCGCTTGTCTTAGTGTAATTATTTTCGTTTCTTTTAGTTTGAATATTTCGTTTTTTTAGTGTAATTTTTTTCGTTTGTATTAGTGTGAATATTTTGTTTCTCTTAGTGGGAATGTTTTGCTTTTCGTAGTGTTAATGTTTCGTTTCTCTTAGTGTGAATATGTGATAGCTCTTGATGTTACTTGCGGTTTTTCTCCATCTTTCTTTGTGTGATTTCTCTTACAGTTACTGTGTGATTTATTTTGATATGACTGCGTTTTCTCTTACTAATACTGTTTGATTTCTCTTAATGTGATTTCTCTTACTATTATAGTGTTTTCTCTTTCTGTGACTATCATTTCTAGATGTGACTTATTTCACTTGATGTGAACGTGATTTCTCTTCCTGTTACTGTGTGTTACTGTATAATTGTGCAAAATTATACAGTTTATTTTACCTTGAAAAATATCTGGAATTATATCAGACTTCCTGTTCAAATAAGACATTTGAATGTGATATCCGCCGAAGACGGATGTGTCGGGCCATTGGCGCAGAAAAGCGGCGACACAACGCATTTCCATTCTTTGGATTACATCCTGCTGGAAATATAGTAGACCATGGTCCTGCTAGATTCAGCGGGAGTTTGAGAATGAACGAATGGTGAATCTTCTCTTCACACCATCTTCTTCTCTGTCATGCTTGCTTATCTTTACTTCCTGCGTCATCCATTCTCTATTATCCTTCTCTCTCCTTCCTATCACATCTATGTTTGTCTCTATGTAAGATTTGTTGACAGTGATCTTTTGTTTGTTCTGATGAAGGCTTTTTAGTCGAAACGTCTTCTGTCACTGTGTCCCCCTGTTAGGTTGTTTTATGACTTATTTTGGTAACACCTGTACTTATCTTTGTTCATTCTGAATGGAATGATAAGTCACCTTTCTGATCAACGTGAATGAAAATGGAAAGTTCTTTCGTAAGCACACTTCAGAAAGTGATTGTGTGAGCACACCTGGATAAGAGGTCAACGTACCTGTGTGTGAACACACCTGTACAAGTTGGTAAATTACCTGCGTGATGAGAACAAAAAAATTAATAAGATGACAAGGTGCCTATGTGAACACACAATTGTATAAGAGGTCAAAGTACCTGTGTGAACACACCTGGATACGTTGATAAAGTATCTGTGTGAACACACCTGGATACGTTGATAAAGTACCTGTGTGAACACACCTGGATACGTTGATAAAGTACCTGTGTGAACACACCTGGATACGTTGATAAAGTATCTGTGTGAACACATAGCTGCATATGTATGCAAAGGACAAAAAGTAGTTACATTCCAGTGAACATGACAGCCAGTCAACTACGATATTTGTGGAACGAAGTCCTGAGATGAACTTCACAGTCAACTACGTGCTCTGCGGACCGAAGGCCAGAGATGAACCTCACAGTCAACTGCGTGATCTGCGGACCGAAGTCCTGAGATGAACTTCACAGTCAACTACGTGCTCTGCGGGCCGAAGGCCAGAGATGAACTTCACAGTCAACTGCGTGATCTGCGGACCGAAGTCCTGAGATGAACTTCACAGTCAACTACGTGTTCTGTGGACCGAAGACCAGAAATGAACTTCATGGAAAAGCTACAACACTACATTCAGTTCCTACAGTCTTTACAATAATACTCACGTGGAAGACAGGTAATGAAGTCCTACTGAATGACGACTAAAACACTACACAACTAACGGATGTAAATATGATACATACAACAAAACACAGAATATAATCATACAAATGACAATACACAGAATAAAGTCGACGTTTCGGACCAATAGGCCTTTTTCAAGATACGGACATAACATACAAAAATTTAAAAAACCACAAGTAGAAATGAATGCGTATCCGAGTGAAATGTGGTAGTTAGATAGATATGTTCGTATGCTTCCGGTATCTATCTAACTACCACATTTACATCCGTTAGAGATAGTGTGTAGTGTTTTAGTCATCATTCAGTAGGACTTCATTACTTGTCTTCCACGTGAGTATTATTTTCTCCTAGCAGTACCACCTTTCTATTGATTACACTCTTTACAGCAAATTTCGATAATACAAGGGTTGTATCTTCATTTCTTTCTGATTTCTGTCAAACTGACCAGCAACTTCTACAATGATTGTAACTTAATTTCTTTCTGGTTACGGACAAACAAAATGTACAAAGGTTGTATATTCATTTGTTCCTGACTCCTGACAAACAAAATGTACAACGGTTGTATCTTCATTTGTTCCTGACAAACAACATGTACAAAGGTTGTATATTCATTTGTTCCAGATTTCTCTAGACAAGGGGCGATCCATAAATTACTCTGCCACTGAAGGGGGGGGGGAGGCTTATGCTGACAAAAGCTGACGTCTACTATGTGAATGTCAAATACCTACTTGTTGTACTAGTTTTGTGTAAAATGTGTTATGGGAGAGGAGATATTCAGCATTTTAGCATAATTATGCGTGGGGGGCGGGGGTGTTGATTTCCTGAATTATTGACTTAGTTGTGTGTCATTAAAATTGCTTGTTGACAATAGTTATTGAAAGCCCCTACCAAATTTAAAATATAAGCACATTCCAAGCAAAGGAAGAATTGGCAGACCGTAGGGGCAATATTCCAAGAAAGGACAGGCGTGTAGAGACAATATTCCAAGCGAAGGAAAAACACTTAGACCGTATGAGCAATATTCCAATCAATGGAAGAACAGGCAGACCGTAGTGGTAATATTCTAAGCTAAGGAAGAACGCAGACCGTATGAGCAATATTCCAAGCGAATGCAGACCGTAGGGGCAATATTCCAAGCGAAGAAGGACCAGACAGACCGTAGTTGCAATATTCTAAACGAAGGAAGAACACTTAGACCGTATGGGCAATGCTCTAATCGATGGACGAACAGGCAGACCGTAGGTGCAATAGTGCTGTAAGAGTAATTAGTTTAGTCAACGCATAGTTATTGAATTGAGGTATCTTGAATTCAGCAACTATGAAAGACAGAAAGTATGAAAATCAGCAGATCACATGATCCAGTTAATATCAAATGAACGAAAACAATCACGAACACAAATTTAAATACATAACAAGTATGTTCACTGAAAACGGCAAACTATAATTAGAGAAATTGATACACTATGCCAAAACGTCAAAGCTGTGTCATACCAACTGACACCACCGCTCAAACGTCCATCAGCATCATCATCAGGTGCCATGATGGTTGGCGTAGGAGATTATGGCCATCAACAGCTCTCTGTCTAGATTATTATGTATCAATATCATTGTTATTTCCATGTAGTGCCAGGTTGTCAAGATGTCTAATATTTTCTCACGTTGTCGCCTCTGTCTCTGTTGCCTTCAATCTTGCCTGTTGTGGCTAAGTTCTCCAAACCTGACTATCTCATGAAGTGGCCGAAAAACATATATTGTTTTTTTTTTCTTATATTGTTGATTAAGGTCTGTTTCGCATTTGACTCTTTCGACACCTCTACATTAGTTTTTCTTGCAGTCCATAGTATTCTCATCATTCTTCTGTAGAACTACATCTCTTTTGCCTTTAATTTCCCACTTTCCAGTTTGTTTATTGTCCAAACACCCATACATTAATCAAACAACTAGCCAAATATTGCTAAACTGTATATTTACACCAACTTTTTGTTACCATTGCCAAACATGATCATTGTACAAAGCACACAAGAGAAAGACTGTAACATATGAAACGAGATTGTAAGATCATTGGAGGCAATAGAACAGACTGAATACGACATGAAAACATTAGAAATTGTATAGAAACTATTTTATACATCAAATACATAGAAAGAAAACACAGTAAATGGTTCGGCCAACTGATGAGAATGGAACCTGATCGCCTTCTATCTATAGCATACAAAAAATGAATTTCGACTTAAAGAGCAACATTCTACTAGAATTTAATGCCGCATGTAGCTCAGAGAATGAAAGTGCGTCATGTAGCCATTTTATTTGCACTAATGTCCCGACTTATCAGTCTTCGGTGGAAAGTCAATCAAGTTAAGTCAATTATTATTTTTAAGTTTATAATTACAACATTGAAATGAACAACAAAAATAAACATTTCACCAACCTCAAACTGTCAGATTAACAACCTGTCTATTCAAACAGTAACGTAATCAGTAGTTCTGTTGATGTCTAACTTTCCGCCCCATAACATGTCTGTCTACCTAACAGGTGATTCCAGTTACAACTGAAGAGTGTCATCAACTTCCCGCCATCTACTTGCAACCTCCAGTTTCCGGTTATCTCCAAAACTGTACAAATGCTGATATCACTTCTGCCAGCGGGGGAGTAAGTCTACGACATGGGAACAGTAAGCGGACGCCATATTGTCCATTGAAATACATTATCTCTTGTGGAATGTGATCATTCAAGACAAGCGTAGCACTAGCTGGCCCAGTCGGATAAGATACGAACCAAATATAGCATGGCCCAGTATTTGATTAACTATAAGGAATCTGAGCAGGGCACCTGGCATAAGTTGGCCGTTGTAGAACGGTGCCAAGACATTTCCTGTTCAAATTATACTGGATACATTATTATTTTTTAAGTGTATGGGAAATGTAATTAAGTAGCACGTAGCGACCTAGGAATATAAGGAATTCGAGATCTAGCAATATTAGAACAAAAGTAAAAGTTATTTGTCCTCAAAACATTCCCTTTTAAATAGTTGTCTCCCCCTTTACAACGTCATAGTTGTATTCCTCCTCAAACTCCGGCATATTAGCAGGATATTGTTCAGAGAGCCAAAAGCGTTGTTTTTGGTTTACAGCTTAGATGCGATAACTGTACAGACCGGTGCGACATATCGTTGATAAATACCGCAGACGTAGAGCACATAAAACTGTGATCATGTTCTCGGGACTACATCCTGTTGCAAATCTAGTAGGGGCACTGGCCTGCTACAAGAGAGATATAGCCATGCGGCAGTCGGATATGTCCGACTAAACGGCGCAGATAGCACAGCAATTATATAAACCATGACACAGCGCAATCCATTCTCTATACTATATCCTGCTAATCTGCAAGAGTTTGCGAATGAACGAAGACGAAGAAGAAGAATCTAAATTAAGAAATCATCAAATCAAATTATAAGAATGCCATCCAATCATCAAATAGTTACACAATCACAGAGCATAGTTAGACAGAGCATAGTTAGACAATCAAAGAGCATAGTCAGACAGAGCATAGTTAGACAATAACAGAGCATAGTTAGACAATAACAGAGCATAGTTAGACAATAACAGAGCATAGTTAGACAGAGCATAGTTAGACAATCACAGAGCATAGTTAGACAATAACAGAGCATAGTTAGACAGAGCATAGTTAGACAATCACAGAGCATAGTTAGACAATCACAGAGCATAGTTAGACAATAACAGAGCATAGTTAGACAATCACAGAGCATAGTTAAACAATCACAGAGCATAGACAATAACAGAGCATAGTTAGACAGAGCATAGTTAGACAATAACAGAGCATAGTTAGACAATAACAGAGCATAGTTAGACAATAACAGAGCATAGTTAGACAGAGCATAGTTAGACAATCACAGAGCGACCTAGGAATATAAGGAATTCGAGATCTAGCAATATTAGAACAAAAGTAAAAGGTATTTGTCCTCAAAACATTCCCTTTTAAATAGTTGTCTCCCCCTTTACAACGTCATAGTTGTATTCCTCCTCAAACTCCGGCATATTAGCAGGATATTGTCCAGAGAGCCAAAAGCGTTGGTTTACAGCTTAGATGCGATAACTGTACAGACCGGTGCGACATATCGTAGATCAATACCGCAGACGTAGAGCACATAAAACTGTGATCATGTTCTCGGGACTACATCCTGTTGCAAATCTAGTAGGGGCACTGTCCTGCTACGAGAGAGATATAGATGAACCACTGTCCTACTACATGAAAAATATAGTGAGACCACTATCCTGCTACGAGAGAGAATCAGCGGGAGCTTGAGAATGGATGTTAACACACGTAACTCATCTTGGCCTCTGTTATTGAGATGTCACCCTAAGATTCTATGTGACTGAAATAGCCAATTCTAACCAAATACATCATTAAACGCTTCCTTCTACATGCAAGACAGATTCAAGTGTCATTTCTCTAGTGTCTATTACTCCCTTTTTGGCACCACAACACATAGATGACTAAAAGCACCTAGGAACTAAATACAAATCAGTGCTTGTTGACATCACAGTGACCGTATACAACACGAAACAATCTCAATCGGGTCCCCACGCCCTAAACATGTAGCAACCTCTAGTGGGATAGATCGATTATTCGACTGGTTCATAAATATCTATGAAAGTAAGTCTCTAATATTGTCCTATCACATCTATCGATACGAGAGTGATCTTCAAATACTTGTCGACATCGATCACATTTATTTCTAAAATTGTCATCACATCTGTCAGATCGATTCCTTGACATGCTTATCCTATCAGATCGATTCCTTTAAATACTTATCCTGTCAGATCGATTCCTTGACATGCTTATCCTGTCATATCGATTCCTTTAAATGCTTATCCTGTCAGATCGATTCCTTGACATGTTTATCCTGTCAGATCGATTCCTTGACATGCTTATCCTGTCAGATCGATTTCTTGACATGCTTATCCTGTCAGATCGATTCCTTGAAATGCGTATCCTGTCAGATCGATTCCTTGAAATGCTTATCCTGTCAGATCGATTCATTTGAAATGCTTATCCTGTCAGATCGATTCCTTTAAATGCTTATCCTGTCAGATCGATTCCTTGACATGCTTATCCTGTCAGATCGATTCCTTGAAATGCGTATCCTGTCAGATCGATTCCTTGAAATGCTTATCCTGTCAGATCGATTCATTTGAAATGCTTATCCTGTCAGATCGATTCCTTTAAATGCTTATCCTGTCAGATCGATTCCTTGGAATGCTTATCCTGTCAGATCGATTCCTTGAAATGCGTATCCTGTCAGATCGATTCCTTGACATGTTTATCCTGTCAGATCGATTCCTTGAAATGCTTATTCTGTCAGATCGATTCCTTGACATGTTTATCGTATTCATCGGCAATTATGACGTTCATGTTAAATTCAACGAATGTTATGCGCATGATCATGATCTACAATCTTCCAATAGTTTTCTACAATCTTCCAATAGTTTTCTAGTCTTCCAATAGTTTTCTAGTCCTCCAATAGTTTTCTAGTCTTCCAATAGTTTTCTAGTCCTCCAATAGCTTTTAAGTCTTCCAATAGTTTTCTAGTCCTCCAATAGATTTTTAGTCTTCCAATAATTTTCTACACACATTCAATAGTTTTCATCAGTATTCCAATATTCTACAGTCTTCCAATAGTCTTCTAGTCTTCCAATAATTTTCTTGTCTTGCAATAGTTTTTTAGTCTTCCAATTGTTTTCTAGTCTTCCAATAGTTTTCAAGAATTCCAATAAATTTTCTACAGTCTTCGAATAGTTTTCTACAGACTTCCAATGGGCTGAGAAAAAGATTATTTTTTTTGGTGCTGATATCTCTGGACCCTGTGGTACCACTATAACCCTGACGGATTATGGGTTGTTATTATTACAATAAAATCCCCTTATAATAACTTGGTCCGTTTCGAAGAAATTTGTATCTAACAACCGAAATACGTTATTTACAGTACAAACAGTAAAGATTAAATATAATTGGGAATTAGAAAAGTGTTGTTATATAGGGAAATATGCTATAACAGAATGCACTAAAGAGGGATTCCACTGTAACATTATTATTACATTCATTCCCTGACATTGACCTCCAGTCTGTATATGGCTATCAGTTTGACTCAGCGCCAATTCCCCCTATCTTCTAACAGAAGTCCGCTACTGAAACTTTTCGTCGTTGACAAGGATAAGTTACTTAAAAATATTGTTATAATAATTTAAGAAGAACTGTCTCAGACATGGAATATCAGCAACGGCGTACAAATTTGATAAATAAGACCACACAAACAAATCTGGGAATACAGACACGGCGACATGTTTGTTATCATGGCGGAGCTCATATCAGACAGGAAGCGAGGAGAACATGAATATTGCCGCCATGTTGTTTCCTGTTTATGTTCTTACTAATTTCACTTCTGAGTTCGTTTTTTCTCGTCTTCGTCTGCGTCCTCAAATGTATGCAGATAATAGCATAATTTAATCTGGAGAACGGAATGCGTTATATCAGAATTTACAACTTTACTGCGATATATGCGCTTTTCTGCAACACTCATCCGACTTCAGCATGGATTCTGGGTCACATTGACCCTATTTGGATGGGAAAACCTATTTCACCTGATAGCTTCCTTAATCGCCTCTTATGATACGCACGGAAGGTGGTACACAATGTTTCTGTATTAATACAAGTACTAATGATATACAGTGATATACACAATTTCTTATTTTGTTTGTTGTCTTTCATCCTAATGAAGGTTTTTAGTCCAAACATCGCCTGTCGCTGGGTCTCGCTGTGTGTTTCTGTTGTTGACTAATAATGGTAACCAAATGACACTGGGTGACAGGAATAAGTACTCTGAACTCTATCCGTAATTAGTGTCCTTGAGTCATAGATTAGTTCGGTGTTTATGGTAAGCAATGGGTGGTGTGGAGAATTAGCACAGTGAACCGTAAACTTGTGTGCAGTAGCTTTCAGCAATGAATGTATCTTCTTCTTCTTCATCTGCTTTCAATCTCAAACTCCTGCAGATTAGCAGGACATAGCCCGGATAACGGTAATATATGTCATGGTTTACAGATTTGATGCGACACTCTAGTAGTTATATACGCATGACTTGATGCGTAGTGCTCACCAATGCTCACCATTAGATGGCTCAAAGAGGAAAGTATTGGTGAGCTGCTCACCATTGCTCACCATTGCTCACCATTGCTCACCATTTAGATGGTTCAAAGAAGAAAGTATTGACACACCAACACACCAGATTGTCAGCCAGTAGGATGGGGCGGCGCGAGATACCCCACCCCGGCCCGAGCGGTACCCCCACCGTTGGTGGGGGTTCGCGGCGCGCGGATCACGGGGGTGGTGGGGCGGGACCCCACCCGCTGGGTTATTTTTCCGCTGAAAATTTTCCACTACGTTATTTAGCTATGGACCGGTTCAAGAAATAGCATTGGTACTGCTATTATGTGTGAAGTATGTGTTAGAGAATTAAAATGTATGTGTGTATGGTGGGTGTCTGAAACCCCCCATTTTTCTCTGTGTTGGTGTGTTGAATAAAAAATAATTTTCCGCTGGTTTATCTCCCACCCTTTCCCCGCGTGTGTCGGTTCTTAACATGAAATGACTTTATCTGTTTAGTGGTCATAAGGTTTTCCACTGAAACTTTTCCAGTGTTTTTAGGTACAAGGTCAATATCAGTGAACTTTGTAACAATTTTTTAACCTGTGATTCACCTTTAGACTGATAATCCAAGATAAAGAAAATGACACATACATCAGCTGAACTTGTGTCGACCTCAACATTCTAATTAAGAAACTTTTCCACACCAGAAATTTTGTCTCGTTCAGATTAGCGGACTATCGCACCCACATTTAAACCATGCGTTGTATTGGTTTATTTATAAAACAGGCCAATTTTTGTAACCTGTGCTTCACCTTTAGACTGATAATCCAAGATAAAGAAAATGACACATACATCAGCTGACCTTGTGTCGACCTCAACATTCTAATTATGAAACTTTTCCACACCAGAAATTTTGTCTCGCTCAGATTAGTGGACTATCGCACCCACATTTAAACCATGCGTTGTATTGGTTTATTTATCAAACAGGCGTGTGTGGTGTCTAATGAATGGCCGTGAAATGGTATTTCCATATAAATTAAACCAAGAAACAAACAATTCAACACGTTCAACGAAATATATGAAGAACCCGTTTAAATATATGCCTATGTAGCAAGCTTTATATAAATACACAGTGAAAATAAAACTAACATCTATTTAACTTTAGCTGGTAGCATAACGCTGGACGAGGCCAGGTAAGCCAAACATCTGCAAACCATTAAAACCCTCTGTATCGCAATTTAGTCCGTGGTCAGTACACGGAAGCCCAGCGGGTGCCAATTAACCAGATAAGCACGCTCACACTGAAAGTGGGCGCGCGTTTCTTTAAAACGAACGTTAAGACTATTTTCTCTCTCTCTCTCTTTCTCTCTTTACATATGTGACACTTTATAAGCAGAGAAAGTTTTCTGTTACTTATACAGCTTTTTTTTTTTGTTTTTGTATTTAGAAACATATTTTTGTTAAAAAGCATATTATTAGTAATATTATAGATTATTATTATATACAAATAATTATTCGTATAATCACGTGTATTTTGAGATATTTGAACCTAGGAAAGAAAATACTCTTCTTCTGCTGGTGTAATCAAAGGTTCTTCCCTTGTGTTGTTATATTCAAGCGGGGTCTCACATTGTAAAACATGAAGGGGGCTTTTAATGTTTTATATCTATTATGTTGAGTTATTTGTTTAACAATGACAATTGATAATACGCATTTGAGATATTTGAACCTAGGAAAGAAAATACTCTTCTTCTGCTGGTGTAATCAAAGGGTCTTCCCTTGTGTTGTTATATTCAAGCGGGGTCTCACATTGTAAAACATGAAGGGGGCTTTTAATGTTTTATATCTATTATGTTGAGTTATTTGTTTAACAATGACAATTGATAATACGCATTTGAGATATTTGAACCTAGGAAAGAAAATACTCTTCTTCTGCTGGTGTAATCAAAGGTTCTTCCCTTGTGTTGTTATATTCAAGCGGGGTCTCACATTGTAAAACATGAAGGGGGCTTTTAATGTTTTATATCTATTATGTTGATTTATTTGTTTAACAATGACAATTGATAATACGCATAATATGAGACATGGCTAAGAAGAGTGTACCAACTGATCTGTAAATGCGCTGAAGCATCCGAAGTGCTTAAACGCCGGTTCATGGCACTTGAAAAAACAGCTAAATCAGCAGTATTTGTTATCTTGCCTGTATCATGAACCGCGTCGGTGAATCATCAGCCCCAGCTTGACCGTGTCATGAACGCAGCAGACGCGTCAGTAACGCACGTGCACCCATAATCACCATAAACTGTTACCCCCACCTGGTTATGGTGTGCACAAGCTAACCTAGCACAACAGCTAGTTGTACCTAGTTAAAACTGGTTTTATCTAGTTATTTCCGAAATAGACAAGCCTGTAACAAAAATTTTTGCTGATTCAGCATTCGGCGCACTATAAATACCAGTGATTCTGAAATTATCCGCACTCTAAAAACCACATTCCGACTGATAACAGCGCAGTGTGTCAGACTTTTGAACCTCAGATAAACAGTGTTTATATTCCAAGAAAATGGTGAGTTATATGTTTTAGTATGTATTAGTTTAAGCACATTTTGATCTTTATGCTAGCGTCTTTTATATTGTATATGCTATATGTTACCCATGTATATATACATATACTGTGTGTGTGTGTGTGTGTGTGTGTGTGTGTGTAATATAGGCCGACGCGTCTGGTTTAGGTCTATGTCGTGTCTCGCTGTGTACTATTATATACGTCTGGTATGCATAGTGTATACATATCATAGGTGTTATAATTAATTACTATAAAAATTAATAATAGGCATTCATTAATTATGTATCTATTAATTTATTTGTTATATAATATATAAATGATACAATATCTTATATAAATAATATAATATATAAAAAATAAAAAAATTATTAATTATTGTTCATTAAATTATTAAACACATAGTTATTATTATATATGTATGTATATAATCTCGTACATATACACTATAATTATATATTTTTAATATTATGGAAATCCCAAGCCCAATGTTATACAATCTATAATCTATGGTGTAAAATCGTTATGGATGTCTGACAATCTGTATTCTGTTCTTCCACAGGCCACTATCATTCCAGCTAGATTTGTTTGTACTGTTTGCAATAAAGTTTTCTCACGAAACACCAATCTTAAACGACATGTGGCTAGTTCACACAATGGAAAACGCTACCCATGCCCAAGGTGTACACAAATGTACGCGTACCCGGCAGCTGTAACGCGCCATATTAAACAGGCTCACATCAGTGAAGTTATTGCCACGCCTGTGACAACACAAAGGCCTTGTGAACACTCGGGTCTGATGTCTGATCTACAGGCCACCGATACAATAACACCAGCAATGATTGATACGGTGAAGATTATACCAACAACGGGACTGTCGCAAACCACAGAGACAACACCTGCTGTGATTTCCAAAAAACGACATGTAGAAACAGAGGCTGGGCCGGCTAAAAAACATAAATTGGATGATCTCGTCATGCTACCGACTGATATTCAACAACTTTACAGAGACAATTGGGATACCATAAAAACGCATTCGCGCATACTTACAAAGATGGCACATTATACAATTTTTCATTCACCCACAGAACCACACATAAACAACTGGCACGATACACTAATAACAATACACAACGCTCAAACTACACGCTACAAGATTAGTTTAACAAAACATATCATTCTCCGCCACAAGGAGACCCTAGAACCTCGCTTTTTTCATGGTTCCACCAATAACGCCTCGGTGCTGGAGAGTCCTGTGATTATAAACAACCGATCGGACATGGCTAGATTTATTAGCACTGTTAATGAACTCGACTCTACTAAAGTCGGTCTTAGTGCGCGACCCGACACAAAGTATGAATTAGAGAATATTTGTGCCACCGAATTTTATCTTTATTTTCTATCTAACCATACTCTAGGCTGTTCTTTAGATACACTACCCCCACATATTACAAATAATAGGGGTATTAATATATTACAAAACAACATAGCATCAGGCACACCTTATCACGACAATCTCTGTTTTTTTCGTTGTTTAGCTCTCCATCACAAACACAACATTAGAGCACTCAACATGCCAACACAGAGTTTATTAAGTGACTGGTACACATACCAAGACACAGAACCACAGACCGATTTTTCTGGTGTAACCCTTGACCTTCTACCAAGCTTAGAAGACTGTTACCAACTGAATATTGACGTATACGAATTTGACGAGTTGAATGTCCTGGTGCCCATAGTACGCAGTGGTAGCACATTTCCTAATATTATGTACCTCCTACAACATAAAGAGCACTTTATGTACATCGATAATATTGATCAAGTTAGCCACTCCTTCGGATGCCCCAAATGTGGGAAAGTCTGGAAAGACAACTTTATGCTCACCCGCCACGAGAAAACCTGCAAGGGCGGTATCAGCACTGGGGTCTACCCAGGTGGAGTCTACATCCCATACGACACTGTCTTTGAAGAGCTGGCAAAAATTCTACCACTCGAGTTGGTAGATACGGGTTATATCTATCCTTACAGGGCTACATTTGACTTCGAATGCTATTTTGACTCGTCTGATTGTGCTGCAAAGTCAACGAGTAACACGACCTACATAGCAAAACACATCCCCATGTCGTGTTCTGTAGCGTCCAATGTCCCTGATAAGAAAGACCCCGTCTGTTTCGTCAGCACAGGAGATCCTCAGAAACTGATCAATAGTGTGCTGAAGTATTTAGTGGAAATCGCTGATACTGCTGGAAATCTCTTAAAAGAACGTTTTGCCGAACATCTCAAGGTCTTGCGTGATGGTGAGCATTTTTTAGAGTTGTGTAGACTCGAGGGGTATCTTGCGCAACTGCCTGTGATTGGGTTTAATTCGGGGAAATATGATGTTAATTTGATTAAACCATATTTCGCCCGGTATTTTTTAAAAAACCCCGGCGAAGATGGGGCCTTCGACTTCGCTGTCAAGCGAAATAATAATTTTATGTGCATATCCACGGAAAAATTAAAGTTTTTGGATATTGTCAATTACCTGGCCCCAGGTTTTAGTTACAGTAAGTATTTAGCAGCTTACAGGGTAGTCGAACAGAAAGGTTTTTTCTGTTACGAGTATGTAACAGATCTGGCGCAGTTGAAGGAACCCTGTTTACCTCCACACGGGGCCTTCTACTCAAAACTTAAAAATTCCAACATTTCTGTTGAAGAATATGCGTACTGCCAAAAAATCTGGCGGGAACATAAGATGACGAAATTGCAGGATTTTCTCGAGTGGTACAACAACAAAGATGTCGCTCCTATGCTGAAGGCCCTATCCAGCCAGGTTAAATTCTATGCTGCGATTGGGATTGATATGTTTAAGGACGCAATCTCTGTTCCGGGTATCACCCTCAGGTACCTTTTCAAAACCCTACCACGTGGTATAGTCTTTACGTTATGCGCCTCATATGAAAAAGACCTACACAACATCATACGTCACAACATCACCGGTGGGCCGTCTATTATTTTTCATCGACACCATGAGGTGGATAAAACCAACATCCGCGGTGGTAAGGTGGTTAAGAGCATTAAGGGGTATGACGCCAATGCTCTTTATTTGTGGGCATTAATGCAGAAGATGCCCACAGATTTTACAATCACCCGAACACACGATGATGGTTTTAAACAGCACAGGCGAAATCTGTACACCATTCAATGTAGGGAGTGGTTAGCCTGGATGGCTCACACGAGAAACACAGAACTTATCACCCAATTCAACGGTAAGGAACACCGTGTTGGTGATGCTCATATTCCAGTGGATGGTTATTGTACTATGACACGCACGGCCTTTCAATTTCATGGTTGCATGTTCCACGGGCATCCCAACTGCCCAATCACCAAAGACCATGTCATCAATCCGGTCAACAAAAAACCGCTTGCTGATTTGTATTTGGCTACATGTAGAACCAGTCAAACGATAGCTAACGCGTGTGGTGGTGGTATTGTCGAGTGTTGGGAATGTGAGTGGCAGACATTAAAAAAGACGGAGAAACGTGTCAGAGACTTTCTAGCAACAGCATTTACGAGGCAAAAACCATCCTACGCTAAATACACGAGACCCACACAAACCCAAATTATTGCAGCTGTTGTTGATGGTTCGTGTTTTGGGCTTGTTGAATGTGATATTCATGTCCCAGAGTCTTTGAAAGCGTATTTTTCGGAGATGACACCCATCTTTAAAAATATTGAGGTCAGTCGGGCAGATATTGGCCCACTGATGGAGAAATACGCAAATGATAACAAGCTATTGACCACACCTCGTCGAACACTTATTGGGAGCTATATTGGTAACAAAATCCTGTTGGCCACGCCCTTGCTAAAGTGGTATCTGGCTCATGGTCTAGTGGTTACATACATCTATCAGGTTATAGAGTATGAACCGGTAGCGTGTTTTAGCCAGTTTGGTGATACTGTTACTAGAGCTCGTCGTAAGGGTGATCTCTCCCCAGCCGCTTCTATTACAAGTGATACTATGAAATTACTTGGGAATGCGGCTTATGGAAAAACACTCACCAATAAAGCTAAACATGCTAAAGTGGTGTATGTGGCCCCTACAGCGACCGACAAGTTGGTCAATAGCCCTTACTTTAGGAAGATGGTCGAGGTTGGGCCTGATCTATACGAGGTTGAGTCACGGTATCAGCACACGAAGTGGGATTTACCCATCCAGATTGGTTTTTTCGTGTACCAGTACGCCAAGCTTAGGATGCTTGAGTTTTACTATGACTTCCTCGATAGATTCGTGGACAGGGGTGATTTTGAGGTGACAGAGATGGATACGGACTCTCTCTATTTAGCCCTATCTGCGGACAGTCTACATGACGTCATTAAGCCTAGCATGAGGGCCGAATATCGACGAGTCTACGATCAGTGGTTCCCTAGGGAAACCTGTCAGCCTCATATAGACCTCTTACTCGACCCGCCTAAAGACTGTCCCCGATGCATCGAGGCTAGGCTATTCGATAAACGAAAGCCAGGTCTATTCAAGCTCGAATATGCTGGTATAGGGATGATCTCACTATGCAGCAAGACATATCACTGCTTTGGGCCCTACGACAAGACATCGACAAAGGGTCTAAGTAAGATCCAAAACAAATTTGACGCAAAGACATTTTCCGACGTCCTGACAACCAGACAAAGTAGTGGGGGTAAAAATCTGGGTTTTAAGACGACAGGGACAGCTGTGTACACTTACGAACAACATAGGGCATCACTTTCATACTTTTATATTAAACGACAGGTACAGTCAGATAATGTCTCAACAACACCTCTTTCTATATAACCTTTCTCAAATTCGTACTTGGTGTCGGAATTGTTGTATAATTTCATAATGTAATGATTATGCCTTTAGAAATTTGTATGTCCTTTGCCTAATTTCATGCTCCTTATAAATGTTTATTTATGGTCTTTTCATAATTTTATGCTTTTTATGACATTGTACATTTTCTATTTGATAAATTTATGGTGTATAAATGATACACACTTGAAATGTTTTCTTAATTGTATACCTTGGTACGTTCAACAATATAAAAAAAAGTACGTAAATAAAAGTATTTCATATGTTTAACCCTTTTTGTTTGTTTTATATTTGTATGTTTTAAATGTATATGTCTCCCGAGTCTAACACCCACCACTTAATGGGTTATTGTCTGTTTTCTGACCCAAAAACCACGTTTCCCAGCCTGCCCTGTATCTGACCCCTGGTGTAACCCGCATCTCGTGGAGTGGATCTGGTTTTATCTGAATTTTCTTGACCTGCGGATAACTTCTGGTGTTTAGTTGATGTTCTTGCCCTCTGGCTAATGTATAAGGTCTTGACCTGTGGATAACCTCGGCCCTCTGGTTTGACAGATGATTCTTTGTAGCAAGACAATGAAACACACAGTACAGACAGCACGGTAAACGAGAACTTGAAAACACTTGACAACAAATTGTGTAAGAGATATAAAAAATATTTATTCATGAATCGTGTACATTTTTCAAAATAAATAAGAAAAAAGAATGTTCACTGTATAATTCCCTGTTGATAAAGCGGTATCAAAACAGGTTGTGTTCTTTGTCTCTTGGCTGGTTTGGGTTTGTTGGTATTTTTCTTTTCTGGGGCTGATACCGAGGGTTCAGGTACATAGACAGGTTCGTAGTCGGGTGTGAGATACATCTCTAGGTTACCACAACCATATGGGAATGAATCGTCATAGGTGTTTGAAACTGGAGCCGATGAATCACTGTAAGTGTTTGAAACCGCAACTGTTGAATCGTCATATGTATTTGTAACTGGATCATTTGAAGTTTGCTTTGTAGGAAAAACACTGGAAATTCTATCAAATTCATTCAGAATAACATCACGTAGTTCTACTAGATCGACGAAATCTTGTCGACTCATCGTGATACCTGTTTTGGTAGGATACTTTATGTGTGTATCGCCATAGTATCTGCGAATCTGAATAAGAGGTTTCTTGAAGGATGATACAGCCACTGCATTAACACCATTACCTAATGGTTTAATCATATCGTTGGTTCTGGAAAAGTATGTAATTGGTGATGCCATCTTCTTGATACAACTGGAGTTGGAAATATCACTTCTAGACTGGTAGTGCGATGTGAGGTTTATATCAAGTGAACTTCTTATTTATACACACAGCGGCGGCCGGAGCACCCCACGCGCGCGCGGCGGCCGGGCTCCCGATTGGTCGTGTCTGTGGCATGCCTCATGGATGACCCCACGCCAGTATGGCGTTTCTAGGTCACAGGAGCTGCCAGCTTTGATTAATGACTCATGGCGTGGGTACACTGTGGTATCTAGGTCACAGATGTTGTACTCGTGACTTTTGTTTGACCTGGTTCCAGACTAGGGCGTATACAAGCTTATCATTTTTCCACTGTTTGACCGTGAAAGGTCGCAACACACATGCCATGGACGCACCGCGTGCTTTTAACATTAAGAAATACACAACGTATAAGCCGCAAGTAGAACTCAACAAATCTTGTAGTACTCTCGGGTTGTAAACATAAGGTCTATTTGAATTTCTTTCTAGAAATTTGATAATCTCTGAATGTCTGGGTGGCAGACCAAACGAATCAAAATATGTAAATGTTCCAACACCATCGTAATAAATTGCCACCCAATGGGATCCCGGTCTATAACTGGGGTCTGTATTGACAACAAAAGCAGCTGTCAGAGTTGGGTCAATGTATCTCGGTAACTTATCCACTGGTACGACTCGTACTAAACCGAGGCGACGAATCCAGATATCCTGTATTAATAGCTCGTAGATTTGGTTAGTGTTCATTCTCTCAAGCTAAAAAGTCTGTAAGAATTGATCTGGTCTTGGATACCTCCAAAACACTGTCAACTTCAAAGTAAATTAAAACTTGAATAGCCGATGCGGTCACGGTGGCGAATTTCAGTTCAATGGCCAGTGGCCCAGTCTTGGCCATCTCAAATTGATCACCATCAAGCAAGCTAGGGGTCAGATCAAAAGCGTAGAGATTATAACCATGTTTAAAACCTCTAACGTCAATACCATTTCCAGCATCTTTACCGACAAAACCTAGGGCTGTTAGACTACCAAAGAACGCCCTGATGTACTGATCATTGGCGTAATTAATAGTCAGTGGTTTACCACTCACATTTCTACCATCTACCAACAGGTTTAAATACGTCAGATCAAAATGATGAAAATTGAATGGATTTTTCTTCAGATGCCCGTTAAAGGCACCAGCATCAACCAAACCAATAACGACTCTTGTGGGTGTCTGTGATAAAAATAAATTGTCTTGAACGTGTGATAGCATCCCATTAGGGATGGAAAATGTTTTCAAACCAACCCGTTTTATCGGGTACTTGGCATTACCTCGCATTAAGGCTTTCTCGTGGGCTAGTGAGATGGCTGGATTAAGTTTGACTTTTCTAAGTACTAGCGCTGCATGGGTGATAACACTTTTGTAACCAACGGTCCCATCTGTAGCCATCAGGTTGAAGACATCTTTAGATGGTGTTAGCTTGATCTTTACATCCACACCATTCAACATATATCTGTCTTGGGCGAAAATATCAGCGTGTAATTTACCCATCATATCCATTTCTTCACTCGCCGTTGCCAGTTGGCGGCGAATTTTAAAGCCGTTATTCGTATCCCCCTGCGTATCTTCATGGGCTTTTGGTGTATCTCTGTAGTAGAGGGCGGCACACAAATGACCCTTTTTAGCATCATCACCATAATTCAAAGTAGCTTCAATATAAGCTCGGTAAGGGTACGTGTTTTCGCTAGCTGTGATAAGAGTGTCGTTCAATGAAACGTCGACTTGAGAAAATAAACTGTGCATGTAATAATTCACAGGACCAACTTCAGTATTGGGTGGTAGACTATCACCGTTGGGTAGTGTCACTTTGGTTCTTACGTGTAAAAAGGTGTTGAAAAGATCCAGGTAATCTTCACTATTACCCAAAATAACAAACTCGATGGGTGCCCCTGGCGCTAAGGCAGCCAGGGGATGAATTTCCACGTATTGACCCTCGTCAACAGCCGTTTGGGTTGGTGGTACACTAAACAAATCAAGTCCAGAATGAAGACATTCACACGAGTTGGGATGAATGAGAGCCATTATGCGAATATGTCTCGGGTCTTGTTCTGCTTGGAATGAGCTCTGTGTCGTTTAGCGGCTGGTTTTATTCTTTTCCGGCAGGGTGCACCAGGTGGTGTTGGTCGTTTTCGATGTCTAATACCACGACCTGATTGGGTAACGTGGTCGACAGCACCAGCCAATAGGCGCTGGCCAGCTTCTTTGGCTCTATCTCGCATTGAATCGCGAATATTCCCACCACTTAAAGCATCCTGGGCCACTTGTAAACCAGAAGTGACACCTTCTCTAAGTAGAGCTTTACCACCTGTTTTTAACCAGGGTAGTACCATTCTACCCAGACCGCTAAAGAAACTACCTAGTCCGTGTCCTTTTTGATGTCTACCACCGACAAATACGGGTAGCCCATTCCCAGCTTGGTTACAGAAAAATTCCTCATATAGCTTAGGATTTCTGTGGATTGTTGCGTGTCTAACCATTGTTTACTCCAAGTCAAACCGGTTGCGAGAACGAAAATGAAGTGTCACCGTTGACGTCCCAGCTGTAAATGCGATCTTCTTGCCTTGGTCTGTGGTTAAAAGGATTTCAACGGCATCAAACGAGAAGCGACTCAGAGGTGCATAATGGGGTTTATCATAGATTCGAAACACTGAGGTAGCTGTCTTGTCCAATATGGGTACAGAGCGTAATAGTGGGACCATCGCATCACCCACTGAACGCGCAGATACAATGTCTGAATACACGTAGACATTTTTCATATCGCGATCCATATCGACCATATCTTGACTGGTTCGATCTGGGTCGTCATAGGTCAGACGTGTTTTTGGTAGTGCTAAAATATTTTTCAGCGTCTCACTCAGTGCAAGTTCAGTACCTTCATCGAGAATCTTAATTGTGGCTCTCTTTGAAGCTTTATTGTAATAAATTTTCGCAATACGACCAGCATTGGTCAGCTTAGAATTAAGTTCGTAGATAAAACCCTCTGGTGAGTCGTATAGACCGGCCGGCATAGTTATTACACCGTTCAGGTTATTAGATGGTGGGTGAACATATGTCAACCACACCTCACCATCAAGAACGTTGAAATATGTGTTTGGAAATTGAATTTCAGCTAGACCAACCTCATATTGGGAATTCATCTCTATAGTTTGTGGAAGTTTGACAAAATAATGGCTGGGGTTATTGTCCGGATAAATGTTCATTGAAGAATTGCTCGGTAAGGTAACGTAGAAACTCATCCTAGCTTTGGGTTTGGTAACATGTATCCCAAACAGCTACTCAGTAAGGCGATCCAGATCTTGGAGCCAGGTGCATCGAGGTCGACTCGAGACAGATTAAATAATGAAACACCAATCACCACATATATAATAAGCATTTGACAAAGGAAAACAATTTCTAAACGGGGGACCAGTTTACCGAATAAGACCCAGAGTGATGTTCGTACCCCTGCTCTTTCTTCTTCTGGCCGTAATACTGTTTCAACTTGATCAATTTCCATTAGTATCTTGTAATGTCTGTGGCCGACACCCAGGAATTGAATGAAGAATTATAGCCGAACCACTTGACTAAATACTGTTTCCGATGTCCAGACCCCCGTTCTCCTAGGACTGTTTCGATACGAAACGTTGTTTTGTCACCAACTTTTTGAAGTTCTTCTTTGTAAAAGGAACCTTGCACTTCTTCACCCGCATCATCTTTGATCGTATAAGTTATAGGTGTTGTCGGTTGTATATGACTGACGGTAAACAATTCTTCTGTCCACGAAGGTGTATATCCTTTTTTAAAATTGTGTCTGCCTAGCCCGATTCTCACCCTATCACCAACATTGAAATATACTTTTCTGTCTGTTGGTCGCTCTCCATATAACGTATTCCACACTTGGGCTTGATTACCCGTATTAACTTCTACAGGTGCCATCCGAATACTTGTATGAAATGAATAATTATAATTTCGAAGCAAGGCGTTTATCACATCTACATAACGAGGTTTATTGATTTTAGTGAAATATCGCCACATTTTCTCCTTCAATGTGCGATTGAAACGTTCGACAACAGCTGCTTTGACATCTTCATTTTCAGTTGTGAAGAAATGAACACCGTTGTCTTTAAGAAACTTGAGAAATGTTTTATTGGTAAATTCCGAACCCTTGTCGGTTTGAAAATTTATTGGTTTTCTTTGTTCTAAAATACGACGCACAGCTTCGACTAAAGCTTTTCCAGTTTTGTTCTTGATCGGAACAGCCCAAGCGAATTTACTAAACACATCTATACACGTCACCAAATATGAATACCCATCGTTGTATTTTCTTAACTTTGTAAGATCAATTAAATCAGCTTGAAACTGTTGGTCTATACCACCTGTTATGGTTACACGTCTTTTAAAGCGACGCCGAATAGGTTTATGTAAAGTGTAAGTATCCTGATGCCTTAACCAGTCTTTGATTTGTTTTGTTTCAAGTTTGGTGGTCCGTTGTAAACCACTAACACCACCAAACGCTCCAGCTTTCTTAGGATTGTAGTAATGGCGCGACAACATTTTGTCTACCATGATTCCCAAATGGGTGTTTTGGTAGGCGTAGGAATTTTACTTTTCCTTTTCTTCCTGAGCGTACGTTTAGGTGGGTCGGGCGTCACTTCAACCTTGTCTGGAATTTTCTCAGCTGCTTCTTCGGTTTTATGTGGTGGTTCGATAGGGACCGACAGAGTTGGTTTGTTATGCGCTGGTTCTACAGGCACCAACGAAGGTGGTTTGAAGTCTAATAAACCCAACGGTCTGTTTTTGTACTGGTCAAGGCGAATCAAATACTGTTGTAATGTTTGCTGGTAAAGTCTAGCTTTATCAGCGTTAGATAAATCAGAACGATCTAAAACATCACGCATCTGTTGATCCAGATCACGCATGTTATCCGTTAAACTATCAGGTGGTGTGTACGTAGATTTTTGTTGTAAAGTTTCTAGTACCCGTGGATCGATCAGCAACATTTTCTTGGCCATTATACACCCAAGAGACTACCCAACACACTCAGGACAGGTTTCAGTAACGCGCCTATGAAACCCCCTTGTTGAAGAATATGTTTCCTTCTTTTCACGGTAGTCTTTTTGCGAGTGAGCAGTCTGAGATTAGTCTTGTGTCGTTGCAGTCGGGTCTTCTGATGCTTGGTAAGTCGAACATGCCCTTTTAAGATATTGTGGGAACATTCACACAGGGTGCGTATGAGTTCCGGTGACGCCGTTTTTATTATATTCTTCACGACTGCTGGTTTTGCACGGCCCAGGGTTTTTAACATTGGGCCGTGACGTCTCAAAGCATCAGTCATTTTTATTTTGGAACGTATACGACTTGGTTTTCTCCAGGAAATATATGACTCCGCAATCTCAAATGATCCGGTGTTGCCTGTCTGAGATCTATCAACAAATAACCATGTGGGGCCGCTGTCGCGTCTTTAAAACTATCTTGCACATAACTATTTTGACCGGGGTACATTTGCTTGGCCAAATGTATAATCTGCGAGCCGTCACGTGGGTTCTTGAAAAGCACAATGTAGTGTGTGTTCAGACTAATGGTTCTATGTTCTTTGTTTTTACCAAACAAATTCTGCACAATATACAACACGCTCAGACTCCGATGATGACTCCCTTTAGTGAATAATTTAGTAACGCGATCATCTGTTTCAGTCATCAAATCATCAATAACCAACAGTCTTGGTTTATCACCAGTCCATTGCTCCACGTCTGGTAGTCCTTCAATAAATTTAACACCAGGCATGGTCTCATACGCAACCTGCCACGCACCATAACACCAGATAATTTCCTCTGGTATCGGATCCACCAGCTCATGCACATATTTTAAGAAATTTTGCACAAAAACAGTTTTTCCACACCCGGTCGGACCAGCAATCATAGCTGTAAAAGGATGTTTCCAGCTCGTGTCCATTTCTATTAATGAGTTCTTTTGAGTTCTTTTTGTTGTATATATATATATATATATATATATATATATATATATATATATATATATATATATATATATATATATATATATATAGCCCAAACACAACACCCCTATCTGTAATACCACAAGACCAATATGAACGGCTGACAACAGCCACGCCCACACACACACACACACACACACCACACACATACATTTTAAACATTAAATACATACTTCACACATAATAGCAGTACCAATGCTATTTCTTGAACCGGTCCATAGCTAAATAACGTAGTGGAAAATTTTCAGCGGAAAAATAACCCAGCGGGTGGGGTCCCGCCCCACCACCCCCGTGATCCGCGCGCCGCGAACCCCCACCAACGGTGGGGGTACCGCTCGGGCCGGGGTGGGGTATCTCGCGTCGCCCCATCCTACTGGCTGACAATCTGGTGTGTTGGTGTGTCAATACTTTCTTCTTTGAACCATCTAAATGGTGAGCAATGGTGAGCAATGGTGAGCAGCTCACCAATACTTTCCTCTTTGAGCCATCTAATGGTGAGCATTGGTGAGCACTACGCATCAAGTCATGCGTATATAACTACTCACTCTGGACTTTTAGTCTGGCATATCCGTATTCAGCATGAATTCTCTGTTATTTTGGCTCTCTTCTTCTTTTTCTCAAACCTCAGAAATTGCGAACAATTATCTCTTACTTCCTATGTGCAGTGGGAAGGTTTCTCCAAGCTTTCTTTCATGCCCTGGAGGCTTGAGCGTTCAGCAGTGCAATACCTATTGAAGGATCCTTCAAAAATGGGGTGTATGTCAGGAGACAAGCTGATAGTTTGCCTGGGTCACTCAATGTTTGTCTTTCCTCCGACGAGGTGCCTCGCAGTCAGCGAGCTGTTCCTGTTGCAGGAAGATCATTCCATTAACACTATGTGTCTCTAGGTCACAGATCGAATTTCTTTCCTATGAGCCGTGTTAAGTAACTACGACGGTTGAATTAGACTCTCCACCGAAGACGGATGTGTCGGGCTATTGGCACAAATCAAACGGCGACACAACGCATTTCCATTCTCCAGACTACATCCTTCTGGAAACCTAATAGGACCATGGTCCTGCTACAAGAGATATCCAGTGGGAGTTTGAGAATGAACGCTGAAGAAAAAGGAGAATAATTAGACTCGGGTTGGATACACCTACCAAGACAAGGTGCTGCTTTACCGAACACGTCGGGGGGGGGGGGGTCTCGGATTTGACCTGTGCATTTCTCACGCACTCGCCTCGTACGCTTGAGATGGCCTTCCAATCCATGGTCAGGCGTGGTTTGTGTATTTTGACTCTTCTTATGTATATTACCCAAAAAGCAGGTAAAATACTAATCTCGGACGAAAAGTTTCGCATAACCACTTGGATATCCCTTGGGTAATGAACCCAATTCTTTCTGTTTGACCCGTGTTGGGCAACGGTCGACAGTCGAGTTGGGCTTGCCTTACAGTGTTGCTAGAGACTTGAGGGCCCCCCCCCCATTCGTAGTCCGCAGTGTCCGGAATCCGAGTCTCAACACTGCTTCGGTCAGACATTTGTGCTCTCCCAAACATTTGTTCAATGCTTATTAATGGGGAGTGCAATGGGGAGCTGTATACAAATCATTTTCCATGCACATTGATACCCCTTCCTAGACAAGGTGCTACTTTGCCAAACACTTCATGGGTCTGGGATTTGTATGTTTAATGTAATGGCGTAGAGGTTTCGGATATATTTCCTGTCTCTCTGCAGGAAATTCTCATTCCATCTGAAGCATCCACATCTATGGGCAATTGCAGCAGCATTTCTGTTTCTAGGGTGCACCACGAAGAGGCACTTTTAGGATCTTGGTTATCTGCTAACACTGGGTATCACGAGAGCAATGCGAGACTTTTTGTACCCCTTTGACTCTCTATGATTTGGGATATTCTACCTTAATAGCACCCCCACCCAACCAATAATATATATTTTGCTTCTAGCGAGTGATATGACAAGCCACGGAGTTATTGTTCTTTGCTTCCCTTTATGTTCACGAAAATAGCAGAGTACACAACAAATGTTAGTTCGTAATTTGACACAACAAATATTAGATCATAACTTGACACAACAAATATTAGATCATAACTTGACACAACAAATATTAGATCATAACTTGACACAACAAATATTAGATCATAACTTGACACAACAAATATTAGATCATAACTTGACACAACAAATATTAGATCATAACTTGACACAACAAATGTTAGTTCGTAACTTGACACAACAAATGTTAGTTCGTAACTTGACACAACAAATATTAGATCATAACTTGACACAACAAATGTTAGTTTGTAACTTGACACAACATATAGTACTTTGTAACTTGACACAACATATAGTAGTTCGTAACTTGCCACAACAAATAGAAGTTCGTAACTTAACACAAGAAATGTTAGTTCGTAATTTGACAACAAATGTTAGTTCGTAACTTGACACAACAAATGTTAGTTCGTAACTTGACACAATAAATGTTAGTTCGTAACTTGACACAACAAATGTTAGTTCGTAACTTGACACAACAAATGTTAGTTCGTAACTTGACACAACAAATGTTAGTTCGTAACTTGACACAACAAATGTTAGATCATAACTTGACACAACAAATGTTAGTTTGTAACTTGACACAACATATAGTACTTTGTAACTTGACACAACATATAGTAGTTCGTAACTTGCCACAACAAATAGAAGTTCGTAACTTAACACAACAAATGTTAGTTCGTAACTTGACAACAAATGTTAGTTCGTAACTTGACATAACAAATGTTAGTTCGTAACTTGATACAACAAATGTTAGTTCATAACTTGACACAACAAATGTTAGTTTGTAACTTGACACAACATATTGTAGTTCATAACTTGACACAACATATAGTAGTTCGTAACTTGACATAACAAATGTTAGTTCGTAACTTGACACAACAAATGTTAGTTCATAACTGCACAACAACATATAGTAGTTCATAACTTGTCACAAAAATAATAGTTCGTAACTTGACACAACAAATGTTAGTTCGTAACTTGACACAACAAATGTTAGTTCGTAACTTGACACCGCAAATATTAGTTAGTAACTTAAGACACCGTTTGGTATGAATTCGAATCAATATTAGAAACATGGAATGGGGAGAGGGGGGAATGATACAAGGGATTAGAACAATTTCACGCGAAGAGATCGTTTGTTATCGTTAACCTGTCCAGTAAAGTACACAGTCGACAGCTAGGCTGTCACTGGAAATGTCTGTAACTAATGCCCCCTAAACGAAATATTCCAGATACAACTTTAGTCTATATTAATTAGAACTCAAAGGCAGGTACTGATGGACTGTGACGTCATTGTTTTTTGGACATGTCAGTGTTAGCCATTTGGGTAGAATATCTTACCTGTCAGTCAATGTTCGCCATTTGGGTAGAATATCTTACCTGTCAGTCAATGTTCGCCATTTGGGTAGAATATCTTACCTGTCAGTCAATGTTCGCCATTTGGGTAGAATATCTTACTTGTAGGAATGGCTAAAATTGCTTTCATTCTTTGTCTGAGTTCAATTAATCAATATCCAGTTTAATATTTGTCATGCAATTCTTTATCTAAATTAACTTCCCGTGTGGAGGAGGACCGAGAGGGAGCATAAAATAGCAACACTGTTTATCTTCCATGCATGTCGTAAGAGGTGACTAAGGAGGTTATGAGATGGAGGTGACTGTTCCATTCCATACAGGGCCAGTGACACAAAGCCATGCGGCAGTCGGATATCTCCGACTAAACGGCGCAGATAGCGCAGCAATTATATAAACCATGACACAGCGCAATCCGTTCTCTATACTATATCCTGCTAATCTGCAAGAGTTTGAGAATGATCGAAGACGAAGAAGAAGAATCTAAATTAAGAAATCATCCAATCAAATTATAAGAATGTCATCCAATCATCAAATAGTTAGACAATCACAGAGCATAGTCAGACAATCACAGAGCATAGTTAGACAATCACAGAGCACAGTTAGACAATCACAGAGCATAGTTAGACAATCACAGAGCACAGTTAGACAATCACAGAGCATAGTTAGACAGAGCATAGTTAGACAGAGCATAGTTAGACAGAGCATAGTTAGACAGAGCATAGTTAGACAGATCATAGTTAGACAATCACAGAGCATAGTTAGACAATCACAGAGCATAGTTAGACAATCACAGAGCATAGTTAGACAATCACAGAGCACAGTTAGACAGAGCACAGTTAGACAATCACAGAGCACAGTTAGAGAATTCGCACAAAGTCGATGCTGAAAGTGACAGACAAGCCGCATCTCGCGACACAATTTACGCTCTTTCTCCCTGGACTACATACACTCAGCAGGAGTTTGAGAACTTAAACATAAGATGTGTAATGTGAGCACCAAGACATTATGTCCTTAAAGAATAGGTTATAGTGCAGTAAAACTGTGATCCAATAATTTAAAAATGAAAACACAGTTAAATAAATATTTAACGAATCAATGAAGACACACATGTTATACACGTTTCGACAGAAAAGTCTTTATCAAGCAGAATTGGTAGCATATCCTCTTCAGGATGTAACTATAACTCTTTGGCTGTATTTATTTTCTACTCAATATAATGCTGTTAAGTAATTTGCCATTACCTTCTGAACTAGCTGGAAGCACATTTGCCTGCAACAGAATTTGAACCCTGTATCTTAATCGTCACAGATGCGCTCTACACCTCTTCGCCACAAGATTTTAAAAAAAATGAAAACTATTAATATATATATATAGCATAATATAATATCGAGTGGTGACCATCAAAGAGATTGAATGATGAATAATTGTGTAAGTCTAGACAAATGATGTGGTTGTACACAATGCATATTCACGGTTGTAATTGTGAACGGGAAGTGTTCCGCGTTTTCAGAAAATGCTGTTTTCTAGTTTTGTTACTATGTGTCATTTTTAGAAACAAATTTAACAGTAAAATTACGTTTCTTGTTGTAATTTTTAGAAACAAATTTAGCAGTAACATTACGTTTCGTGTTGTAATTTTTAGAAACAAATTCAGCAGTAAAATTACGCTTCTTGTTGTAATTTTTAGAAACAAATTTAGCAGTAAAATTACGTTTCTTGTTGTAATTTTTAGAAACAAATTTAGCAGTAACATTACGTTTCGTGTTGTAATTTTTAGAAACAAATTCAGCAGTAAAATTACGCTTCTTGTTGTAATTTTTAGAAACAAATTCAGCAGTAAAATTACTCTTCTTGTTGTAATTTTTAGAAACAAATTCAGCAGTAACATTACGTTTCGTGTTGTAATTTTTAGAAACAAATTCAGCAGTAAAATTACTCTTCTTGTTGTAATTTTTAGAAACAAATTCAGCAGTAAAATTACTCTTCTTGTTGTAATTTTTAGAAACAAATTTAGCAGTAACATTACGTTTCGTGTTGTAATTTTTAGAAAAAAATTCAGCAGTAAAATTACGCTTCTTGTTGTAATTTTTAGAAACAAATTTAGCAGTCAACAAGATACGTAATTTTTACTGCTAAATTTAATAGACATTGCAACAAGTAAAGTACTTTTACAGCTAAATGTTTTTTAAAAGGGATTGAGAGAACTTTTTTTTCTTTCTTTTAGATCCCCAGGGATCCCCTTTCTCTGCACTCCGGTTATTTGAGGTAAAACATTTTGTTTGCCATAATTAAGTAAGAAGGAGGTGTGTGTGTCCTGAATTTTCATCATTTTCTGGCGGGACCGGATGGGGGGGGGGTAAAAATGGCAAAAATGTGCTTAATTAATTTATGTACGTATAGCCGCTTATATTCTATCACGCCTGAACAAAATCTGGAAAAAAATCAACATTATATCAACGACAGAACACTTGCACAGACGCTCAGTAACTATCGACCACTGCCTCGACTTCTCTAATTCCAGCTCAACTCAAATCGTTCAGGTACTCATTCTGAGCTCTGTGAATTGATAATCTGCGCCGAAGCTAGGAGCTTTCCTGAAAGCTACCAAAATGTCATCCATTTTCCTTTGTCCCAGTGGACAGTGCTTGGAAACTGGCGTTACTGAAGAGAAAATGATTGGTAATTATTCTGTCTGTGTTCCTCGGAAGCTGGAAGAACTGGGCGGGGCGAGCCATAGTGTGAAGACAGCGGACGACATCCAATGAGTAATGTTATCGCTAAATCAGCGGTTCTCTACCTGTTACAACTGGACACTTTGTACTAAATATTTGCGGATTGGAATCGAGGAAAGACATTGTCAAGTATTTAATGTGTTCTTGTAGGCATTGTCACGTGCGTGTGTCATGTGTTCTACGTAGGCATTGTCACGTGCGTGTGTCATGTGCTCTACTAAGTGGTGTGTTAATAATTTGCTGTTTATCAATTTCTCGCTCAACTTCGCTACCAAATTCACTAACGCTTATACATTAGAAATTACAGGCAATAACATAGTTTATCTATGATCAGACTGCGGTGATTAGATGGCTGGGACATGCTACCAGATTCGAGGATGGAAGATGGCAGAATACTGAAAAATCTACTTTATGGAGAGTTACAGTCTTGGAAAAGATCTCACGGTCAATCTTTACTTCTGCACAAAGACGTATTCACACGCGATATGCATGATACAGGCTTGGATACGGAAACGTGGGAACAGGATGCCGTGGATCGTGTTGTGTCGTAGAGAAAGATAAGGAATGGTACAAAGACAATGGAGAAAGTGATAGCAGCTAGTTCAAGAGCTGCACGTCTAAGAAGACACACAACTGCAAATAATATATCGTGGAAAAATCTTTGTGGTTCAGATTGGTCTTGCGAGTCACATCCATCACCGCCAGGGGTCGTAGATTATATTTCTTATAGCGCAACAATAACACTATCGTCTGGATAGACGGAAAATTGTCCACTAATAGTTAAGTACAAAGTTGGGGCATGTTTTGGAGAATTTGTCTATAATGATTTCTTTTATTGTTAGCACGTGGAGCACAATTATCGGCAAATACGAGATTACTAATGGTGTGCCATGTTCAACAATTTTCCGTTAATGCAAAATCTGATATCTATTCCGAAGTCCTGGTTTCTGAATTGTATCATCCAACATAGCAGAGAACATCTTCTTCTTCTGCATTCATTCCCAAACTGCTGCAGATTAGTAGGATGTAGTCCGGAGAATGGAATGAGCCGTGTCATGGTTTACAGAATTGCTGTGATATCGGCCTGAGACATCCGACTTCAGCATGACTTTGGGCAGTGACCCTATGGCATAGGACAGATAATTGCATTCAATAACCTCCTTAGTAGCCCCTCACGACATGCATGTAAGGCAAATAGTGTTGCTATTCATTGCTCCCCTCTCGGGCCCCGACAACACACGGATGACAAAGAACATGATGCTGAACATGGCAGGTGCTAATACATTCCCTGTTTATTCCGTTTGAGACAGGAGAAGATGTAGATAATTCTGAACGCTAGGTTACATTACGCAATTTCTTCACCATTGTGATAAAAATGTGGAAAACAGTATTTCTCAAACGCTTTAGTTATTCCTATGAATGTTATGTACAGTTCTACGTAACACACTTAATACGTACGCACAAATAATTGCAGGAAAAGTATTAGCAGATAGAAGAGGTAAAAAAATATACTAGTTAGGGAAAACAATGAACTAAACAAGAAGTGTTGCCAATATTTAATACAAGACATACAAACAACCACAAAAACAAACGCCTTTCAGACTAAAAACAATAAATAGTATGTTAGGATGAGAATAAGAACGCATTTTTATATTAAATGATAGTGGATACGAATAAGATAAACACATGTGCAAAAAACTTATTTATAAAGCGAAAAAAAGAACAAAGTACACATATTGTATAAAAAACGAATACATAATAATTTGTTTTGTTTTTATTTTTTGTGTGTTCGCGTTCGGAATCGTGATGATAATATAGATAAACTCGGGAAAGGTGCGTTGATATGTCAGTGCATCAGTCCGGCAAGAAACGAATGATGGAAGTCCGTTTCGGACAACCTAACTGCTGAGACGACAATTGGTGGCAATGAATAACTTATTGTTCCAAATGTTGTCAAGTTGGTTAATTATTTAGTTAGTTGGCTGGTTGGATGGTTAGTTGGCAGGTTAAAGATCTTATTAGTGAGTTAGTCGTTGGTTAGTTACTTCACTGGATGGTTAGTTAGTTAATTAGTTAGTTATGGGCTAGTTACTGGATTGTTTTTAGTTAGTTAGTTTGTTAGTTAATTAGTTGATGAATTTGTTTTCGCTAGCTTCTTCAATGTTCTTAAGCAGTTACTTTTTTAGTTGTTTAATAAGTTAGTTGTTGGCTAGTTACTTGATTGGCTTTTTTAGTTAGCTAGTTAGTTGGTTGATTGGTTAATTAATGAATTCGTTAGTTGCTGGTTAGCTATTTTTTTAGTTAGTTAGTTGTGTGTTTGAGGATCCCGGGAATTGCGAGCGATAAGCTCTTACTTCCTATGTACAGTGGGGTGGTTTTTCTGAGCTTTCTTTCATGCCCGGGAAACTTCAGCTTTCGGCTTAGTGCAATGTCTTTTGAAAGAGCTTTTTACTCAGAGGGGGTCTATAATTGTATAGATAACATGCTACACAGCTATCATAAGAGAGCCTCAATATAACGGCATGGCATCTACTAAGTTTTCTGCTATATGGGTCGTTTGTCTAGTAGGCCATTGGTCAGATCCTCAGACGCAACCGCATGAGTAGTTGGTTGATTAGTTGGTCGTTCGGTCGGTCAGTCAGCCAGTTAGTCAATTAGGTGATTAGCTAATTCGTTAGTTAGTTAGTAAGTTAATTAGCTAGTTAGTTAAATAGTTAGTTAGTTAGTTAATTAGCTATTTAGTTAGTTAATTGGTTAGTTAATTGGTTAGTTAATTAATTAATTAGTTAGCTAGTTAGTTAGTTAGTTAGTTAGTTATTTAGTTGGTTATTTAGAAAGTTAGTTAGTTAGTTAGTTAGTTAGTTAGTTAGTTAGTTAGTTAGTTAGTTAGTTAGTTAGTTAGTTAGTTAGTTAGTTAGTTAGTTAGTTAGTTGCCCGATCCCCAGTTTCTTGTGTATTGCTACGCTGAATATTCAGCTTTCTCTGGTAGTTTTTGTGTCTAGTTTCTTTTGAACAACCTGCTTGATTGAGTTCTTTACCTTTATTTAAAAATCTACTTTCACTGAGATGAAAAGAAGTCTCCCTGGCGTAGGGATTAAGCAGTTAACTTAATGCGCAAGAGGTGCACGTTCACATCCTGCCGGCGATGTCTGCCTATAAAGTGGATTCTTTTTTAAGATCCCCGGTGAAGCTGCGGATTTACGTGCTACGAGTTGTACCAGTACACTATGAGTTGTACCAGTACACTATGAGTGAAACGTTCTAACTATTCAATGCATGACAGGCGACGTGCAATTCTTTTAAAGAAACACAGTATATATGGGGTAACCCAAGTACAATGAAATCAATCCTCTACGACCTTTCTGCACTCTTTTGATTCTCAGAATATCCATTTGATGTCCATGATGTTCTTTGCAAACTTGAGCTGATTTACCTGTTTGACGTATACTTGATGCCTGTTTTTACTTGTTTGATACATAGTTGATAAATGATACATGTTTACCTGTTTGATACATACTTGATACATGTTTTCGTGTTTGATACATAATTGATGCATGTTTTACCTATTTGATACATAATTGATACATGTGTTATCAGTTTTATACATTGTTAGTACATGTTTACGTGTTTGATACATGTTTACGTGTTTGATACATGTTTACGTGTTTGATACATGTTTACGTGTTTGATACATGTTTACGTGTTTGATACATGATTACGTGTTTGATACATGTTTACGTGTTTGATACATGTTTACGTGTTTGATACATGTTTACGTGTTTGATACATGTTTACGTGTTTGATACATGTTTACGTGTTTGATATATGTTTACGTGTTTGATACATGTTTACGTGTTTGATACATAGCTCTAACATTCCAATATCAGATTATGAATATGTTTTTACGATTTAGCTTCTTCTTCTTCGGCGTTTATTCTCAAACTCCCTTCTGGATCTCCCTTGTAGCAGGACTATGATCCTACTAGATTTCCTGAAGGATGTAGTCCAGAGAATGGAAATGCGTTGTGTCGCCGTTTTATTTGCGATAATGGCCCGACACATCCGTCTTCGGCAGAAACACATTTAAACAAGTTGAACGACGCAATATTTCACATATGAAGTTTAATACTAGGCTACAGACTCCATCCAATAAGCTTGTCAGAGACCTGTGACCAGCCGCAACATCAGTGCAATGCTATCTTGTTTAGTGAACATTTTCTAACTTCAGTGCATGAATTCTGGTCGATCTAGACTCAGTGATTCTCGGCCTTTCTAATGCCGTGGCCCTTTAATATTGTTCCTCATATTGTGGTGACACCCAACCATATAATTCTTTCCGTTGCTACTTTATAATATGTGTTTTCCGATAGTCTTTGGCGACCCCTGTGAAAGGGTCTTTCGACCCCCAAAGGGGTCGCAACACGCATGTTGAGAACCGCTGATCCTAGTGACACAGTGAAATACTACTGCAAACTTCCGACAGAAAACATGAGCAAAGATCAAGAATCTCATTCTAGCTCTCACATTCCATCTTGTTTTGACTCTATCGTGTTATCTACGCTCGATCTACCATGCTTGCTCCAAACGCGGACACCTGATCTAAGGCCGGGCCTAGATTACATCGGGGGTCTGTTTGATGCCTGACTTATACAATCGTGAAGTGTGTCCGACGCTCCTGTATAACAATTTATAGGCTCCGACAGAAAGACATCCTACCAGGGCAGATTGAGAAAACTTGCTCAGATAAACATCTACGAAAATAAAAAAGGAGGGTTTTGTTTGTGCTTGGGGTTCACTGATGAACACGAAGTGTCAAGACCTGGTATAGAAGAACACAACGGAACGGGAAAATGGACCAGGGAGTGACAGAACAAGATGGGGGTGATTGTAAGCTTTTGAAATTGGTCAAAGGACGAGTTCCGAAAATATGGTCCGGACTGGTGGCTTTGAAAATCTGAATGAACACGTTGACCGAGTGAGTACTATTTGAATATTGAGTCGTTTAAGGCAACATTCTTTATGAACTGTTGACAGCTGGTTGCTAGTTTTATACGCTGAAGAGGGGATAACAAGGTCATGTATCATTCCGTTTTTGACAAACTTACGATGTATATATGTAAAGTAAAGTATGTCTCTATACAGCAATGTCTGGAAATTGTTTCTGTCAAATATTATAAGGTCTTTTTTCTGCGCTGTGTTATAAGACGTGGCAGGTT
Source organism: Meghimatium bilineatum (assembly GCA_034231615.1). NCBI lineage: Eukaryota > Metazoa > Mollusca > Gastropoda > Stylommatophora > Philomycidae > Meghimatium > Meghimatium bilineatum. The sequence continues at coordinate 7,381,137 of CM067322.1, read as the reverse complement.
TGAATAGGGATACATCTTCCAGTGTAAGGTAACAACCCTAAACAGGAAGTAGGTGGCTGGGGTAAAACTGGACAAAATGTCAAGATCAACAAAACTATGTAGGCGTGTTACCAAAATAAAACATAAAACAACTTAAAAACGAGATATAGGGACAGACGACGTTTCGACTATAAAGCTCTCTCTCCCACCTGATCTCTCGTACCATCTCATTTTGCTCTTCCCTTACATTATGATTGCTTATCTGTAGCATGCATTCTCTGTTGCCACTTTTGAGATAAGTATTTTTAATTTACTTTAATTTACTTGCTACCATATCTTTTCCTTTGTTCATCTCACTTTCTTCAGTATACTTTCTCCTCCCTACTTACTACTAACTTCTCCCCATACGTTTTTCTCACATGTCATGCTTCCACATCTTTGCTTCCCCTCTTACCTATCTGTTATTGTCCTCCTCATTATAACCCTTTTTGTCTCCATGTAAGATTTGTTTTATTGTGGTCATTTGTTTGCACTGATGAAGGCTTTATAGTAGAAACGTCGTCTGTCCCTGTATATCGTTGTTAAGTTGTTTTATGTTTTATTTTAGTAACACACCTACTTATTTTTTTATATCTTGGCAGGTTTGAATGAAGTTCGGTTTTCGGACTATGTTACTTGTAGTCGATAGGTATGCAGTAATGTCTCAGAATGTTGGTAACTTCTTCAATCCTTCTTCTTCTTCGTTTTCCTCTGTACTTTACTGTTTCAATTCTCATGATGTATGTTCTTGCTGCTGGCAATAAGAGTTCATTCTCATTTGTCGAACCATTTCAGCCTCTATTTTTCAATATATGTGACCACTGTTATTGTTCCATCATTTCTTGTATTATCCGTATTCACCACATGATATTTTCTTGTTCTGCTTGCTGCTTTTCTTATACATCTAATTTCACACAAGTAAGTTTTCTCTCTTGTTCTTTATTTAGTGTCCATGTCTGACATTGATAACACAATGTTGGTATGAAGATTGAATTTATTTATGATTTTCCTTTTTGTTTTGTTTATAACGGTATAGATATGTTTTCCACAAGTGATATACGTTTATATTTACGTAGTTGACTTTTTGAATCCTTGTCTGGAGCTCTCCGTTCAGTCTTCCGTCGTTGTACATATGATTCCAAGATATTTGAATTACTACACTTGTTTCAGTAATTTATCATTTATCTATATGTTGATTGTATTGTGTTCTATGTTTATCGGCATTACTGCTGGGTTGTTGTTTTTTCTGTGTTGATCTTCATATTGTGATTGAGGCAGCTTTCGATAAGTAGGTTTATGTGATCTTGTATTTCTTCACTTGAACTGTGGAGTAGGTTTATGTGATCTTGCATTTCTTGAAATGTGGAGTAGGTTTATGTGATCTTGCATTTCTTGAATTATGGAGTAGTTTTATGTGATCTTTCAGTTCTTCACTTGAACTGTGGAGTAGGTTTATGTGATCGTGCATATCTTCACTTGAACTGTGGAGTAGTTTTATGTGATGTTCCATTTCTTCACTTAAACTGTGGAGTAGGTTTATGGGATCTTGCATATCTTCACTTGAACTGTGGAGTAGGTTTATGTGATCTTGCATTTCTTCACTTGAACTGTGAAGTAGGTTTATGTTATCTTGCATTTCTTGAATTGTGGAGTAGGTTTATGTGATCTTTCATTTCTTGAACAGTGGAGTAGGTTTATGTGATCTTGCATTTCTTGAACTGTGGAGTAGGTTTATGTTATTTTGCATTTCTTGAACTGTGGAGTAGGTTTATGTGATCTTGCATTTCTTCACTTCAACTTTGCGGTAGTTTTATGTGATCTTGCATTTCTTGAACTGTGGAGTAGGTTTATGTGATCTTGCATTTCTTGAACTGTGGAGTAGGTTTATGTGATCTTGCATTTCTTCACTTGAACTGTGCGGTAGGTTTATGTGATCTTGCAGCTCTTCACTTTAACTGCGGATTAGGTTTATGTGATCTTGCAGCTCTTCACTTTAACTGCGGATTAGGTTTATGTGATCTTGCATTTATTGAACTGTGGAGTATGAATATGTGATCTTGAAATTCTTCACTTGAACTGTGGAGTAGGTTTCTGTGATCTTGCATTTCTTGAACTGTGGAGTAGGTTTATGTGATTTTGATTTTCTTGAACTGTGGAGTAGGTTTATGTGATCTTGCATTTCTTGAACTGTGGAGTAGGTTTATGTGATCTTTCATTTCTTGAACTGTGTAGTAGGTTTATGTGATCTTGCATTTCTTGAACTGTGGAGTAGGTTTATGTGATCTTGCATTTCTTCACTTCTACTTTGCTGTAGTTTTATGTGATCTTGCATTTCTTGAACTGTGGAGTAGGTTTATGTGATCTTGCATTTCTTGAATTGTGGAGTAGGTTTATGTGATCTTGCATTTCTTAACTTGAACTGTGCGGTAGTTTTATGTGATCTTGCATTTCTTGAACTGTGGAGTAGGTTTATGTGATCTTGCATTTCTTGAACTGTGGATTAGGTTTATGTGATTTTGCATTTCTTGAACTGTGGAGTAGGTTTATGTGATCTTGCATTTCTTCACTTCAACTTTGCTGTAGTTTTATGTGATCTTGCATTTCTTGAACTGTGGAGTAGGTTTATGTGATCTTGCATTTCTTGAATTGTGGAGTAGGTTTATGTGATCTTGCATTTCTTAACTTGAACTGTGCGGTAGTTTTATGTGATCTTGCATTTCTTGAACTGTGGAGTAGGTTTATGTGATCTTGCATTTCTTGAACTGTGGATTAGGTTTATGTGATTTTGCATTTCTTGAACTGTGGAGTAGGTTTATGTGATCTTGCATTTCTTCACTTCAACTTTGCGGTAGTTTTATGTGATCTTGCATTTCTTGAACTGTGGAGTAGGTTTATGTGATCTTGCATTTCTTGAACTGTGGAGTAGGTTTATGATATCTTGAATTTCTTCACTTGAACTGTGCGGTAGGTTTATGTGATTTTGCATTTCTTCACTTGAACTGTGGAGTAGGTTTATGTGATCGTGCAGCTCTTCACTTTAACTGCGGATTAGTTTTATGTGATCTTGCATTTATTGAACTGTGGAGTATGAATATGTGATCTTGAAATTCTTCACTTGAACTGTGGAGTAGGTTTCTGTGATCTTGCATTTCTTGAACTGTAGAGTAGGTTTATGTGATTTTGATTTTCTTGAACTGTGGAGTAGGTTTATGTGATCTTGCAGTTCTTGAACTGTGGAGTAGGTTTATGTGATTTTGATTTTCTTGAATTGTGGAGTAGGTTTATGTGATCTTTCATTTCTTGAACTATGTAGTAGGTTTATGTGATCTTGCATTTCTTGAACTGTGGAGTAGGTTTATGTGATTTTGCATTTCATGAACTGTGGAGTAGGTTTATGTGATCTTGCATTTCTTGAACTGTGGAGTAGGTTTATGTGATCTTGCATTTCTTCACTTCTACTTTGCTGTAGTTTTATGTGATCTTGCATTTCTTGAACTGTGGAGTAGGTTTATGTGATCTTGCATTTCTTGAATTGTGGAGTAGGTTTATGTGATCTTGCATTTCTTAACTTGAACTGTGCGGTAGGTTTATGTGATCTTGCAGCTCTTCACTTGAACTGTGGAGTAGGTTTATGTGATCTTGCATTTCTTGAACTGTGGAGTAGGTTTATGTGATCTTGCATTTCTTGAATTGTGGAGTAGGTTTATGTGATCTTGCATTTCTTGAACTGTGGAGTAGTTTTATGTGATCTTGCATTTCTTGAACTGTGGAGTAGGTTTATGTGATCTTGCATTTCTTGAATTGTGGAGTAGGTTTATGTGATCTTGCATTTCTTAACTTGAACTGTGCGGTAGGTTTATGTGATCTTGCAGCTCTTCACTTGAACTGTGCGGTAGGTTTATGTGATCTTGCATTTCTTGAATTGTGGAGTAGGTTTATGTGATCTTGCAAATCTTCACTTGAAGTTTAGAGTAGGCACATAATAATAGTTGTAGCTATTCTGTGTCCCTTCTCAAACTCCTGCAGATTAGCAGGATGTAATCTTTAGAATTCACTACGCTGTGTTATGTTTTACAGCTTATTTGCGATATATGTTGGAAATCTAGTTGCAAGGCGAAAATATGCCAGCTGAATGGATATGGTTCAAATTATGGTCTACTGTCTTATGATTTTTTGGTATAATGAAGCGATGAGTATTTTAACCAGCTAGTCACATGAGGTGTGAGATTTTTATATTGAACCAATATAGAAAACATATAGAACAAATATAAATAAATATAATATATATAGAATCAGTATAGAAGATATATAGAAATAATCTGCTCACCAACATTGGAAAACAAACCAATATTGGAGTGAATCTTGAAAATTCAGTAGAACAGTGAAAATTATATTGAGGCAGCAGTGGTGTGGTTTTATAGAAGAATGTTAAGAACATCGATGGACAGATAACAAAGTGTAATGAAGATATTTTGAAGAAAGTTAATTCATAGGGAGAGTTGTTTACTCGCACCAGAAATAGACAGTCCACATTTATGAACACTTCATTAGAAGATGAAAAATAGAACATATCATGAGAAGAGGAAACATAGAACACATCATGAGAAGAGGAAAATTAGAACACATTATGAGAAGAGGAAAAATAGAACACAGTATGAGAAGAGGATAAATAGAACACATGAGAACAACAGGCAAGATGAAGAGCAAGAGAGGTAGGGGAAGACCAAGAGAGATGTTTGATAACCTAGCATTGTGGCATGGGAGAACATCGGTATCAGAAATGATTGCCATCACACGAAATAGATTCAGTGGAAAGACATGATAACCAACACCGCACGGCATGGATCATAAGAAGAAAAAGCCACGAGAATTGTACATATGCACGAGACACATCGTAGTCATCGTTACTTCCGTGCCGAAATCGGATGCGCTGTGCCTACACGGTGCATAACGGTGGCAAAATTAAACTAAACTCGCGGCGGATATCGCACGAATATCCGTGCTAATTATTATGAAGTGAACGCAAAACAAACAAATAAACATCACCATTGTCATCAACATCCCAGCTGAACTGTACATTCATTGCCGACTTCGACGCACGAACAAGCATGCATACTCTTCTATATCTGCTTGTGAAGACTGAGCGCCTATGGGTTTGTTCTTAGTGCAATAATATCATCTGTATAGGAACAAATAGAAAATACGAGCATCCCAACAAAAGCTTTGATGCATTTGTTCATTCAGGAATCTCCTTTACGTACTGCATCAATTTGGTGTCTCGTTTCACACGCCATGTTTTCTAGAAAACCAACAAATAACAATTTGTGAAATCTGAAAAACAGAGGCCGATTTCAACCACTCATTTATGTATCAACCGGAACAGTCAGATCGCAACACAATACCTGATCAAGCCGCAATAATTGCAGTGTTCTTGAAGTTGCCCTTTTGTGACGGAAGGACGGGATTGCAAGGCTAGCCTTAGAAACGACAACTCGCTAAACACGATAATACCTTATTATCCCTCTTGCCAACACTGGTTTCGGTTTCAGATCTGGGATTAGAATTTCTAAGAAGAAATTGCGTATCTGCTCAATATCACTAAAACTAGTTCCCTAGTTCTTGGAACTAAGAGTTGTTGTATATCAGTATAACTAGTTCCCTAGTTCTGGGAACTAAGAGTTTTGTATACCAGTAGAATATATATATATATATGAATTGTTAGCGCATACTATTCAGGACGTAGCCATCAACCCCGCATTTTTTTGGCTGTAGTGATTTTCTACGTAATATAAATATGTTCAATAGTTTACCATTGCTTTCTGAACGGTCAGCATGCATAAACGCCTGCGGTGGTAGCGAAATAACACAAATATTTCTCAGAATCATCACGAAGAGAGTGAGAAACAAAATTGTTATTCTTCTTCTTTTTAAGCGTTCATCCTTAAACTCCCACTGGATCTTTCTTGTAGCTGGATAATGATCCTACTAGATTTCATTCTCAAACTCCCACTGGATCTCTCCTGTAGCAGGATAATGGTCCTACTAGATTTCATTCTCAAACTCCCACTGGATCTCTCTTGTAGCAGGATAATGGTCCTACTAGATTTCATTCTCAAACTCCCACTGGATCTCTCTTGTAGCAGGATAATGATCCTACTAGATTTCATTCTCAAACTCCCACTGGATCTCTCTTGTAGCAGGATAATGGTCCTACTAGATTTCATTCTCAAACTCCCACTGGATCTCTCTTGTAGCAGGATAATGGTCCTACTAGATTTCATTCTCAAACTCCCACTGGATCTCTCTTGTAGCAGGATAATGATCCTACTAGATTTCATTCTCAAACTCCCACTGGATCTCTCTTGTAGCAGGATAATGATCCTACTAGATTTCATTCTCAAACTCCCACTGGATCTCTCTTGTAGCAGGACAATGCCTACTAGATTTCCAGCAGGATGTAGTCTAGAGAATGGAAATGCGTTGTGTCACCGATTTATTTACGCCAATGGCCCGACACATCCGTCTTATGTATTAAAATGTAAATTAATGATTATTATTTGTGTGTTATGAGCCGTGCCGTAGATACATTTCTAATAAGAATGGGTAGGGGTGTGGGGTGGGGGGTTTACATCAAAAATAGTGCATTCTTCAGTCTTCGTGTACAATCCCCACTTTCTTAAAATGATATATTGAATGATCTATTTGTAATACATCGTTAGGACGGGGCGTGGGTCCCTGGTTGGATGGGTCGGTCACCCACATTTTGCTGAAATTCATAGTACTAATACCATGTTTTTATTTTCTTGTAGAGGGGGAGGGATTCCACAGATATAAACTCCCCCTCCCCTCACTCATCTACTGGCCTCGTTATGAGTTACCCTAAAAAATACCACACATTACGGAATGGAAAATAATAGGTTACAAGACCATACAAAATAAAACTGCAGGTAATTGGTCGCAGCACATGGAGACTCAAAATCTATGCCCTGTCAGCGACCTGGCGCATGAAAGTAACACACTAACTGATTGGTTGCGAGTTATGGCTGATAGTTATCATCCTCGCATACCCGATAACTCCTCAGACCCTACCTCAATAACATCCCACACTGCTCCGACCCCCACCTCAATAAAATCCCACACTGCTCCGACACCCATCTCAATAAAAATCCCACACTGATCCGACCCCCACCTCAATAAAATCCCACACTGCTCCGACCCCCATCTCAATAAAAATCCCACACTGCTCCGACCCCCAACTCAATAACATCCAACAGACAAATTTCTGAACACGGTTAGGAAGTTGTTATCATCCTTGGAAACATACAAAATAACACATATAAATAGAAATTTCTACCAAAAGGCTTCTATCAATACTCCACACACAATAAAAACGACGAATTAGAACCGCACTATTGACGTTCACGTTAGAGCAAAATATCGATATAACCCGGAAGTGTTAAAACTAGAAGGTCAGAGGTGAAACAGCACAGTGTGTACTTATTACAGTGAAATCCCTCTAGAGCGCACCTTTTTATAACAAATTTCCCTCTATAACAACTTTTCAAATTCCCCAATTACATTTATTCTGTATATTGTTTCTACTGTGTATATACAATCTGTTATTACATACATATTTCGTTGATACGAACAAAGTTGTTATAGCGGGATTTGACTGTATCAATAAAATCAATCAGAGTGTAGCGCCCGACATTTCGTGTTCGATGCTAATTTATCAGTCTCTTCTTATGTCTATTATGTTTCTCTTTCCGGGCTATGATCAATAAACACAGTTTATCAAAGAGCTTAGTTCTCAGAAATGTTCTCATCCATTACTCCGGTTTTGTGGCGGAGAGCTACGAAGCGCGTTTGAAACGGTCATTAATTTCCTGAATCGATCTTCTTCTGCTCTCCTTTAGGCACGGTCTTGTGGTGGCCTTTTGATTCTTCTTATATTCTGCTTTTGTTCTCCTTATTCGCGGTTTTGGAGTAACCTTTATGTTCTCTTTAATCACGTTCTTCAAGGGGTAGACAAAAAGAAACACTCAGAAGAACAATACTTAGAGAAAGTAAAACAACCAATATTCATACTATTCAAGAACTGCACAGAATAGCTTTGAACAGACAGAATTGGAGAGATCCGACCTCTGTCCTATGCGCTAACTTCAGCGCCAAAGGAAAATGAATGAATGAATCACGTTCTTGGAGTCTCTGTTTTGTTCTCCTTTAGTCGCGGTCTTGGGGTGGCCTAGCTATCCTTCATATTTTCTGCTTCTGAAACTCCTTCACCTCACAGGCTGTAGTCCAGAGAATAGACTGAGTTGTGTCATTGTTTACAGCATAATTATATCTAATCATATGCGATATCTGCGCCCTTAATCCTGAAACATCCTATTTCAGCATGGTTTCTGGATTACTGTGACCACATACGGTATGCAACAGCAAGATCCAACTATTCTTCAAGAAAAATCCTGCATCAGTAGTTCTAAACGTGGGTCATATGGTATCATAGGGTCCACGAAGAAATATTTTAACATTATGGTGGTTCCCAGACCGTCAAGGGAAGCCCTAGTACTTCCAGGGTGGAACAAATGAATATGACTACTTGAACTAAAAGCAAAAAAGCAACAAGAATGATATATAATTTTTTTTTTAATTTGGTGATTTGTAACGCAAAATTGTAACTGTGTGCATGGTTATTTGTGTATATGGCTGTTCTTGTTGAGCTCCCATCTTTGCTAGTTTGCCTGACTTGTCATTGCCAGGTGTGTTTGAGTGGCAAGGAATCCACTGAATCACAATGCTGACTTCATAAGATGTAAGAAGCTGGTTGGCATGGTGATATATTTCCACCAGCTCAGGCTTGCAATGTCCATCACATTCTAGTGCTTGAAACAATAATTAACTAGTCGATTATATCATTTCTTAGTGGAATAATTTACTAATCGGTTACATCATTTCTTAGTGGAATAATTTACTAATCGATTACATAATTTCTTAGTGGAATAATTTACTAATCGGTTACATAATTTCTTAGTGGAATAATTTACTAATCGGTTACACCATTTCCTAGTGGAATACATTTTCTAGTGGAATACATTTCCTAGTGGAATACATTTTCTAGTGGAATACATTTTCTAGTGGAATACAACATTCCCAAGAGGAATACATTTCCTAGTGGAATAAATCTTTCGTTAATGGAATACATTTCCTAATGGAATATTTCTCAGTTGAATATATTATTTCTTATTGGAAAACATCATTTCTTAGTGGAACGTCATGTCCTTGTGGAATACATCAAAGTGAGCCAGAATTCTTGCTGAAGTTGGATGTGTCAGTTCGAAAGCATCCGAAAACGTAGCCAAGATGTATTCGATGAGACAACATATTACATTCTTCAGCTTACATTCTGTTAATATGCAGGAGTTTGAGAATCGAATATGTCTGACCAAATGCCTCCATTTCAAAATTGTATCCGGGTTCAGATAGCACGTTTTACATTTCAGGGTATGAGTGACGAAAGTACCGGTTCCCTGGTGTGTCGCCTTGTTGACTTTGACGTCAACTTGGAGCAGTGAACAAGGTATCGCTTTCCCAACATCGTCGTGACCCGTGGGGCGACTAGATTGTCGTCGAACATTGTGTCCTTCGCAGGCAGCGAGCTCACTGGGAGGAGACGAACTGAACATTGATCTGATAAGTAGGTAGCTAGGGGGAGACAGCAGACAAGACCTTCAACCTGAAACCAAATATCAACTTTTGGCTCGAAGAAAATTAAGAAAATGTAAATGGATTAAAAATTGAAAGAGAATTGGATACAAACATGATTACTTGATATATAAATACTCACTGAAGTTGTAAAGCTACAACAAGTAAAACATTACTTAAATTGTAAAACTGAAACAAGTAAAATATTATCAATATCTTAGACACATAGTCAAAAATGACGGCAGATGTGAAACAGAAGTTAAAAGGTGAATACGAATGGCTAAAAGTACCTTCAATGACATGAGTACAATAGTAACATCTAAACAAATTACAAACAAGTTAAAAATGAGAATTATAAAATGCTACATTTATTCTATATTAATGTATGGATTAGAAACATGGACATTAAATGAACTAGAACGCATAATTGATGCCTTTGAGATGTGGGTATATAGGAGAATAGGGAGAACATCATGGAAAGAGAACAAACAAATACACTTAATGGTACTAAAACAATTAATATGAAGAAAGAATTACTAAGAGATAAAAAGATCAGGCAAATAAAATATTTTGGACACATTAAAAGACATGACACCTTGTTGAAGACCTTACTTGAGGGTAAAGTCAAAGGGAAGCGAGCAAGAGGTAGGCAGAGATACAAGTGGGAGAGTAACATCACAAGATGGACAGGTTACAGTCTAGCAGAGTGCATCATCAAAACAAGAGACAGGGTATGTTGGAGATCTATTGCAGCCAACCTTCGTCTCGGAGACGGCACTTAATGATGATAACGAAATACTCACTATTGAGGGATGAGATCAGTCGTTAGCGTATTGGCTTATCATTACAGCGCACTGAGTGCAAGTCTCGCACGGACACTCACCATCTTGTCCCGATATACGGTTTGGCACTCAACGCGCCTAGTTGTGGAACATATGTTTTGTTCAGTTGTTTGTTTTGTCTGTTTACTTGTGCATTTATTTGTGTATTTAACTATTTGTCATACATACTGATTTTTTTGCATGTTTGTATTTTATTAGTTTCCTATTGTGCGTGTTTCTTTGTTTGTTGGCTAGTTTTTCTGAGATGATTTCTGGGAAATTAGAAGCAACAGAGATGTGGTTCTATAGAAGAATGCTGAAAATATCATGGACTGCAAGAAAGACTAATGTGGAGATGTTGAAAGCGTCAAATGCAAAAATGACCTTAATCAAAAATATAAGAAAAAGGCAATCTTCATTTTTGGCCACTTCATGAGACAAGGAGGTTTGGAGAACATAATCACAACAGGCAAAATTGAAGGCAACAGAGATAGAGGGCGACAGCGTGAGACAATATTAGTTTGACAACCTGGCACGGCAAGGAAACAACAATGACTTTGATACATAATATTGTGAACAGAGAGCTGTGGAGAGTCATGATCGCCTAAGCCATCCGGCATGGTGCCTGATGATGATGATATATTTGTATATATATTCACTAGTTTGTTTATTATTATGTTTTTCTTCATCCTATTCGTTTACTAGAGTGTTGTGATTTTTTTTTCATGTGGGTTTTATTGATGCATTTATTTGGTAGTCTAATCTAATACATGTGGATGTTTGGCTAGGTCCAAGATGCTCCCAAAATATGTTGAATGGTTGACTAGGTCATGTATAATAGTAAAAAAAAAGTAAAGTAACCCATAGCATTTATTAATGACGTAAGGGTGTGAGATGTTAGCGATCTCACATTTCACAGGCTCTGCAAATGAGGGCGGCAGCCATCTCCTCTCCCTCGCAGTCTTTACTTCCTGGATTAATCCGGTACCCATTTAAGGCTGGGTCGACCTGGGAGCCGTTGCAATCTGAAAACATTTCCTCCTCAAATGGGGAATGAACCCATGACCACTCATATGCGAAGACAGTGCGCTAACCACTGCGCTAACGCGGCTCATAATACACTTTATCCCAAAATCATGGATGGTGGCCGAGGTCTAAGATAGGATACTCTACCCAAAATGATCAGTGATATGCATGGCGTAATGGTAAAGCCGTTTGTCAAGTGAACAAGATGTAACAGAATTAAGCACATGACGTTTGCTCCCAACGTGGAATGTTTTTAACGATTCCTGAGGATTATCGCCTGTAGTACGGAGTTACGTGCAATGAGTGGCACACTTACCAGGCGGTGTGCCGCATTATTTAGATAAATGATGTTCATAAAGACAAACCCGAGTACAATGAGGTCAATCCTCTAAATGTGTTCATATCTTTGTTTCATTTCATGTATTATTAGTAACTGTCTTCCAAAATCGACCTTACTTAGACACATCCTTAATTAAACAACCTTACTTAGACACAACCTTACTTAGACACAGCCTTACTTAGACACAACCTTACTTAGATACAACCTTACTTAGACACAACCTTACTTAGACACAACCTTACTTAGACACAACCTTACTTAGACACAACCTTACTTAGACACAACCTTACTTAGACACAACCTTACTTAGACACAACCTTACTTAGACACAACCTTACTTAGACACAACCTTACTTAGACACAACCTTACTTAGACACAACTTATAAAAAATCAACCTTACTTAGACACATCCTTAATTAAACAACCTTACTTAGACACAACCTTACTTAGATACAACCTTACTTAGACACAACCTTACTTAGACACAACCTTACTTAGACACAACCTTACTTAGACACAACCTTACTTAGACACAACCTTACTTAGATACAACCTTACTTAGACACAACCTTACTTAGACACACGATATTATTATCTGCTTCCTATTCGTCTTCTTCCTCGCTCGTCCTGAAAAGATCGCTTGGGCATTATGTCTACTTACAGCTTTGCTGCGATACTGCACCTTTCTATCGACATATCCGACTTCTGCACGGCTATTTTTATGGATGGGTTGTCCTTCCCTCTTCGATCCATACAACTTGACCAGGATACATTACTGTACTCCTGTTTCCAGACCCACTGCGTTGTTGTATCCCAGGATCTTGGTCAGCTTTGGTTCGCTGACCCTGATGCGCAGCTACTAGCTTCCAAAACCGTGGTCAGAAAACATGTTCCAGAGATATTGCGAATCCCCCTTCAATTATACAAGCAATTGGATTCTTCGAGAAGTTTCCATCAAAAGTGACGCCATTTGACTTGTTCCGTGGTATCCAGTGTTCATTGTGTGCAACATGGTGTCAACAGCTAATAAAAATCACAGGAAAAGTGAAATATCGTCACCACGAAGGATAATTCTTGATGAATCCACATGACTGTATAATTAACTAGGGTTGTATACTTCGTAAATGAGCACATGTCCTCTACAATATTTGATAGAAGACGACATTGAATAGTATCACGAGAAGCTTAAACCAGCTCACAATCTTTCTAAGATATATTTAATGTATTCCTTACTAGATGTTTAATGTATTCCTTACTAGATGTTTAATGTATTCCTTACTAGATGTTTATTGTAGTCCTTACTAGATCTGTGTCACACATATTTTATGTTTTCCTTACTGGATCTTTGTAAGAGTTGTTTAATTTATTCCTTACTAGATCTTTGTAAGAGCTGTTTAATTTATTCCTTACTAGATCTTTTAATGGATATTTAATGTATTCCTCACAAGAATTTGCAAGATTTATTTAATGTAAGAGATATTAAATGTGTTCCTGCGATTGAACTTTGTAAGAGATATTAAATGTATGCATTACTAGATCACACTCACAATCTTTGTAAAAGATATCAAATATAAGCGATTTCTTTAAAAAAGGGTTTAAAAGCCGGAGAAGATTCACTTCACTGTACTCCGTCCCTCTCAACGAAGCGGCACGTCGCCTGCCGAGAGAACGTAACTCCGTAGCTACAAGTGATAATCCATAGGGATCTCCAAAAAAAAACAACCTTCAATACGAGATCCAGGGAGATCCCCTATATAAGAGATATCCAATATAAGAGATATCAAATGTAAGAGATATCAAATGTAAGAGATATCAAATGTCCTCATGCATTGTGACGATCGAATTAGGGAGAAAGAAAACTGTTATCATGAAACCTCTCTCTTGTACTGCCAACCAGATTACATTAACAGCAGTGTCAACCCTGTATGATAGCATGAAACATGGATACAAGCTTCATTAGTGTGCCCTTCATTCATAATTTGTTCCAAAGAATGATATTGTAATCAAAACAAACAACCCTCATTAATCACTCCTCAATAAATTGTTCTAAACTGCTTCTAATCTCTACCCTTCCTCCCAAAAATCACTTTCATAGGGGCACAGTCCAAGAAACAAAAGCTATTGATATAATTCGGTGTCGATGCCAGCGCAACGAATAACAATAAAAGAAGCTTTGATGAAAAACAAAATGTCGAACATTCTTTTTGCATGTCTCCAGTCAACCGAAACATGTGAAACTTGGATTGAATGTCCGGACCGATTTCTTGAAGACATTTGTGCACAATATTGCCCCTATAGTTATATCATTGTTTTGTTTTTTTATTCCAATTGGTTAATTTTCTCTCAACGATCCTAACATTCTTGTGTAATATGAGGATGGCAATCTCAGGGTTAGAGTATATTTTGTAACGTTACAAGTCTTATCCCCATTGAGTAGGGAGTTTGGAGTAGGGTGTAGCTTTAGTAGTTTGCTTCTTAAGCGCCTCTCACTACATACATGTCAAATCACATATACTATTCTTTATCTGCCTTTATATTAATAGTAACCAACACATTGCCGACCCAACACAGAAAAATCGAATGTTCATTCATTTAGACATGTAAATTGTATTCAATCACACAAACTGTCTAACCGTATAGGGTGACCATGCTGTTGATACCCTATCACTGTGGAATAACAGGAAAAAGCAGACTAACTGCCTAAGGAAAGTGCACCCGAAGGCCAACTACATGTACCAATCACCTACCATAAAAAAAACATTGTCAAGTCAATAAGAAAGCCACAAACACCAACAAAAGATGACAATCACATTATGAACAGATCAGAACAAGTTATAATTCTACGCCTCAGAACAGGACACAACCGACTCCGCAGTCACATGTACACAAAGTTCAAGATTGGCAACACGGCCATGTGTACATGTGGACAAGCAGCACAGAGTGTCAAACATATACTTCAAGAGTGTTCTTAGTATGAAATGCTGAGGCAGACATATTGGCCAGAGGAAACAACACTGGAATCAAAGCTCTATGGGACACTGTATGAACTACAAAAGACAGTGAGTTTTATTCATGAGACATAATTACAGATATAGACATGTTTCAAGTGAACGAAAGAAGAAGAAGAATATAAACTTTACTATAAAGGACAGACGATGTGCAGCGCCCCTTAAAGTAATGCCAGCTTTGATAAATCTTTATTACCAAACTATATAACTGTGTGTTATCGCCCAGGGATACATGTTATCATCACCTGTCCTGATCTATCAAGTTATCTCTAGCTACTAGACCGTATGGTGTGTTCTTGAACCTCCAATCTTGCATATCCCAGGAGATCTAGTATTGCCACGTGTCAGCTTTAATTTTGCCATCTACTCTGACAAGTCCGGCTCTGTGGCGGAGACGTATAGAGCGCATTCGTGACAAGTCCGGATCTGTGACGGAGTCGTATAGAGCGCATTCGTGACCGCTAAAGTACCGCGTTCGATCCCCGCCACAAGCAATTGTTCATCCAGACAGTTCAGAAAGGAATGACAAACTACTGAACATATTTATATTGCCCAGAAAGTCACTACAGTCAAAAACTGATGGGTTGATGGTTACGTAATGATCTAGGCCACCATTTTTTCTTTATTCTGATAATACTGAGAGACGCAGTGGTCGAGTGTCTTCTTCTTCTTCTTCTTCTGCGTTCAGCATCTGCTGTCATGTTATATTGTCAGATATGTCATCAGTTTCAATACTACTGTCTTCTGCAGGTCAGAGCGGCTGTCCCTCAGCATATTCTTTGAATGTGTATCCTCTGGCCAGGTCCGCTATCTCTGCTCTTTATATGTTGGACAGTCTTGAAATATCTATTTTTCTATCTATACGCTGTATCCCTTGTTTGCCTTACGGCATCAGGGATAGAAGAGGTCTCTGGAGATGGCATTCTTGTGTGCTGTTTGTAAGCTGGTCCTGTCGCTTCTTTGATTTCTGTGATCCATCTTTTACATGATCTGCCCCTGGCTGTAAAGCCGTTATGTCTATGTGTCATGACATCTGTGGCATGCTTTCTATTGGTAGTCTGGAAGTGTGTGAAAACCACTTGATCTGTTGTCCTTTGATGTGTTCCAATACTGGTATTGTTTTGGTTATTTGTCTGATGTTATCGTTTCTAATTCTGTCTCTAATTCTATCGTTTCTAATTCTGTCTCCAATTCTATCGTTTCTAAATCTGTCTCTAATTCTATCGTTTCTAATTATGTCTCTAATTATATCGTTTCTAATTCTGTCTCTAATTCTATCGTTTCTAATTCTGTCTCTAATTATATCGTTTCTAATTCTGTCTTTAATTCTATCGTTTCTAATTCTGTCTCTAATTCTATCGTTTCTAATTCTGTCTTTAATTCTATCGTTTCTAATTATGTCTTTAATTCTATCGTTTCTAATTATGTCTCTAATTATATCGTTTCTAATTCTGTCTCTAATTATATCGTTTCTAATTCTGTCTCTAATTATATCGTTTCTAATTCTGTCTCTAATTCTATCGTTTCTAATTCTGTCTTTAATTCTATCGTTTCTAATTCTGTCTCTAATTCTATCGTTTCTAATTATGTCTCTAATTCTATCGTTTCTAATTCTGTCTCTAATTATATCGTTTCTAATTCTGTCTCTAATTCTATCGTTTCTAATTCTGTCTCTAATTCTATCGTTTCTAATTCTGTCTTTAATTCTATCGTTTCTAATTGTCTCTAATTATATCGTTTCTAATTCTGTCTCTAATTATATCGTTTCTAATTCTGTCTTTAATTCTATCGTTTCTAATTCTGTCTCTAATTCTATCGTTTCTAATTCTATATCTTGAAATATGTGTTCATGGATCTTTCCTGATCCAAATGGAGATTTATCGATGTGTGAGTTCCTCCTTGACTAACGGTGACCCAAAGGTCTGCTGTGGTCAATAAGGCGAAATAGTGTGGTCTGTTGATAAGTATCTTATACAGCGTCTTTCAAAGTGTTTAATGCTTGTTAGATTTTCCGGTGGTTTTTTTTCTACTAATGTTCTCAAACTTCCAATGTTGTGCGTAAATATCAGGATCCACAGACAGACAGGAGATTTTCAAGGATGTTTTGTGTATGAGACTATGAGTAAAAGATAATGGCTCGTATAAACATCTTTAGAATCAAAAATGTATGGACCACTGTATAAACGTCACTAGAATCAAAGATGTGTGGAACACTGTATAAACATCACTAGAATCAAAGATGTATGGAACACTGTATAAACATCACTAGAATCAAAGATGTGTGGAACACTGTATAAACATCACTAGAATCAAAGATGTGTGGAACACTGTATAAACATCACTAGAATCAAAGATGTATGGAACACTGTATGAACTGCAATATAACACTAAAATCAAAGATTTATGAAACACTATACAAACTGCAAAACAACACTACAATCAAAGATTTATGAAACACTATGAACTGGAAAACATCACGAGAATCAAAGATATATGGAACACTATTGAAACTGCAAAAATCACTAGAATCAAAAATCTATGCAACACTGTACAAACTGCAAAAGCCGTTCAACCTTATTGAGGAGACTCATTTACAGATGTTTTAAATGAACGACAGAAGAAGAAGATACTCTCACTGTGTACCTCTCTTGTCTGAGGTTAAGAAACAAGCAGGGAGGAACCCAGAAATGTAAATAAAATTACCTATGAGGAATACATCTCCCCCATCCCAACCCTGTCCCAAACAAAGTTTATAGAAATGTCGATCGTTCAAAAAAAAAACAACAACTACAGTTATGTCGATAGAGCACAACTATATCGCCATTATTAAAATCATGTTTCTTAACAGGGAAAAACAGAGCAGAATAAACACTTGTTCAGTCTTCCAAGGCTGATTCCATCACATCTGAGTGAGCATTATATAGTCCAGATATCCTCCCACTGTGACATACCAGGAAATGAAATAGCAGACGTACTAGCAAAATATGGAGCAACTTGGGAACAAAATGTCAAAGAAATCATCCACCAGAAAAAAGGAATCAAAAAGAGCATCAAAGCTATTAGGAAAGTCAAGCACACAAAATAAAATAACTATCACTTTCCATAAAGCTGAGAATGTTATCATATTCCGCACCAAGATATGACACAACAGACTAAACAGCAACGTAAATACACTATAACTGGATACATAACACATGTGTCCATGTGGGCAGATAGACCAGATTGTGGAACATAACATCTGTGTCCATGTGGGCAGATAGACCAGATTGTGGAACATAACATATGTGTCCATATGGGCAGATAGACCTGATTGTGGAACATAACATCTGTGTCCATGTGGGCAGATAGACCAGATTGTGGAACATAACATCTGTGTCCACATGGGCAGATAGACCAGATTGTGGACTATAACATCTGTGCCCATGTGGGCAGATAGACCATATTGTGGAATATAACATATGTGCCCATGTGGGCAGATAGACCAGATTGTGGAACATAACATCTGTGTCCATGTCGGCAGATAGACCAGACTGTGTAACATAACATCTGTGTCCATATGGGCAGATAGACCAGATTGTGGAACATAACATCTGTGTCCATGTGGGCAGATAGACCAGATTGTGGAACATAAAATATGTGTCCATGTCGGCAGATAGACCAGACTGTGGAACATAACATCTGTGTCCATATGGGCAGATAGACCAGATTGTATAACATAACATATGTGTCCATGTGGGCAGATAGACCAGATTGTGGAACATAACATCTGTGTCCATGTGGGCAGATAGACCAAACTGTGGAACATAACATCTGTACCCATGTGGGCAGATAGACCATATTGTGGAACATAACATCAGTGTCCATATGGGCAGATAGACCAGATTGTGGAACATAACATCTGTGTCCATGTGGGCAGATAGACCAGATTGTGGAACATAAAATATGTGTCCATGTCGGCAGATAGACCAGACTGTGGAACATAACATCTGTGTCCATATGGGCAGATAGACCAGATTGTATAACATAACATATGTGTCCATGTGGGCAGATAGACCAGATTGTGGAACATAACATCTGTGTCCATGTGGGCAGATAGACCAAACTGTGGAACATAACATCTGTACCCATGTGGGCAGATAGACCATATTGTGGAACATAACATCTGTGTCCATGTGGGCAGATAGACCAGATTGTGGAACATAACATCTGTGTCCATGTGGGCAGATAAACCAATCTGTGGAACATAACATCTGTGTCCACATGGGCAGATAGACCAGATTGTGGAACATAACATCTGTGTCCATGTGGGCAGATAGACCAAACTGTGGAACATAACATCTGTACCCATGTGGGCAGATAGACCATATTGTGGAACATAACATCTGTGTCCATAGTGGCAGAAAGACCAAATTGTGGAACATATCATATGTGTCCATGTGGGCAGATAGACCAGATTGTGGAACATAACATCTGTGGCCATATGGGCAGATAGACCAGATTGCGAAACATACACTGCAAGACTGTGTTACACGAAACTAAATGAGGGTGGAGCACAGGCCCACATAGACAGATATTCACAGAAAGCTTTATGGATGCCTTGGAAATCTTACAAATACAGAAAGAAGTATCAAGAAATCTGGAAGTGTTGTGTAGACATGTTAATCTGTGTAGACATGTACAAAATCTTTGAATTTTTCAGAACTATTGTTGCCGCTTGACAAGGTAGCTTACTTTCACCAACACTATTTAACATCTTCCTAGAAGTAATCACGAGACAAGTGTTAGATGAATTTCATTCAGCAACATCGACTGGAGGAAGCTAAATGTATAATCCCTGATTCGCTGATGATATTGATTTGATGGCGACAACAGAGGCAGAACTACAAGAGATAATAACAAGACTGGAAACATTTATCACAAACATTGCCAGTGAGACCAATGCAGGTACGAGTAAAATTTTGGAGAATAGGAGTGCTAATTTAGTTTAAAAAACATCAAACTTAAAAAGGCTTGTGGAGGTTTCGACGTTTACCTGACTGGGAACCTAGATTAGTGGCGATGATTAGCCAACAGCTGAAGTTAAGAAAAAACTAACAAAGGCAATCGGCGCCATGACAAGATTAACAAACATTTGGAAAAACAGGATCACCATCCGTGTTAAGATTAATTGATATAAATCTTTAACAAAGTGTAATTGTGGACAAGTCAACCAGACTTCAGAACATATCCTTCAAGAATGTGCAAACTATGACACATTAAGATGCACATACTGGCCTTCTGATACACCAATGAATGTTAAACTTTATGGTACAAAACAAGAAATGGAAAACACTGTCCAATTTATACAAGAAACAACACTGCAGATATAGACATTATTAGCGAACGAAAGAAGAAGAAGAAGAAGATATAAATCTTTGATTTCGTCAATATTTATACATGTTTGTGAGACTTGGACTATAAATGTGAACTTGGAGAGAAGAATTCAGACGTTTGAAAACAAATGCTACAGACGTGTGTGTTGGGTATCTATTACCAATATTATTATGTATCTGTTATCTATCATAAGAACTTCCGGTAGTGACGTCCGTTGATGGAGGGTGTTTCTCTAATCAAGTTTGGGTCATTCCGTCGTTCGTTGGATTAATCAATTAACATCCTAAAGTTCAGACCGATTTGTGTTACAGAAGTCAGTTCAGTTCAATTCTTTTTCATTCAAACGAATTATTTTGTTACAAACTGTGTATTACAACATCGGATATTTAAAATAGCACGTGTGACCAATAGAAACACTCAGAAGAACACTACTTAGAGAAAGTAAAACAACCAATATTCATACTATTCAAGAACTGCACAGAATAGCTTTGAACAGGCAGAATTGAAGAGATCTGACCTCTGCCCTATGCGCTAACTTCAGCGCAAAAGGAAAATTAATGAATGAGTCTATTATAAAACCAATGTGTTTGTACATGATAGAATTAATGTATTAGCGGGTCAACAAGAACCACTGTTGACAATCGTGAAACTCTGTAATCTTTAGTGGTATGGGCACGTGATGAAAAATTTCACGATGGCAAGAGATGTTCATTAAGGCACGGTGGGGGGTGGAAAAAGATCAGGTGGTCATGAAAAGACATGGCTGGATAATTCAAAGAACTGGACACGTTGCGAAGATTTCAAACTCATTAGGATGTTAGAGGTAGATCCAGGAAAAGAGTAATAAAGTTTTGCTGATAATATATAACACACATAATGACACACACAAATCGACGTTTCGACCAAAAGGCCTTTATTAAGACAGACAATTTAAACAAAATTAAAACATATAACAGAAAGCGAACAGTAATAACATCGACGGTCACATTGATATGTGTAGTATGGAGTGACCGGAAGAGGCGACATGACACCGGACAAGGAAAATACAAAAATGACAACAAACATGTGACACGAAACAGGATGATCAAGGATATAGATGTGGGCGATATTTCTTCATCAATTGTCTCAATGTGACACCCCAACACCCTGACTTTTTACGACTTTCATGTTTTAGTGTTATTAGTATGATGGTTAATTGATTTAGAACCCTGGAATTGTGAACTGTTAGCCCTTACTTATAATTTAGTTTTACTAATGGGTGGTTTTTCTGAGCTTTATTTCATACCCAGGAGACTTCAGTTTTCGGCTAAGTGCAATGTCTATTGAAAGAGCCCTCTATTGAGGGGGTGTATGTACAGTATACAAAATAAATATAATTTGGGATGCCCAAGTTTTATTACATATGGACATTTATTATAAAATGACGCTCCGGAGGACACCACCGTAAAAGCATGCTTTATAGTGGGACACCACCTTCTTCTTCTTCTTCTGCGTTCGCTCTCAAACTCCTGCAGATTCGCAGGATGTAGTCCGGAGAACGGAATGCATTGTGTCATGGTTTATAGCATTGCTCCCATATCTGTGCCTTTCGGCCGGACACATCCGACTTCAGCATGGCTTTGGGTCACTGACCCTATATGGGATGGGACAGCTAACTCCATCCCATAACCTCCTTAGTCGCCTTTTACGACATGCGAGGAAGGTAAACAGTGTTGCTATTCTTTGCTTCCATTAAAGGGACTCCACCGTATATGCAAATATTATATATTGACTCCATGGTATATGCATGCGTTATAGAGGGACTCCACTGTACATTCATCCCATATATTAAGGGTTTACTGTTGCATAGTGGCTATTCTGAAAGACCACTCACGAGACCTTGAGATCTTTTGTTTTGTTGACAGTTTCCTAACAGAAGTATTTCTGCTCCTGCGTTCTCAAACTCCTGCAGATTGGCAAGACGTAGGTCAAAGAGCGGAATCTACTGTGTTACGGTTTGCTGTGACACATGCATATTTTGACCTAATACATCTGATTTCAGCATGGTTTCTGGGATACTTTGATCCTATATGGGATTGGACAACCACATCCACCTCAGATCTTACCTTATCATGGATATTACTATATTATCCCGGTATGCGAGTCTTGAGATCACGGTTATTCTTCTTCTTCATCTTCAGCGTTCCTTCTCAAACTCCCGCTTGGTCTCTTTTGTAGCAGGACCATGGTTCTACTAGACTTCCAGCAGAATGTAGGACAGAGAATGTACATTCGTTGTGTCGCCGTTTATATTGCGCCAATGGTAAGACACATCCGTCTTCGTCTGTGATATTATTATGTTCATACGGTTTGCGAGTGTCGAGAGCATGGATATTATTATGTTAAACCGGTATAAAAGTCTTGACAAACTTCCAAATACAGCAACGTTTATTTACAAACCGAACTAACTTACTGTGTGGACATGTTAAACTACGAACTAGATAAAGACGTTTGTACAGACATGCTAAACTACGAACTAGATAAAGACGTTTGTACAGACATGCTAAACTACGAACTAGATAAAGACGTTTGTACAGACATGCTAAACTACGAACTAGATAAAGACGTTTGTACAGACATGTTAAACTACGAACTAGATAAAGACGTTTGTACAGACATGCTAAACTACGAACTAGATAAAGACGTTTGTACAGACATGCTAAACTACGAACTAGATAAAGACGTTGTACAGACATGCTAAACTACGAACTAGATAAAGACGTTTGTACAGACATGTTAAACTACGAACTAGATAAAGACGTTTGTATTGCACAGAAGCTACATAATGCTGAAGTTGAGAAAGTTTCGGATGGACTGTATAAGGGCATGGCACATGATACTGATGATATATGTATCCATCTGCAGTGCGCTTATTTATTGCAAGTACTTGCGCTTATTATAGGACTCCTTAGTAATGACAAAAACAAGTTTCTTACGCTTCGTACCCGTCTAATACTTATCACAGACATCAACGGAGAGAAGGCTGGGGTTTGATGGGAAACGCTTGGGCATCAACTGCGGTGCTACCATTATTAAGCGCCGAGAGAAGACGCTGAGAATCTCTTGAAACACTATAATCAAATCAGGGGAAGACTACACAAAAAAACGCACAGTGGGCAGCAGGAGGGCTTGCTTGCAAAAACACGGCACCCCTCTCAGGCGACGGATTTGCATCACAGATCGGCTGTAGCAGTTCCTAAACCGGAACCTGATACTTTTGTGGCATTCTCTGCGCTTGCGCGAGATCACTCGCTGCAGGATACCGGAAGCGAGAAGGCTTATTTCCACCATTAAACATAACATTTTTTAAAAAAAAACCTTCCAAGCGTCAAAGATAAAAGAAGAAAAGAAATAGTCTCAGAAAATAACAAAAATATGTGCAGGGAAAGCAATTGAGATATATTTGTAACAGAATGCAAAAACATGGCTACGCTAACAGAATTGCGAAGAATAATAACCAAAAACAGGAGGGAGAAGTTTGCATCAAACAACTCGATGATGTTTCATAGGCGATGTATTTTCCTATATAGTTTGTTCATGGTGACGCCATGCTGTTCTCACAGCTAGAGTCATTTTGGATATCTAGTGAAAATTCTTCATTTCCCTGGAGGTGAGAGCGTACTTTTTCCATGTCGTTGTACGTGGATGTTTTGGAGTTACTCCTGGGAAGATGATGTTTGATGTGAACAACATACGCATAGTGTGAATGTTGGATGTTGGTGAGAAAATGTTGGATGTTGGTGACAGAATATTGTCTGTTAGCAGGAGACCACTACATGAATTAGTGACAGAATGATGAATGATGAAATTAGAATTACGGCTGTTTTAGTAAAATTATAAATTATGTGTGTGAGTGAGAAAATGTTGGGTGTTGTAAGTGTGTGTATGTGTTACCAGGGATAGAAACGGCAGCAGACGCCGTTGTCAGAAATGCATTCGTTGGAGGCGACTTCTTCACTTGTTGGCTAATAATGTCTGCAGTGTTGTTTCTTGTATAAATTGTTGGCTAATAATGTCTATATCTGCAGTGTTGTTTCTTGTATAAATTGTTGTCTAGTAATGTCTATATCTGCAGTGTTGTTTCTTGTATAAATTGTTGTCTAGTAATGTCTATATCTGCAGTGTTGTTTCTTGTATAAATTGTTGTCTAGTAATGTCTATATCTGCAGTGTTGTTTCTTGTATAAATTGTTGTCTAGTAATGTCTATATCTGCAGTGTTGTTTCTTGTATAAATTGTTGGCTAATAATGTCTATATCTGCAGTGTTGTTTCTTGTATAAATTGTTGGCTAATAATGTCTATATCTGCAGTGTTGTTTCTTGTATAAATTGTTGGCTAATAATGTCTATATCTGCAGTGTTGTTTCTTGTATAAATTGTTGGCTAATAATATCTATATCTGCAGTATTGTTTCTTGTATAAATTGGACAGTGTTTTCATTTCCTTTCTCCATAATGTCTCCAGTACTTTTACAAATATACATTTAGCACATCATACAGGAAACTTTTCATAATTACAACTCGTCTATATTGATGTAATGTAGCCCTATGTATAATGTGCGCTTCCACTATTTGCGACCTCCACTATTTTTGTGATTATTATACCGTTCTAATATAACCAGATTGAACTAAAGACCCAGGTTAACAGAGTACCGTATCATAAGAAGTACAAATTACTTCTTCTTATCCGTGGTCCATGTCGCGTGGGCATTAGTTATCATGTTTTTCCACAGCCTTATATTTCGTATGCTGTCAATCATTTCCAATACCGATGTTCTCCCATGCCTCAATGCTAGGTTGGTAAGCATCCTCTCTCTTGGTCTTCCCCTACCTCTCTTGGTCTTCAACTTGCCTGTTGTTACAATGTGTTACATTTTTCGTCTTTTCGTGATGTGTCCAGAAAATGTGGACTGTCTCTGATGCGGATAAGAAGCTCTCTTTGTGAATTAACTTTTTTTTCGAGATATATTCATTTCGTGTTTTATCTCTTTATCTCTCCATTCAAAAGAATGTTCATAACATTCTTCTACAAAACTACAACTCTGCTGCTTTAATATTATAGATGTCCACTTTTCTGCTAAATGTCCAAGATTCACTTCCATACATCAGAATTGATTGTATTTAACGCGTAGGAAATCTAATTCTCGCCTCAATTGACAGAAATATAAATAATTTTTGCATTTTATTTTACCAAAAGTGAGCGTTTCAACTGAGCGTTTCACCCGATTCCAGATTTCAGTACTATAGCATACCTGTGAGCCCGCATGCAGAATTGGCACCTTTAGACGGAATCATTGTTGACGTTATCTGTTTCTCTTCTCACAGATAGGCCTGACAATCTGGCAGCTAACGTTTCATCGCACGGCAGGGGTTCCAGATGTCTGATGCTGTGTGGACCAAGATTGTTTGGCTAGACAGTTGTGTGTGTTAGAGATGAGGACAGGAAACTGTGAAGACGGAGTAGGGATAGATGAAGGAGGAGACAGAAATACAGAGGAAGAATAGAAAGCAGGTTGAGAAAGGAAGTTAACAAATGGGAGAAATACGAAAATTGTAAGAGAGCAACAGAAGATGGAGACATTTAAAACTGTGGAAGATGAGGGCGGTGTAAACACAAGGAAGAAAATGAAGTCAGATCATCATCATCAAGTGCCGTCTCCGCAACGAAGGTTGGCTGCGACGTATCTCCAACATCTCCTGTCTCTTGTCTTGGTGGTGCACTCTGCTAGACTGTAACCTGTCCATCGTGTAATGTTACTCTCCAACTTGTATCTCTGCCTACCTCTTGCTCGCTTCCCTTTGACTTTACCCTCAAGTAAGGTCTTCAATAGGGCGTCATGTCTTTTAATGTGTCCAAAGTATTTTATTTGCCTGATCTTTATTTCTCTTAGTAGTTCTTTCTTCATATTAAGTGTCTTTAGCACCTCTTTATTTGTTTTCTTCTCTTTCCATGATGTTCTCCCTATTCTTCTATATGCCCACATCTCAAAGGCATCAAATTTGAAGTCAAATATATATATATACAAATAAATGTAGATACAAAAAAGACATGGAAATAAAGAATGTTTATATTTTCTTATTCATTTTCACATTCCTGCAGACTAGATGGAGGTAGGCCGGAGAAAAAAATACGTTCTGCCATGGTTTACAGCTTAACTGCGATGAATGCAACTTTCGTTCTGACACATCCGAATTCAGGGTAGCTTCGACCCTTTATAGGATGGTACAGTCAGCTCACCCCAAACCCCCTTAGTACGATATACATGGTAGTAAAGAGTATTGCTATTCCTTGCTTCTCTCTCGGTCAGTTCACGAGTGGAGTGAGGATATAATGAAGACAATAAAATTGGATATAAATGTTGATACACAAGGCGCATATATCGCGTCCGTCATTTTGTTCTACATACTACATCCTGCAGACCGACGAGAGTGAGAACAAATGTGAAATAAATGAAGTGCTAGCAAACATTTTGTTTCCTCGTAAAATCACCAGTTTAAGGCCGGGGACTGAACAATATATATCTTATGGATAACGGAAAAACAGCAAATAAACAAAATCATCATGAATGAAGGCTTCTTTTTATTTCGTTCGTTGGTCGTCTATTGAAGAAGGTCTCCGAAAATGATAGTACAGAGAAGTAAATACAAGTTTAGTAAACGCGGGAGGGGTTTTGTTTGTAAAGGGACTATACGTCAATTATGTCAACGAGTACGGGGAAATGGAGTCTGAAAAAAAAGTTTGACAATTTTTGGCTAGGACAAAGGTTTGAGGGAAAAACAGGGGGAAGGGGTTGACAAAAATTAGCATCAACGATTGTTATTAATACACACATTAAATTGTTTAACATTGGAACACTTTTCGAAAAATTTGAAACAATCATTTCATTCTGTTTGTATTTTTTCTGCTTATTTTGTATTTATGTTTTAACCGGATGCATTACATTGTCTTGACGTGATTAAACAGGTATTCTTGGCAGTTGTTCAGAAAGCGGGGACGGCAGAGAGAGAGAGAGAGAGAGAGAGAGAGATAGAGAGAGAGATAGAGAGGTGGAAGGTTGTAAAAAAAAAAACAACAGCAAATTTTTGACTTAATAAACGAACATGACCAACGTTTCTTGTTTGGTAAGCATTCTTCTGAAAAAACTAAATGTGTTGACGACATGGTTTTAATAGAATTCTAGAACAAAATGTATATCGACGTTGAGTAAGGCACCGTTTTATTAGCACCATGGCCCCACGCATCCGACTTCGGTGGTATTTAAAAAATAAACGTTCATACATGATTTTCATGTTGTACTTTCAATACTTTTATATTGACGTTTATGGGGGGTAGGACATCACAGGGAAGGGGCTCCCCCTCTTTTACTTTAGTTTTTCTTCTTTTATATTTGTACTCTGACTCCTGCAGATTAGCAGTATGCAATTCGAAGAACGGGACACGTTTTGTCAGGCTTTACAGCGTAGCTGCGATATCTGCGCTTTTCGGTGGGACACGTCCGACTTCGGCATGGCTTCTGTGTCATTTTTGTCCCTATATGTGATGGAACAGAAAACTCAACTCCATAACCTTCTTAGTTGTCTCGTATGTAACAATTGTTGATATTAATGTCTCGTATGTAACAATTGTTGCTATTATTGTCTCGTATGTAACAATTGTTGCTATTATTGTCTCGTATGTAGCAATTGTTGCTATTATTGTCTCGTATGTAACAATTGTTGCTATTATTGTCTCGTATGTAACAATTGTTGCTATTATTGTCTCGTATGTAACAATTGTTGCTATTATTGTCTCGTATGTAACAATTGTTGCTATTATTGTCTCGTATGTAACAATTGTTGCAATTATTGTCTCGTATGTAACAATTGTTGCTATTATTGTCTCGTATGTAACAATTGTTGCTATTATTTACTCTCCTTTCGTGTTCCGGCAACACGAACCCGGTTTTTAGCATCAAACGTCATTTTCTATATTTCGTATGTGGGAGCATCGTTTAGTGAACTTTCATACAAGCTCCTCCTTTCAATGACTGGGTTAAATGTCAGTCAAATCCTAAGAGGCAACTACGGAGAACTGAACAAGGGAGAGCTTCTTCATCTTTTAGAAAGTCGATGTAACCAAAGAATGTTACAACCGACATCGGATTTGGTAAGTTGATAAAATAAATACAGATATTGCAGGCAAGCTGTAAACTATGACACCTCCATCGACATCATATCTTGAGATGTAAACAATGACACCTCTCTCAACACCATATCTGGAGATGTAAACAATGACACCTCTCTCAACACCATATATCAAGATGTAAACAATGACACCTCTCTCAACACCATATATCGAGATGTAAACAATGACACCTCTCTCAACACCATATATCGAGATGTAAACAATGACACCTCTCTCAACACCATATATCGAGATGTAAACAATGACACCTCTCTCAACACCATATATCGAGATGTAAACAATGACACCTCTCTCAACACCATATATCGAGATGTAAACAATGACACCTCTCTCAACACCATATATCAAGATGTAAACAATGACAGCATTCTCAACACCATATATCGAGATGTAAACAATGACACCTCTCTCAACACCATATATCGAGATGTAAACAATGACACCTCTCTCAACACCATATATCGAGATGTAAACAATGACACCTCTCTCAACACCATATATCGAGATGTAAACAATGACACCTCTCTCAACACCATATATCGAGATGTAAACAATGACACCTCTCTCAACACCATATCTGGAGCTGTAAACAATGACACCTCTCTCAACACCATATATCGAGATGTAAACAATGACTCCTCTCTCAACACCATATATCGAGATGTAAACAATGACACCTCTCTCAACACCATATCTGGAGCTGTAAACAATGACACCTCTCTCAACACCATATATCGAGATGCAAACAATGACAGCACTCTCAACACCATATATCGAGATGTAAACAATGACACCTCTCTCAACACCATATATTGAGATGTAAACAATGGCACCTCTGTCAACACAATATCTCGAGATGTAAAAAATGGCACCTCTCTCTCGAGAGACTAAATCTTGAAAACAAACAAAGCAGAGGTAGAAAGAAGAAAGCAATTGGAAGAAGAAAAGATGATGTCTGACGCTTCGTAAACTAGATTTACCAAAGTCCTGGAATGTCTATATGTCAACGAGTACAGTCACCCATAAAATACATCAGTCAGGCACAGCAATACAACACATCAGCAAGGCACGGCAATACAACACATCAGCAAGGCACAGCCGACAGCCATCTTCTAGTTTACCCTTTCGACTGGCTGTCATTACTGATTACATTATTGACTTCCACAGATAAAATATGTTTCGCTTTTTTTGTGCGTTTCAAAATGAAATCTTTCCCTCACTCCAAATAAAATCTCTCCTCCTCTTACCTCTAAATAAAATCTTTCCCTCCTCTACTATTTCCTCAAAAAAATATTTCATCTGAGTCGAATATTCCCTCCTCCCTCCACGTGTTGCTTGTTTGTTCATTTGAGAACCACAGGAATTTAGAGTGATTAGCTCTTACTTCCTACATACAGTGGGGTGGTTTCGCTAAGCTTTCTTTCATACACTGGAGACTTCAGCTTTCGGTTTAGTACAATGTCTATTTAAGGAGCCTTCTACTCAGAGGGGGTCTATACCTATATATTACAAGCTACAAAACTTCCATAAGATAGCCTCAATATAACGGCATGTCATCTACTTAAGTTTTCTGTTATATGGGTGGTTTGTTTAGTGTGCCATCGGTGAGACCATCAGTCGAAACCGTATGCGTTCTCCCTCCACTTAAATCTGTCCCTCCTCTACTCCTCACTCCAAAAACAATATCACATCCTCTACTCTTTACTAAAAATAAAACATATCCCACTCCTCACTCCAAATGAAATCACTTCTCTACTCCTCCAACTGAAATATGTCCTTTGCTACCATTCACTAAAAATGAAATCATTTTCTCCCTGATCCCTGTTTTCTCCCAATTTCACGTATTACCTTTAGTTAATGACTTGGTGATGTAGATTTGAAATAATCAATAAAAATATACATAATTACTCTGTAGTTGGTTCTTTCATCACAGAAAACAATTGATTGCACAAGAACAAATTACAAGCTGTCTCAGCTGAGCTGTAAACCATAACTATAAGCAGAGATAAATAAAAGAGTATCACATTTTTTTTAGGATGGGAATGGAGCCGTTTTGAGAATTAGGAGAAACTTGGAAAACGGTCTCTGTATTGTCGCAAGTCTTTAATGAGAATAGGGTGATGATGACATATTTCATTTAGCTGTGAGCAGGTAGCACTTGACACATGATGATGATGGCAAATTCTCTGCAGCTGTGAACAGGTAGCAATTGACATATGATAATGATGAAAAAGACCCTGCAGCTGTGATCAGGTAGCTTGTGACATTTGGTGATGATAATCCAATAATGCCTTTAGCTGTGAGCAGGTAGCCTTTGACAGCTCATTGCTTTTGTGATATAAGCACATGTTCTTCACAGTTCTGACAATGTTTTTATTTTATACTGACGATGATGATAATGATAATGACAATAATAATGACAGTAGTAATGATAATGACAATAATAATGACAGTAGTAATGATAATGACAATATAATGACAATAGTAATGATAATGACAATGATAATGACAGTAGTAATGATAATGACAATAATAATGACAGTAGTAATGATAATGACAATATAATGACAGTAGTAATGATAATGACAATAATAATGACAGTAGTAATGATAATGACAATAATAATGACAGTAATAATGATAATGACAATATAATGACAGTAGTAATGATAATGACAATAATAATGACAGTAGTAATGATAATGACAATAATAATGACAGTAGTAATGATAATGACAATAATAATGACAGTAGTAATGATAATGACAATGATAATGACAGTAGTAATGATAATGACAATAATAATGACAGTAGTAATGATAATGACAATAATAATGACAGTAGTAATGATAATGACAATGATAATAATATTTAAATAATACTAACAATAAAAATAATAATGACAACAATAATAACAATAATGATGACAATGATGATAGAATACAAAAGAAAAAAACTGAGATGAAATGTGACAATGATGATTTTTTCACAGATGAAAGATTGCTAGATTATCCCTAATTTTTCTTAGTCGCTTCTTGCTTCTTGTGTTATATCTAGAAAGAAAACAGTGCCTTATTCATTATGAGTTCCCTGAACTAGAAGTTCAGGCAGGCCCATGTTGTCACACGGGCTGATTTGATCAAATAGAAAGGTATGACTTATAAATCGGTCCATCAAACTACACAACTATTGAAACCGTGAATAAATCAAAGAAATCGATCAGATAATGAACTATTCTGCTTCAAGGTGTGAAAACAGACACCAGCAGAATTAGCAGAACATTGTCAGGAAGTTGACATTATACAAACCAATAGCATCTATTCACCTGGTTAACGTATGGGACCTCATTCAGGACGTTCTTTCTGAAAGTGCTGTAACGGTCAGATGGAACTTCGGTCAATTTTTGTTAGCAAGTCTTGCATTTTTCACTAAAAACAATTAGTTCTATCGTCCCAAATACTGTCCAACTGGTCCCCACTTTTGTTCTACTTGTGTGATGATTCTGCGTGTCTGAAATGAACAATGGAGACTAGAATCAATTGTCTGAATGCCCAGTGTTAACAATGGAGACTAGAATCAATTGTCTGCATGCACAGTGTTAACAATGGAGACTAGAATTAATTGTCTGCATGCCCAGTGTTAACAATGGAGACTAGAATCAATTGTCTGCATGCACAGTGTTAACAATGGAGACTAGAATCAATTGTCTGCATGCCCAGTGTTAACAATGGAGACTAGAATTAATTGTCTGTATGCCAAGTGTTAACAGTTGAGACTAGAATCAATTGTCTGCATGCCCAGTGTTAACAATGGAGACTAGAATCAATTGTCTGCATGCCCAGTGTTAACAATGGAGACTAGAATCAATTGTCTGCATGCCCAGTGTTAACAATGGAGACTAGAATCAATTGTCTACATGCCCAGTGTTAACAATGGAGACTAGAATCACCAATCGTCTGAATTCTAAATTTTAAATAGTTCTGAAAAAAGCAACAACAACGCACATAAGGGGCTGTTCGTAAACTAAACCAACAATTAGGTTATAGAGCGGTCTGAAAATGTTTACCAATTCTTTATATGGGAAGAGGAGAGTTGACAAGGGAAGAGGAGGGTTGACAAGGGAAGAGGAGGGTTAACAAGGGAAGAGGAGGGTTGACAAGGGAAGAGGAGGGTTGACAAGGGAAGAGGAGGGTTGACAAAAGTTTATGTAGACAATAATGTTTATATAATAATATAACATTGATTGAACAGAATTTTATTTTTTTATGAATCACAAAAACTCAGTGGCAACATTTCTTGACATTTAGCCAGGGGAAGAGGACGGAGGGAAAGATGGACAGTTTCTTGACGTTGTGTACGGAGGGGCGGGTGTATAAAAAGTGGCAAAAAATGTTGCAGTAATTATATTATAGCCCATTATATACTTTCAGTAACGGAAGTTGTGTTGTTTAGTGGATTGTTTGATTAGCAGATTGCATGACTAGTGGATTGCTTGGTTAGTGGATTGCTTGTTTAGTAGATTATTTAGTTAGCAGATTGTTTGGTTAGTAGATTATTCGGTTAGTGAATTATTAGATTAGTGGATTCTTGGTAAATTGATTGTTTGGTTAGTAGATTGCTTGATTGAAGAATGCTTGATTAGTGAATTGCTTGGGTGGTAAACAAATTAGACCGTAAAATATCCAGCTAGTCAGACCCAGGATACAGCTATGAGACGTGGTGAACGGGGTAGGGGGGATACTAAAATTATATTGCCTTTCATCTTCTTCTGCGTTCTGTCTCAAACTCGCACAGATTAGCAGGATGTAGTCAGTAGAACAGAATGTAATGTGGCATACCTTGCAGCTTATCTGCGATATCTGTGCCTTTCTGCTTGACACTTTCGACTTCGCATGGCTTCTGGATCTCATTGATCCTCTGTGGAATGGGGCATCATTCGCCTCAAAACTTCCTTAGCCGTCTAGAACGACATACATTGCAAGTAACAGCGTTACTATTCTTTACTTAAGGTGTGTTCTCCGACTGAACTCAGCGTGCTTTCAATCTAAAGCATTGGCCGTCCTGTACTACTTCTCCAAAGAGAAGGTTTGATGTGTAACGTATGCGATTATGAGACAGTTTGACGTTTCACAATATGGGGTAGCTAATCACAAGCCAAACCCTTCTTATCATCTTATTACTACACGCATCATAGAGTGGCTATATTGTACCACATTCCTGTTACTGATTCTAAAAATTGTGTTTTGGAAACCAAGGGAAAGTAATTCGTAAAGGAAAGTAATACAGTTGAGATAGAAATGTTATTAAAGGGAACTAATCGTTATAATTATTTTCGTTAAGGATAATCGATATAGCAGTTCTTTTTATATGTGAATTATATTTAAATGTGATTTGTTTCTATATGTGATTTGTTTGTCTTTAAAAAAATTAAAATGAAAGAATTAGAGAGAAAAATTTTCACTGACAATTAAACAAAATACAGTTAAAAATAAAGAAATTATGAGGAAATACTGAGAGTTCTTAATATTGAAAATATAATCAACAGAATCATTATAACATGGAATGTATGTGTTATCAAGACCCGAAATGTGAGCAATGAATAGCAACACTGTTTACCTTCCATGCATAAATTAAGATGTGACTAAGGAAGTTGTGGGGTTAAGCTGGCCGCCCCATCCAATATAGGGTAAAAGTTACAAAGAAGCCAAGCTGACGTCGGATGTGTCAGGCCGAAATTCACAGATATTGCATAACGTCGTAAAGTATGAAACAGCGTATTTTCTTTTCCGGACTAGATCCTGCTAATCTGCTGAGTTTGAAGGCGAAGGCAGAAGAAGACAATATCTGTGATGACAACAAGTTTTAGCTAGTAGGTCATGCTTACAGAGTTACCTGTACTGTACAAGTCATAGTTACAGAGTTACCTGTACTGTACATGTCATGGTTACAGAGTTACCTGTCTTTTATAGTTCATGATTACAGAGTTACATGGACTGGGCAGGTCATTGTTACAGAGTTACCTGTATTGTACAGTTCATGATTACAAAGTTACCTGTACTGGGCAGGTCATGGTTACAGAGTTACCTGTATTGTACAGTTCATTATTACAGAGTTACCTGTATTGTACAGTTCATGATTACAGTTACCTGTACTGGGCAGGTTATGGTTACAGAGTTACCTGTATTGAACCTCGGAACCTCCATTTTCTATGGTTAAAATAACGTTAATATAACAACATTTAAGTCATTTCCGCACCACCTTCAGAGACAAGTACCCCCCCCACCCAAATCACCAGAGATAAGCGACTCACCACAAGAGATAATTGCCCCCCCCCCTAATCAGAGATAATTACCCCCTCCCCCACCAGAGATAATCCCCCCACCAGAGATGCACACCAATTGACTAGTCAACATAGCTATTGTAACACCTGACCATCTTAATTCAAACTACCCGCTTCTGTATCATGGTCATGTTCAGGTATTTGTTCTTATCATATTCATGTTTTTTACTATCTTTTGTCAATCTCATTCTTTTTCTCTGTGTTTTTATTGCTCACCACTTACGTCATTCCTTTGAATTTGGTATTTATAGTATGAAACTACGACCCATCAAGCAAACCTGTAGGGGGTTTGAGTGTTCGTTCAAGGGTGAAACTAAGATAGGTTCAGCAAACCTGTAGGGGGTTTGAGTGTTCGTTCAAGGGTGAAAATAAGATAGATTCAGCAAACCTGTAGGGGGTTTGAGTGTTCGTTCAACGGTGAAAATAAGATAGATTCAGCAAACCTGTAGGGGGTTTGAGTGTTCGTTCAAGGATGAAACTAAGATAGATTCAGCAAACCTGTAGGGGGTTTGAGTGTTCGTTCAAGGATGAAACTAAGATAGATTCAGCAAACCTGTAGGGGGTTTGAGTGTTCGTTCAAGGATGAAACTAAGATAGATTCAGCAAACCTGTAGGGGGTTTGAGTGTTCGTTCAACGGTGAAAATAAGATAGATTCAGCAAACCTGTAGGGGGTTTGAGTGTTCGTTCAAGGATGAAACTAAGATAGATTCAGCAAACCTGTAGGGGGTTTGAGTGTTCGTTCAAGGATGAAACTAAGATAGATTCAGCAAACCTGTATGGGGTTTGAGTGTTCGTTCAAGGATGAAACTAAGATAGATTCAGCAAATTTGTAGGGGGTTTGAGTGTTCGTTCAAGGATGAAACTAAGATAGATTCAGCAAATTTGTAGGGGGTTTGAGTGTTCGTTCAAGGATGAAACTAAGATAGATTCAGCAAACCTGTAGGGGGTTTGAGTGTTCGTTCAAGGGTGAAAATAAGATAGATTCAGCAAACCTGTAGGGGGTTTGAGTGTTCGTTCAAGGATGAAACTAAGATAGATTCAGCAAACCTGTAGGGGGTTTGAGTGTTCGTTCAACGGTGAAAATAAGATAGATTCAGCAAACCTGTAGGGGGTTTGAGTGTTCGTTCAAGGATGAAACTAAGATAGATTCAGCAAATTTGTAGGGGGTTTGAGTGTTCGTTCAAGGATGAAACTAAGATAGACTCAGCAAATTTGTAGGGGGTTTGAGTGTTCGTTCAAGGGTGAAACTAAGATAGATTCAGCAAATTTGTAGGAGGTTCGAGTGTTCGTTCAAGGGTGAAACTAAGATAGATTCAGCAAATTTGCAGGGGCTATGAGTGTTCGTTCAAGGGTGATACTAAGATAGATTCAGCAAATTTGTAGGGGGTTTGAGTGTTCGTTCAAGGGTGAAACTAAGATAGATTTAGCAAACCTGTAGGGGGTTTGATTGTTCGTTCAAGGGTGAAACTAAGATAGATTCAGCAAACCTGTAGGGGTTTTGAGTGTTCGTTCAAGGGTGAAACTAAGATAGATTCAGCAAACCTGTAGGGGGTTTGATTGTTCGTTCAATGGTGAAACTAAGATAGATTCAGCAAACCTGTAGGGGGTTTGAGTGTTCGTTCAAGGGTGAAACTAAGATAGATTCAGCAAATTTGTAGGGGGTTTGAGTGTTCGTTCAAGGATGAAACTAAGATAGATTCAGCAAATTTGTAGGGGGTTTGAGTGTTCGTTCAAGGGTGAAACCAAGATAGATTTAGCAAACCTGTTGGGGGTTTGATTGTTCGTTCAAGGCTGAAACTAAGATAGATTCAGCAAACCTGTTGGGGATTTGATTGTTCATTCAAGAAAAACAACTACGGCAGTTCCAGCAAACCGGCATGGAGTTTCAGAGTCCATTTCAAGGATGAGACTAAGACAGGTTCAGAAACTGGTAGAGGATTTGAGTTTCCACAAAAACAGGCTCTATATAATTTACAGGAACTTAAGCTACTTCCACCAAGAGGGGAATGTAGACAACAAGAGGGGGATGTAGATACTAAGAGGGGAATGTAGAAACAAGAAGGGAAATGTAGACTCCAAGAGGGCAATGTAGACAACAAGAGGGGGATGTAGACACCAATATTGGAGTGTAGACACCAAAAGGGGAATTTTTACACCAAGAGGGGAATGTAGACAACAAGAGGGGAATGTAGATACTAAGAAGGGAATGTAGAAACGAGAAGGGCAATGTAGACTCCAAGAGGGCAATGTAGACAACAAGAGGGGGATGTAGACACCAATATTGGAGTGTAGACACAAATAGGGGAATTTTGACACCAAGAGGGAATGTAGACAACAAGAGGTTAATGTAGACACCAAGAGGTTAATGTAGACACCAAGAGGTTAATGTAGACACCAAGAGGTTAATGTAGACACCAAGAGGTTAATGTAGACACCAAGTGGTTAATGTAGACACCAAGAGGTTAATGTAGACACCAAGAGGTTAATGTAGACACCAAGAGGTTAATGTAGACACCAAGAGGATAATGTAGACACCAAGAGGTTAATGTAGACACCAAGAGGTTAATGTAGACACCAAGAGGTTAATGTAGACACCAAGAGGATAATGTAGACACCAAGAGGTTAATGTAGACACCAAGAGGTTAATGTAGACACCAAGAGGTTAATGTAGACACCAAAAGGGGGATGTAGACACCACGAGGTTAATGTAGACACCAAAAGGGGGATGTAGACACCAATAGGGGGATGTAGGACAAGAAGATAATGGTTTGAATTAGTTATCGGTGACATAATATTACTGAAACGTCACAATATTACTGAAACGTCACAATATTACTGAAACGTCACAATATTACTGAAACGTCACAATATTACTGAAACGTCACAATATTACTGAAACGTCAGAATATTACTGAAACGTCACAATATTACTGAAACGTCACAATATTACTGAAACGTCACAATATTACTGAAACGTCACAATATTACTGAAACGTCACAATATTACTGAAACGTCACAATATTACTGAAACGTCAGAATATTACTGAAACGTCACAATATTACTGAAACGTCACAATATTACTGAAACGTCAGAATATTACTGAAACGTCACAATATTACCGAGACGTCATAATATTATTGCATATTAAACGAATGTATTCCGAAAATCGACAATTATTCGATCACGTGACTGCTTAAAACAAAGCGGAGAAAAGACAATAGATAAACAAACAATAAACACACTTGTTATCTGTGTCGATCCATACCCAAGTAGCTTGGAGAATATACAAGTTGACAGACTTGACTAAAATCGCATCCTTTTTTAGCGATGCAATGTCGAAGACGAAAACAGTGTTGACAAAACTTGCGAGGCGAGTAGGTGCCATCTGAGCAGCCCATTCTTCAAATCCCGTTTGATGTATTATGAATTGTTAAAATAATAAATTCTCGATGCTTCTATATTTATACCGTCATCTTTATTTCATTCACAGCGAATTTTTGGAAATATTCTATTTGTTACGTCCCTTTCACTGGAACAAGGTTTATACTAACTCATCATCATCAGGTGCCATGCCGGGTGGCGTAGGAGGTCATGGCTCTCCACAGCTCTCTGTCCACAGTATTATGTATCAAATTCGTTGTTGTTTCTTTGCCGTGACAGGTTGTCAAACTGTCAAATATTTTCTCACGTTGTCGCCCTCTGTCTCTGGTGCCTTCAATCTTGCCTGTTGTGATTATGTTCTCTAAACCTGCCTGTCTCATGAAGTGGCCAAAAAAAAAAGAAAATTGCCTTTTTCTTATATTGTTGATTAAGGTCCGTTTCACATTTAACTCTTTTAACACCTCTACATTAGTTTTTCTGGCAGTCCATGGTATTCTCAGCATTCTTCTGTAGAACCACATCTCTGTTGCCTCCAATCTCCCACTTTCCAGTTTGTTTATTGTCCAAGACTCGCACCCATATGTTTGTATAGGGGTTATATAGCACTGCAGAACTCTCTTTCTCACCTCTAATGACAAGGTCATATTACACAGTATATTTTTCATTTTTCTGAATGTTGTTTTTGCCTGTCCTATTCTGCATCTTATTTCTGTTGAACTTCTTCCATCTGCTGTTATAATTGTACCTAGCTATTTGAATTGGTGGACCTGTTTTAATACTATATCATTCGTCTAGACTACCTACACGCCCTGTTAAATGTATTTGAAAATAATTGTGATAGAAAACCCTGGAATGTTGGCTGTATATGTTTGTTTGTTTGTTTTGCGTTCGCTCCATTCTAACCATCACGGATATCAGTGTGGTTTCCGCCGGGAGCGTGATTACGTTGTGCCACCGTTATGCGCCTTGTAGGCCTAGCACATCCGATTTCGATATGCCTTGACAATTCGGGTGGGCTACTCTTAGCCTGTGACAGACTCTATATCTGTCTCCAGGCACGCGTAGTGGCGACTCTTCGCCCAGACGATTTTTGCTCTCATCTGACTCGCACGAGGTGTTCCACTGTCTATGAACTTGCCTCGTCTAATTGGACGTGCTGTGCCTGTGCCCATTGGGTACTGAACCGTTTCTCATCCGTGAGCCTGGTTCCTTAAGGGGAAGAACTCAACAGAGGAGTTGGACCCTGGCTCTTTCGCCCTCTTAGCCGAGGTGTCGTTCACCGACATCGTGTACCTCTTGTCCAAGTTCGAGTCTCACACCACGCGTTTGAGAGCAAGGCGTTCTCGAGCTGAGCGTTATTGTCCCAATAGCGCCTGAGCCCATCAGGTACTGAACCCTTTCTCTCTTCAAGTGTATTTCCGGTGTAGGAAAACCTGACAGTAGAGTTGGGCCAGGGCTATTTCGTTGTCCCTTTTGTGCCTGAGCCCATCGGGTACGGAACCCTTTCTCTTTGCAAGTGTACTTCCGTTATAGGAAACCTTGACAGTAGAGTTGGGCCAGGACTACCATCGTTGTCCCTTTCTTGCCTAAGCCCATCGGGTACAGAACCCTTTCTCTTCGCGAGCATGTTTCCGGTTAAGGAAGGCTCGACATAAGAGTTGGGTTAGTTCTTCTTGCTTTACCAAACTCCAATGGATGGGTCTGGGTCTCTGTCTGTAAGGAACACAGGTAACTAGAAGCTCGTCTCGAGCTGACGGAGCTTGTAGTTCTCCTTTCCTAGGGACTTTTCACTTTCTATTTGCAGTTCGCGCTGCCCTCTAGCGCTATTCTGCCCTTTCATTGTTTCATCGTACTCGGTATGAAATCTATTTGTCTCTCGCCATGCATCTACCTTCACGTGCATTTTACATTGGCCGCCCCTCCAATGTTCGGAGTGGACTGACTAGCTTCACTGTATGTCGACAGTGTCGCTATATGTGGTGATGCTGGTGGTGTCGGAGATATTGTCTGTCTCTTGTGCAGTCA